>OW387024.1:46724415-46829415 GCA_936439885.1 Nowickia ferox
TTTTATAATTTCATTCTTTTTATTTATGTGAATATAACAAGCATTTTGTCATTAGATTTACTTGAATATTTTAAAAATATTCAGAAATCCTCTAAAACTTTTTTGCAAAATTTTCTCTTGCAAACCAACGCATCATCATCATCATCTTCATCACCCCAAGCTTAGATTCTTTGAATCTTTCACAATTTTGCTTTTTATTATATTGTTTCTTGGCCTTTTAAACAATTTATTATTGTTTGACCTTTTCTTTACTTTTCTTCATAATACAATATTTTTTTTAATATTGATTATATTTTTTATATATGTTTCTGTTTATAATTTTTTGAAATAAACAAACACTTCTTATTAAATAAGAACTGAAGTTATTTCAATTAGCTTACCTTGCATATGATAAATTTATATGTTAGATAAAACCACTAGCATACAATTCATCCCTCCATACCATCATCATATTTTTGTTAAAACCATTATACAGCAAGACACTTACTCGTAACAAGCTATAACAAAAACGAATCATGAAAATGAAAAAATTGACATTTATTTACTCTTTTCATGGCAGATATACTAACCACATCGCCCAACATCATCGTACACATCATCTTGTGTAAAGCATATACAGCAAGACACTTAAACTAAGCATAAACCAAGCAAAGACGAGTCATCCATGTGTGTATACATGCATAATGCTACAGCAAGCCGCACAAGCCAACGAAACACGTCGTCGCTTGCTTACTATGCCTAGCTAACATCTTCAACATTTTCATCGGCACACATCTTATAGATGTTTTTGAGCTGCCGTACGGCCAATTTTCCATTTTACATAGAAAACTATTTTTTTTATACGAAAGCATACATTAAAGTAGGATTTTTTAATACAAATATTATAATTTAATAATAAAAATCTTAAATGTGAAAATTAAAACATAATTAGAAGATAATAATTCAAGTTATTTCAATTTTTGATTTTAACAGAAATATAACTAAATAAATGTCAATTTTTTCATTTTCATTAGAAGATAATAATTCAAGTTATTTCAAATTTTTGATTTTAACAGAAATATAATTAAATAAATGTCAATTCATAGATGTTTTTGAATGAATGTACATCATGAACAATAATAAAAATATAATAATTTGACTTTCTTCTATGTGCTTATACATTTTTGATTTTAACATAAATATAAATAAAATATTTGTCCACTGACTTCCATTATAAATATAAAGTTTATCAATCGACTATTTTCTATGTGCTTACACATTTTTGATTTTAACATATGAAAAACATTTATCCAGAGGCTTCAGTTTTCAAATATATTTCCTAAGTTGATCAAACAATAAATTTTTATATCATTCTTATTCGCGCAACAGCATATTTTCATTAGAAGAATTAAACTAACTTCACTCATGACTGTCTAACATCATGACTTAAGCACTACGCTAAGCAATGCAATGTGTGTTTCAACATTTCTTATTTTCACACATTTTATAGATGTTTTTGAATGAATGTACAGCATGAACAATAATAAAAATATAATAATTTGACTTTCTTCTATATGCTTATACATTTTTGATTTTAACATAAATATAAATAAAATATTTGTCCACTGACTTCCATTATAAATATAAAGTTGATCAATCGACATATTTTCTATGTGCTTACACATTTTTGATTTTAACACATGAAAAACATTTATCCAGAGGCTTCAGTTTTCAAATATATTTCCTAAGTTGATCAAACAATAAATTTTTATATCATTCTTATTCGGAACAGCATATTTTCATTAGAAGAATAAAACTAAATTCATTCACTAAATTGCACTACGCTAAGAAATGTAATGTTTATCATCATTTATTATTTTCACACATTTTATATAGGGTGTTTTTTATTGAGGTATAGAACTTTAAGTTGGCATCACTTTTTTAACTGGCGGCCATTTTGTCAGCTGTCAAGTGATTAATATTTAGTTTGGTTTGCCATTTCATCATGAACAGGTTGACAAAAGAACAACGCTTGCAAATCGTGCAAATTTATTTCGAAAATAATGGTTCAGTTCGCGAAGTTTACCGCAAGCTCCGTCCATTTTATGGTCGACATAATCGTCCATCAGAGCAATTAGTTCAGTTAACCATGGATAACCTGTCAATTGGCCACCAAGATCGTGTGATTTGACACCATTGGATTATTTTCTTTGGGGATATGTGAAGTCGCTCGTCTACGCCAACAAACCAGAAACGTTAGGGGACTTGGAAGCCAACAGTCGTGGCGTTATTGCCAACATACGGCCTCATATGCTCGAAAAAGTGGTTGAAAATTGGACCTGTAGAATTGGCTTTATTCGAGCCAGCCGCGGCGGCCACATGCCCGAAATCATATTTAAACGTTAATGGCATAAAATTATCCTTCCAATAAAGCCAAATTGATGGACATTAAAACGATTTTCTTGTGTTTTATTTCAATTCGAAGTTCTATACCTTTAAAAAAAACACCCTGTAGATGCTTTTTAAATGCAAGTACAGCAATTTTTTTACTTTAACATGTATCAATATTTTTATTTCGAAAGAACTTAGTTATGCTAAAATCTTATGTATATAATTTTTGATTTTAACATAAATATAAATAAAATATTTGTCCACTGACTTCCATTATAAATATAAAGTTTATCAATCGACTATTTTCTATGTGCTTACACATTTTTGATTTTAACATATGAAAAACATTTATCCAGAGGCTTCAGTTTTCAAATATATTTCCTAAGTTGATCAAACAATAAATTTTTATATCATTCTTATTCGCGCAACAGCATATTTTCATTAGAAGAATTAAACTAACTTCACTCATGACTGTCTAACATCATGACTTAAGCACTACGCTAAGCAATGCAATGTGTGTTTCAACATTTCTTATTTTCGCACATTTTATAGATGTTTTTGAATGAACAATAATAAAAATATAATAATTTGACTTTCTTCTATGTGCTTATACATTTTTGATTTTAACATAAATATAAATAAAATATTTGTCCACTGACTTCCATTATAAATATAAAGTTGATCAATCGACATATTTTCTATGTGCTTACACATTTTTGATTTTAACACATGAAAAACATTTATCCAGAGGCTTCAGTTTTCAAATATATTTCCTAAGTTGATCAAACAATAAATTTTTATATCATTCTTATTCGGAAGAGCATATTTTCATTAGAAGAATAAAACTAAATTCATTCACTAAATTGCACTACGCTAAGAAATGTAATGTTTATCATCATTTATTATTTTCACACATTTTATAGATGTTTTTGAATGCAAGTACAGCAATTTTTTTTTACTTTAATATGTATCAATATTTTTATTTCGAAAGAACTTAGTTATGCTAAAAACTTATGTATATAAATTGAATTTAAAATGTTTATTCTTTTTATTTTGCATACTTTATTCTCATATATAACATTGCTTCAAATTCATATAAGACGCGTATAAGAACGTTGATACTTTCTTTTTCCTTTAGTATAATCAATGTGCTTATTTTATTTTATTTTTTATGTAATTTTATTAATTTTGATCGAGAGTCTGCATCATTTTGTTTACTTTCAAATGCGCATCTTATATAATATAGAATATAGCAAAATTATAAAAATTTGTTAAGTTGTAAATTTCTTAAACATGTTAGTTTATAGTTTATTAAACAACACTTATTATTTCTTTGTTATATCTATATTCATCATTAAACAAAACTTTTTATATTTCCCTTTTGTATATATATTATTTGTATATGTAATGTAGTTAAGGTATAAATGTTGTTCATTAAAGAATTCGTGTTATTTCTGTATTATTTATAAATTGTTTCAATATAACAAATGTATAAATATTCGTTAACTTGTAATTTTTCACAAATAATTAAAAGTTTAACGTATATTAAACAAAACATAATATTTCTTTATTATATCATATATTTAATTGCACAATAATTTTTTATTTCTTTCTTATATTATATGTAATTCATATTTTCAACATAACAAACATATAAGTATTTTTCAAGTCCTCAATACATAAGCTTATAATTTATTATATGCAATTTATATTCAATGTAACAATAATATAAATATTTGTTAAGTCTTCAATTTTAATATAATATAAGCTTATAATTAAGTTTAAAGTTTATTAAATAAACACAATACTTTTTATTTCTTTCTTATATTATATGTAATTTATATTTGCAACATAATAAAAATATAACTATTTTTCAAGTCCTAAATACATAAGCTTATAATTCATTATATGCAATTTATATTCAATGTAACAATAATATAAATATTTGTTAAGTCTTAAATTTTAATATAATATAAGCTTATAATTAAGTTTAAAGTTTATTAAACACAATACTTTTTATTTCTTTCTTATATTATATGTAATTTATATTTTCAACATAATAAAAATATAAGTATTTTTCAAGTCCTCAATATATAAGCTTATAATTCATTAAACAGTATTTATTATTTATTTCTTTCTGATATCATGTTATTTAAATATGTTACATATATTGCTTTTTTTTCTTTTGCTTAATATTTATCTTATCTTTTTTATATCATCATCTAAATTTAATTAGATCTTTTTTGTTCTTCTTTAAAAATAACATATAATTAATATATGCATTAATATATCATAATTAATATCACATAAATTATGTATTTAACATAATAAAATGTGATCGAATCATCAAGCTAAGGATGAGCTTCAGTGGATCGCAGTATGGCAGCTGCTCTACCACTTACAACACCTTGCCCGCTACAAAAGTCGTTTACAATTGATTCTAGGCTTTGTCATTGTATTAAATAATGTTTTTATATGTAACTAGTGCTGGCGCACAGGTGATAGTATCCTCCTGCGCTGACTATATTACAGATAACATTGGCATCAGAATCCATTGTCGTTTACCAAAGGCAAACTTTAAATGGTTTAAGAGCCATACAATGCAATTGCCCCATTTTTATTATTGCAGTCCAGCTTGGATACGACCTTAGAGGCGTTCAGGCATAATCCAACGGACGTAGCGTCATACCACTGTTCGCTCGAACAAGTATTGTGCCATAGGTCCGTACCTGCGGTTCCTCTCGTACTACGCAGGAATGCTGTCGCAACAACATATTGTCATTAGTAGGGTAAAACTAACCTGTCTCACGACGGTCTAAACCCAGCTCACGTTCCCTTGCATGGGTGAACAATCCAACGCTTGGTGAATTTTGCTTCACAATGATAGGAAGAGCCGACATCGAAGGATCAAAAAGCGACGTCGCTATGAACGCTTGGCCGCCACAAGCCAGTTATCCCTGTGGTAACTTTTCTGACACCTCTTGTTAAAAACTCATTAAACCAAAAGGATCGATAGGCCGAGCTTTTGCTGTCCCTGTGTGTACTGAACACCGGGATCAAGTCAGCATTTGCCCTTTTGCTCTATGTGTGGTTTCTGTCCGCACTGAGCTGGCCTTGGGACACCTCCGTTATTATTTGAGAGATGTACCGCCCCAGTCAAACTCCCTACCTGGAAATGTCCTTGAATTGGATCATACCTGAGTATGGGAGTTATACCAAATTTTAAATATTAACAATAGCACCGAAATACCATTATTTCATCAAAATTTGTTTACAATTATATAACAAACTCTTAGTAATTTGATCAAGAAGCTTGCATCATAACCCAATACCATAAGATATATAAATATATCCGTATAATGGCTAAGAAATGATACATGTTCCACTTAATCAAGTAAGTAAGGAAACAATAAGAGTAGTGGTATTTCACTGATGACAAAGGCCCCGGAGGACCAGTATCTCCCACTTATTCTACACCTCTTATGTCTCCTTACACTGCCAGATTAGAGTCAAGCTCAACAGGGTCTTCTTTCCCCGCTAATTATTCCAAGCCCGTTCCCTTGGCTGTGGTTTCGCTAGATAGTAGATAGGGACAGATGTGCAATAGCTTTCCGTGAGCACCTGCCATTACGGCCTAATCTCACGGGTGCCAAAGCACCGGGTGCTGGGTTAGACGCCAGACCAACGCCCCCATGCACCCTTTTAGAATGAACCTATGGCCCACTCCTCAAGGCGCATAGGTTGCAATCTTTGTGTACAGTTATCCTTGTACTATACCCAATTACCTTGCTTAGGTAATTTGAGCTATCTAAACTCTGCTGCTATGTCCGTGCCCATAGCAGCTTCTGTTGAAAGACAACAGTGCTGCTATGTCCGTGCCCATAGCAGCTTCTGTCGATTAGCAACAGCACCTAGAATAGTGTCTGGCTGACCGCGTCACACCAACCACTAGCATTGATTTAACACTGGGAAGCCAAGACTATTCTCCCAGCGTTTTTGGTAGCAACCACAGCCACCACGATAATTCTCCGGCTTCCACGCTAAGGTGCTGTGTATACACCCATAGCGAGGTCCCCAAGAGAATTCCTCAACCATTGCCGGCACAGCTCAACCACTCATCCGAGATGAACGCATGCCTGTGTCGTCGAAAATCCAGTGCCTACTCCACACACACCAAAATCATCCCTTTAACCCCATGGGGTAGGACGAACTCGGCGTTTTAGCAAAGGATCCTGACGACCGCTACATGCACTCAAAACTTCAGAGCAGCTCGACTGTCGGGCAACCGGCACCCGTGGCACCAGAAGTAGCCTCTGGTGAGACCTCGCAGTTCCACCATAAAGGCTTCACCACTATCGTCTTTTGAACCCAAGGGCAGTTCTAGGTGACGGTGCACCTAGTTGACATAAACAGACCAGTTTTCCTTTTATAAATATGTGCACATCCTTTGCTCTGTTGCCAGAGATCGGGTAGTAACACATAAGTTTTATGGGTAATGTACCAAAGGTACGTCAACGGAAAAAGCCACATCACCCCAGCTGGGGCCCCGGGATTGCCAACACCCGTAGTCCAAATAGACTCCCCTGGGGGAAATAGTAGATAGGGACAGATGTGTTACAGATTAATGTGGGTACCTGCCATATGGCCTTACTCCACAGTGCTCTTAACACCGGGTAAATACTATGCGTCGACCAACGCCCCCACAATTGTGAGTACCAATAGCGAACATGTATTTGGACATGATCAACCCCCTTGGTTTGGAGCGGAGCCTATCTAAACTCCTTCCGATCTATGGGTCACGGCACCCGGTCGCAATGCAACTCCACACCGAGCAATATGCTCTTCCCGCGATTTTGGGTACAACCAACAGCCACCACGATACTCCCTCCAAAGGGCCTACCCATGTCAGGCAGAAACCAAAGTTTCTGGGGCTCCTGACCCAGTGGTACCAGATTAAAGGCTCTGGTCAGACTTCGCAACCGAAATTGCTACCACTTAGAACCCCAAATAGTTCCGACAGGTGGTGAGCCGTAACAAAAAACAAAAAATAAACAAAAAATATAAAACAAACAGGAACAAAACAGGAAAACAGGAACAATCAGTAACAGCAGTAACAGGAACAAAATTAAACAGGAACAAACAGGAAAACAGGAACAATCAGTAACAGCAATAACAGGAACAAAATTAAACAGGAACAAACAGCAACAACAGGAACAAACAGCAAAACAGGAACAAAATTAAACAGGAACAAACAGCAAACAGCAAAAGCAAGAACAAAACAGCAAAAGACGAACTTACAGCAAAAATCGAAACAACAGTAACAGGAACAAAATTTAACAGGAACAAACAGGAACAAACAGCAAAACAGGAACAAACAGCAAAAACAGGAACAAACAGCAATAACAGGAACAAACAGCAAACAACAGTAACAGGAACAAAATTAAACAGGAACAAACACCAAAAGCAAGAACAAAACAGCAAAAGACGAACTTACAGCAAAACTCGAAACAACAGTAACAGGAACAAAACCAAACAGGAACAAACAGGAACAAACAGCAAAACAGGAAAAAACAGCAAAAACAGGAACAAACAGCAACAACAGGAACAAACATCAAAACAGGAACAAACAGCAAAAACAGGAGCTAACAGGAACAAACAGCAATAACAGGAACAAACAGCAAAAGACGAATTAACAGCAAAAATCGAAACAACTGTAGCAGGAACAAAATAAAACAGGAACAAACAGCAACAACAGGAACAAACAGCAAAACAGGAACAAACAGCAAAACAGGAGCTAACAGGAACAAACAGCAAACAGCAAAAGACGAACTAACAGCAAAAATCGAAACAACAGCAACAACAGTAACAGGAACAAAATTAAGCAGGAACAAACAGCAAAAACAGGAACAAACAGCAATAACAGGAACAAACAGCAAACAACAGTAACAGGAACAAAATTAAACAGGAACAAACACCAAAAGCAAGAACAAAACAGCAAAAGACGAACTTACAGCAAAAATCGAAACAACAGTAACAGGAACAAAACCAAACAGGAACAAACAGCAAAACAGGAAAAAACAGCAAAAACAGGAACAAACAGCAACAACAGGAACAAACATCAAAACAGGAACAAACAGCAAAAACAGGAGCTAACAGGAACAAACAGCAATAACAGGAACAAACAGCAAAAGACGAATTAACAGCAAAAATCGAAACAACTGTAGCAGGAACAAAATAAAAACAGGAACAAACAGCAACAACAGGAACAAACAGCAAAACAGGAACAAACAGCAAAACAGGAGCTAACAGGAACAAACAGCAAAAGACGAACTAACAGCAAAAATCGAAACAACAGCAACAACAGTAACAGGAACAAAATTAAACAGGAACAAATAGCAAAAACAGGAACAAACAGCAATAACAGGAACAAACAGCAAACAACAGTAACAGGAACATAATTAAACAGGAACAAACACCAAAAGCAAGAACAAAACAGCAAAAGACGAACTTACAGCAAAAATCGAAACAACAGTAACAGGAACAAAACCAAAGAGGAACAAACAGCAAAACAGGAAAAAACAGCAACAACAGGAACAAACAGCAAAAACAGGAACAAACAGCAAAACAGGAACAAACAGCAAAAACAGGAGCTAACAGGAACAAACAGCATTAACAGGAACAAACAGCAAAAGACGAATTAACAGCAAAAATCGAAACAACAGTAACAGGAACAAAATAAAACAGGAACAAACAGCAACAACAGGAACAAACAGCAAAACAGGAACAAACATCAAAAACAGAACAAACCGCAAAATCCAAATCCCAAAAAGCCACTATCACGGATGCCTGCTAGAGGCACCTCCACTACGTAAAGTCCTTCTCCTATTAAAAGCCTCACGCGCAAACCAGTCCAATCGCGCAACCGCCCGTCTGTCCAACAAAATCCTACTGAAATCCCTACGCGCGCCAACCCTAACCACACCCATCCTATCCAAATCCCTAATATCACCGTAGTCAGTACACTCGGTCAAAACATGTCGCCAGTCCTCAGATCCTCCGCCACACCCACAATCCGGTGTCCCCGACAATCCCCTCCTATGCAGAAACACATTAAACGACCCATGTCCCGTTAGCATGAATCCAAGACTCAAACCAAAGTCAAAGTCCCTATGCTCACGGACAAAAATTGGGTCACGTATGAATTCATAAGTGACCCTACCCTTGTCACTCTCAGACCATCTTGTCCTCCACCGAGATACAAGATTGTCGTCTAAGAGCATCCTGACCCGCCCAGCATCCATATCAACCACATCAACAGCAGAAAGCCAATCACATGCAAGAAGTGGCAAACCCCTCTTTACCTTGAAAGCTACGGCACGCCGTATTACTTCCAAATCAAGAGGAGCCGCACCCAGTAAGACTTGAAGAGCATCCGTTGAGACTGTTCGACAAACTGGCATGCAACCGAGCAAAGCAATCCTCTGACAAGACAAGACCTTGTTTCTACCAGCAGCAGACATAACCGTTTCATACCACACAGGCGCACCAAAAGTTGCACATGCAACAAATAGCCCACCATATATGGTACGAACAGCACGCCTACTGAGGCCCCAGTCACTCCTAAGAATACGTTTAATTTTACCTACTATGGCAGTCAACCCAGAATGGATGTGAGTAAGATGAATCATAAAATTCATCCTTTCACTCATTGTTATCCCCAGATACCTGACTTGTGTCACATACCTGAGGCTAACAATGCCAGATCTAATGAGTGGCGGACGATTCCGCGACAATTTGCCCTTAAGCAACATCATCACGGTTTTGTCCATAGCCACATCAACGCCCACACTATTACCCCACTCACAAACAATACGCATGGCCTCCTCACCCTTTCTCTCCAAAACATCTCTCGACTGTCCTTCAATCAGGATGAGGAGATCATCCGCATATGCACATAGTTTAAAAGAATTGCTCAAGGATGCCAACAGTGTATCCATCATTAAGTTCCAAATAAATGGACCACAAATAGAACCCTGAGGACAACCACGAGAGACATTCTTCCAAACAGTTTCATTGGCACCATCCACACATGCTTTCCTGCCACAGAAATAACTTCTCCATAGAGCATGTTCCCGACAACCTGCAAGACGCAACCTGTCCAAAACCTTACTCCACAAGAGATAATCAAACGCACTTTTAAAATCAACAAAGATTCCGAGTACATAATTGTCAGAAGATTCCTTCACACATCGCCTTACATGCAGCCACGCACTCTCAACCGATCTCCCCTCCCTAAAACCAAACTGGTACTCAGAATTAGTCACACCATTGCACTCCTTTAATCGCGACACCATTATTCTTTCAAGTACTTTTCCAAGCACTGGAAGAAGACTAATGCCCCGATAAGAGCGAGGATTACTCCTCACTCTATCAGGAGATTTAAGAAGTACAACAACACGAGCTGTCTTCCAAGCCCTAGGGAAATAACCCTCACTCAGACACTTCGCAAAGATCGATTCCAAGTATTCAGGTATGGCCTTCCAAATGCTTTTACACATTTCTCCAGTCATACCATCTATACCCGGAGACCTTTTACTCTTGACATGGAAAATACTTTCATCTACCTCCACCCTCCCTAAATCCGAAGGCAAAGCTTCCTCATCAATGAGCAAATGAGACCCATCATACCCTACCCCAGGAAAAAACGCATCCAAAAGCGCGTCCGTACACTCACGCCAAGACGTAAGTGTAACACCACCCACCTCCAAACCGGATATGTCAATCCCCCTCTTCCTACCCCTAATGATACGGTAAACCCTACCCCATGGATCATCCCTTCCCTCCCGCACAAAACTCCTCCATTCATCTTCCTTAACCGTAACAATTCTGTCCTTGTAAGTTCTTAGAGAACGCAAATAATCAGCTTTACGCTGAGTTAAATCTTCAGCATTGGAACGCCTTGCTCTCTGGAAATACCTCCTCAAGCGTCTAACATTCCTCCGCATCATATTTAACTCAGGTGTCCACCACTTGACCTTACTCAATCTGGCCTCACGACGTCGACCAAGCAAGGTATCATTTACAGAAACCATCCAGCTATCAATCTGCGCAATCTGGTCATCTATAGTCAATGTCCTAAAGTCCGTCAATGGTTGTGATGAAGCAACCCCCCTAAAATAGTTGGCATACCAGTCCCAGTCTATGTCACGAACACACCACGCCCTTCTCAACACAGTCCGCCCAGTCTGTCTACGATAAGTAATCACAACCTCGATTAGATTATGATCACTTATGCCCCACCCGTCAATCACGCTCCACCTAGTGTCAAAAGCAGTCATAGCTGCCCCGTTTGCAGCTGTCACGTCAATGTCACTAACGCCCGCAGGCCCATCAAAGGTATACAAATTACTCGGCTCATTAAGAACTCCGACACTCATAGTGATCATCCATTCGCTAAGCATTTCACCTCTCACATGACTAGGACGACGAGAAGATAAACCACTCGTCTTCGAAAACCACATGGGAGACGATGCATTAGCGTCCATGCTCAAAATGAGCGGAGTACTACCCGCTAAGAGCAGCACCGTATCCATATACCTCAAATATGGCATTAACGATACGCTAGGTCTACAATAGATGCTAGCCAGAAACATCCGCCCAAACGCCCCGTCAACCGACACGCAAACCCCCCACTGGCTACTGCTAACAACCATACAGTCCAAGTCCTTGTCATTAACAATTATCGCAGAGTTACACCCCCCGTCCGTAAAAACTCGCATTCCCCCCGGTAAACCTCTCATACAACCAGCCGTGACATAAGGCTCCTGCACGAGTGCAAAAACCACATCCAAATCACACAGTGCCTGCCCCAACTCACACACCACAGCATACGACCGCTGGCAATTAAATTGGACTAGCCTTAATGTATCCATAATGGCTTTAGTGTCTCGCGTCTACAGCCGCAATCCTAGACGCAATTATAGGACACGCCGTTGACATCATCATGTGGTCGGATGGCCAACCTTTGAATGCACAATTCCTGCAGCTCATCGAATTCGGGCATCGGGTAGCGAGATGTCCAGTTAAACCACACCTGCGACAAACCCCTTCCTTCATCTTACAATCACGTACCCGATGGTCGAATCCCAGGCACCTGAAACAGGCCTGAATGGGATCCTGTGCCACAACCGCAAACCGGAACCACTTGATATATGCACCAGTCAGTGTTAATACCTCCATCACCCTATTGCTGACCTCCAATACAACATTGGTATAGCCATCTGACCTATTCCACGGGCTTGAGACCAAGCGCACCGACCTCTTAAAAACATCGTGAGATATAATCTCCTTAAGGTTCATATCATACAACTGGGACATAAAATCGTCAGTCGATATCTCCATATGCACACGTTGTAAAACGACTCTTGGTCCCAACTTATCATTAACCGACACTTCCAAACCAAGCTCAGCAAACTTCGCATTAGAAGCAATCTTCTCTCTTTCTGCTAAAGATGGGGTCCTGATAATAGCACCTCCATCCTTAATCGGCCGCACACCATGAACTCGAACTCCAAGAGTAGGTCCCACTTCCCCAACCACCTTCTTAACAACATCCCCAGACGACACTCCCCTTCCTCGTACAACAACCGACCAAGTCTCCACAGGTTTAGTAATAACCGGTGAAGCGGTCGTTGTAACAGCAGTCGCTCCAGTCACTGCCGATTGCGGCTTTACAACTCCAGCAGCCCCAACAGAAGGCCCACCCACAGGGAGAGTCATAGGTGCCCCCGCTTCCAAACGACCCTTCAATCGCTCATTTTCAGCAATTAATCGCATGAGTAGCGACTCGTACTCAGCAGAATGGCCCACCACTGCCCTAGCTGTACCCGTGTCAACACCTCCACTGAAAACAACATCCATCAAGCTCTTCGTTATCGATTTTAAGTCCCCAATAACATCAACCGCATCCACATTCGTACGCTTCCTGGTCTTTCGCTTAGGAGCAGCCATCTCAGTACCCTCACCACATAAGGTAACTTCTGAAATGCAACTTTCAGCACCATCAACAGTCACCTTATCCAAACACTCTACAGCCTTAATCCTGGCAGCGCCCTTCTTCCTCGGAGAACCAGACTTCATCCGTTTAACTCCCCCAACGACCGACTCATCAGTGCTGGATATATCAGCACCATACCTATCTGCCATCATAGAGATGACTCTAACTTCATCCCCAGATGAAGTTTCCATCCCCTTTAAACCTTTCCTCTTAACTGAGGATGACATCAAAATAATTAAATTAAATTAAATTAAATAAACGACAAAACGCAAGAAAAAACCGTAGAAAAACCGTAAAAACAAATTAAACCGCAAAAAACAAACAAATAATTACAATAAAACAGCCGTAACCAAAATTAAAGAGATAATAACAACAAGAAAAATACGAAAAAACAAAATACCCGCACAAAAAACCGGTTCCAAAAAAAAACCGGTTTTATACCGAATAAAACCGGTTTTGCTCAGTAGCCCGAAAAACTACTCAATAATCGCCAAAATCCCAGAAATCCCGGCAACTTTCCCCAACGGTAACGTCGATTTGTATATTACAATACTACGGAGCGGTAACACTCGCACTAACGTCAATAAATTAAATTAATAAATTAATAAATTATATGTATTTCAATTTCATACAAAAAATCAAAATCTAAATCCAAAACAACTCCGGTGTCCAATGACTTACCAGATACACCCCAATAACTCCAAAAAGGCCACAATCCGCACTAGAGTCCTATGCAAAAATGAAATCGATAGCCCTATAAACGCCGCCAAAAATTGCAAATCACCAAAGACACAAACACCACAATGAAAAACACAACTACACAGTTCAATGTTCAAACTTGTAATGAGTAGATAGGGACAGATGTGCTCAAGATTAACGTCAATACCTGCCAATTTGGCCTTACTTGACGGTGCACTTAGCACTGGATAGAATCAATGCGTCTACCAACGCCCCCACACATAACTGGCTGTTATGCATGGGTACCAATGGCTGACATGTATTTGGACATAATCAACCCCCCTTGGTTTGGAGCGGAGCCTATCTAAAACTCCTTCCTAGATATGGATCTAGGCATCCGGTTGCAATGCAACTCCACACCGAGCGATGCTCTTCCCGCGATTTTGGGCATAACCACAACCACCACGAATCTCCCCGAAGGGCCGACCCAAGTCAGGCAGAAACCGAAGTTTCTGGGGCTCCTGACCCCGTGGTACCAGATTAAGCTTCTGGTCAGGCTTCGTAGTCAAGACTACTACCAGTTGCGAACTCCAAACAGTTCCGGGAAATGGTTACCCGTGACACAACAAAAACAACAAAAAACAAAACAATCAACACTCATCCTCACAGATGGCAATTGTGCACAAGAGCACCAGCAAGACAAAACGCACAAACAAAAACACAATGTTACTCTCACAAGTAACACACTGGCAGAAAAACCACCAACAATAAACACAAAACAACAAAATGCAATTACAATAATTGCCACTATACAGCAACACAGCACAACAAACACAGCACCAGGCAGCAATCGTCCAATCCAAAATCCAAATCGTAGTCCATACACATTGCAAAATTCTTCCAAGAGTTGCCCACAGTATGCCCCAGCACCGCACTGAAGCACCCATTCAATCCCAATGAGACCGAAAAGGAGCCACCGCGCAAAACCTTGGCCCCAAGAGAAAACTCCAGACACCAAACATGGCCAGAAGGGCCCAGCAAAAAACACAGGCACCACACGTCAACACAGGTCATACCAGACTACGAACCAGTAAGCCTTCTACGGAAGGCTACACGGGCAAAATCGCCCAATCCAGAAAATGCCACCTCATCAGCCAATATCCGACTGACATCAAAAGTCCCCCCATCCACCGTGACGCGCATAGCGGACAAATCCCTGATGTCGTTATATAGCGGACAGCTAAACAAAACGTGCCGCCAATCCTCAACCTCCGCACCGCACCGACAAGCAGGAGAATCAGACAAGCCTCTTTGATGCAAAAAGGCATTCAAGGAGCCGTGTCCGGTCAGTATGAACCCTGTATGCAAGCCGAAGCCAAACTCAGGGCGCTCACGCACAAAGGTCGGATCACGTATGAATTCATACGTTACCCTACCATTGTCACTGTTCTCCCACCTGTTCCTCCAGATCGAAACAAGATGCGCGTCTAAGTCCCACGCGATTTCGCCCGATTCTCTACCTACAAGACCACTAGCAGAAAGCCAGTCATACCCGAGAAGCGGCAGCCCACGCTTTATCTTGAAGGTGATAGCACGACGCACCACCTCTAAGTCAAGCGGGGCCACACCCAGTAAGACCTGAAGAGCATCCGTCGAGACAGTTCGACAGACCGGCATACAAGCGAGCATTGCCACTCTCTGACAAGATAATATCCTGTTCCGGCCAACAACAGACATGACCACTTCATACCATACAGGCGCGCCATATGCCGCACAGGCAACAAATAACCCACCATATATAGTACGAGTGGCACGCCTACTCAAGCCCCAGTCGTTTCTAAGTATACGTTTAACTCTACCAACAACGGCATTCAGCTTATCCCTCACATAGATGGGATGAACTAAAAAGTTCAACCTCTCTGCCACCATTATTCCCAAATATTTGACCTTGGTCGCATATTTGAGACTAATACCGCCAGATCGAATAAGTGGCGGACGACCCTGTGACAATTTGCCCTTAAGCAACATCATCACAGTTTTGTCCATGGCCACACCAACACCGACACTGTTACCCCACTCAGTCACAATACCCATGGCTTGCTCACCCTTTCTCTCCAGCTCAGCACGAGACTGGCCTTCAATCAAAATCAGCAAGTCATCAGCATATGCGCACAGTTTGTAAGACACAGCCAGCTGCCGCAGCAGAGTATCCATCATGAGATTCCAAATAAATGGACCACATATGGAACCCTGCGGACAGCCCCTGGAAACATCCCTCCAAACAGTATCGCTGGCGCCCACCATACAAGCTTTCCTGCCGCTGAAGTAGCTACTCCACAGAGGTAGCTCTCGACAGCCAACACTATGCAGCCTATCAAGAACCACACCCCACGATAGGTAGTCAAATGCACCCTTAAAATCGACAAATAGACCCAGGACATATCTACCAGACGAGTCAGCAATGCAGCGCTTAACATGCAGCCACGCATCATCAACAGACCTCCCCTCCCTAAAACCAAACTGGTACTCAGATAAGGCAGCACTGTCGCATTCCTTCAGTCTTGTCACCATTATCCTCTCAAGCACTTTACCAAGTGCTGGGAGCAGACTGATGCCCCGATAAGAGCGTGGATTACTCCTTACCCTATCAGGCGACTTCAGGAGCACAACAATACGAGCCTTCTTCCAAGCCCTAGGGAAATAGCCCTCACTCAGACACTTCTCGCATACTATCTCCAAGTATTCAGGTATAGCCTTCCAGATGCTTTTACACATCTCTCCAGTCATACCGTCAATACCCGGGGATTTTCTGCTTTTGGTCTGGCGGAAACCAGCAGCCAATTCCGACCCTTGCAGACTTGGGGGGTTGACTTCCTCCCTAATGAGAGGAGGGTTATCAACTCGGTCCTCATCTGGAAAGAACGAACTCAGCAAAACACCCATGCAATCTCGCCAGGCCGTGAACGTAACGTCACCAACCTGAAGGGATTCCAAGTCAAGTCACCGGCCTCTGCCACTGCAGATGCGGTAAACTTCGCCCCACGGGTCGTCCCTATTTTCGCGTACAAACGCCCTCCACTCGTCCTCTTTCACCCTCTCGATGCGTTCCTTATAAGACCGCAGGCCGATCAGATAGTCAGTTCGGCGTGCCGCAAGATCATCTGCGTTGGAGCGCCTAGCCCTCTGAAACACTCTTCTGAGGCGCCTGACGCTTCTCCGCATTTCATCCAGTTCACTAGTCCACCATCTAACACTGCCCGGTCGAGTCTTACGACAGCGACCTAGCAACGTGTCATTTACTGAACACATCCACTTATCTATTTGCTCAACCTGCTCATCAACAGATAGCTCACCAAAGGTGTCCAAGGGCATGCCAAGGGCCACCGCTCTAAAAAAGCCGGCATAATTCACCCAGTTGGCATCACGCACCCGCCACTTGCGTGGAGTCGGAACGAAACCGGAACGCCGATGATAAGCGATCACAATCTCAATAAGATTGTGATCACTCACCCCCGCATTATCGCGCACCCTCCAGCGAAAATCGAACAGCGATAGTGCACTACTGTTCGCCACCGTAACGTCAATGTCACTAGCACCCATTGGACCGTCAAAAGTGTATAACTCACTAGCCTCATTCAAAACAGAAGCACTCTTGGTAAGCAGCCATTCACTTAGCATTTCTCCTCGCATATAGTTCGAATGCCTAGGAGCATGCTCCGGCATTTTGCTGAACCACATGCGAGAGCATGCATTCGCGTCTAGGCCCAGGATTGCAGGAATGTTACTCGCAAGTAGTAACACTGAATCCATGTATCCCAAATAACGCTCCAATGAAGCACTAGGCGGACAGTAAAGACTCGCGAGATACAAGCGCCCAAATTCGCCCTCTACCGCCACACAAACACCCCATCGCGTTCGACTCACAACAGTGCAGTCGACAGTAATGTCGTCCACAACCACAGCAGCATTTCCTGGAAGGTTGGAATATACCCTCATCGTAGCCGGCAGTCCTCTGACACAACCATTTGCAAAGTAGGGCTCTTGCACAAGTGCAAAAGAAGCCCCACTTCGCTTCATGGCCTGGCCAAACTCGCACGTCGCAGAATACGCCCTCTGGAGATTTTGTTGTATTAACAAAATCTGCTCCATGTTTAATGTCTAGAATTCGCCCTTGCAACCATAGCCCCGTATATAGGACACTCCATGGACAACATCCTGTGACCTGCAGCCAAACCCTTGAATTGGCAATTCCGGCACCTCACCTCGTTCATGCAATTAGAGGAACGATGGCCAGCTACACCACACCGCAAGCAAGTCTCCTCACGCATCTTGCAGTTCTGTACCCGGTGGTCAAAACTTAGGCACCTAAAACAGCTCTGGATTGGCTCCTGCGAGCGCACCTGGAACCGGAACCATTTAATGTAAGCGCCCGTGCTTCTTAGCTGCTCGGCTACCCTATCAGTGCACTCGATGGTCACGTTCACCTGCTGGCCACCGTCAGCACGCCATGGCGCAGTAACCAGCCGTACACTCTTCTTGAAAACCTCCGGAGACATCATGTCGATCAAATTCATCTCATACAGCTCCTGCATGAATTCATCCGGCGTTATCTCAGAGTGCACCTTCTGCACCAACACCCTCGGTCCAAGCTTGTCGTTGACACTGACCTCCAACCCAACCTCAGCGAACTTAGAATTAGCCGCAATACGTTCCCGCTCAGCCACAGACGGTGTGCGTATTACCGCACCACCCGATTTAATCGGACGCACGTCGTGGACACGTACACCAAGAGTCGGCCCCACCTCACGCACTACCTTTTGTACCACCTCCTTTGGCGTCGAGACACCTTTGCCCTTGACCACCACCGACCAAGTCTCCACTGGCTTGACGGCAGGTGCCGCCATCACAGCCACGGGCGCACGAGCGGGCGGAGCGACAAGAGTTGGCGCAGCAGCAGGAGCAGCACGACCACCAAAAACGCCAGGTGAGCCGGCCTCCACACGTCCCCTCAACCTCTCGTTCTCCGCAACCAGGCACATCATCAATACCTCATAATCGGCTGATATCTTAGACACCTGCCTGCCTACATCCCTGTCAACGCCATCCGCCAACACTACTTCCATCAATGCACCTGTGATGCGCTTGAGTTCAGCGACGGCTTCACGAGCAGAACCAACACCAGCACCAACAGCACCAGGACCCATCGCCGCCCTTTTTCTAGAACGACGGTTCACAGGGGCAACACGCACCCTATCCGTCGCATCGGTAACCGTTGCCTCCCCCTCTTCCACCCTTTCATACACCACCTCTCCACTAACAGTACCTGCAGCACCTTCAGCAACAACGTCCATATCACCAACAGCACCACCAACAGCACCACCAACAGCACCGCCGGCAGCAACATCAGCAACAGTAGCAGCAGCAGCAGCAGCAGTAGTAGCAGCAGCAGCAGTAGTAGCAGCAGCAGCACGAGCACGACGCTCCCTCGGAGAATTGGGCTTAACCCTTTTCCCCAACCTGTGCTCCCCTTTCTCGCTGTCAGTATCGCTATGCCGCACTTTTTTAACCGACACAGGCGGCGGCATTGCCTCCGACAGGGAAGTGACGTCGGACGCATCGTCATCAACGTCACCCTTCGGCATCTTCTTCCTCAGCGATAGTGGCCCCGGTGGAGCCATGACCGCACAACAGGCAAAATTGCCAACAAAAAACAAATAAAATGCTCCACTTACCAGTAACCAAACACGAAAAAACAGTACTTCAGCAGACCTCTGATCAACACGTACTCAGCAGAACTCTGATCTCCGCAGCAGCTTAGCCGAGACACAAACCACGACGACCGCTTAGCACAGACAAAACCCGTTAGCCGAGACACAAACCCGGTTGGGAATTCCCAAAATCCAAAAGTTCCCCGGCACTTCCCCGGAAAAACAGCGGCAACGCTGAATTTCAAAAAACCACGAGAGCGGCAACACCGAAATCAAAAATTTTTTTTTTCTTCAAGCAAATGACTTTCGCGCCGGAGTTTGCCCTTGAGACACCAAATTTTTAAAAATCACCGTTTGTCCTTACTGCCGGAGTCTCACCTTGTCACTTTATAAGACTTTTTCTTCTTCACGTTATTAAAATTTGTAATTTTCAGCAAAATTACATACATACATGTATGTAATTATATTGTACTATAGCACCGGAGGATAAATCGATTATATCTCCGGCGTATGTCAATCTATTTTCTTATCCTTTATATCCACTTAATCGGCGGAACCCGCACTTCAAATCAATATCACTCACGAATCTTTACTTTAATGTTCACTTAGCAAACTTCGTCGCGCAAAACCACTCAAATAAAAACACGTCTGTACACTTCAATCATACAACTGCGAGTGAGAGTAGATAGGGACAGATGTGCAATAGCTTTCCGTGAGCACCTGCCATTACGGCCTAATCTCACGGGTGCCAAAGCACCGGGTGCTGGGTTAGACGCCAGACCAACGCCCCCATGCACCCTTTTAGAATGAACCTATGGCCCACTCCTCAAGGCGCATAGGTTGCAATCTTTGTGTACAGTTATCCTTGTACTATACCCAATTACCTTGCTTAGGTAATTTGAGCTATCTAAACTCTGCTGCTATGTCCGTGCCCATAGCAGCTTCTGTTGAAAGACAACAGTGCTGCTATGTCCGTGCCCATAGCAGCTTCTGTCGATTAGCAACAGCACCTAGAATAGTGTCTGGCTGACCGCGTCACACCAACCACTAGCATTGATTTAACACTGGGAAGCCAAGACTATTCTCCCAGCGTTTTTGGTAGCAACCACAGCCACCACGATAATTCTCCGGCTTCCACGCTAAGGTGCTGTGTATACACCCATAGCGAGGTCCCCAAGAGAATTCCTCAACCATTGCCGGCACAGCTCAACCACTCATCCGAGATGAACGCATGCCTGTGTCGTCGAAAATCCAGTGCCTACTCCACACACACCAAAATCATCCCTTTAACCCCATGGGGTAGGACGAACTCGGCGTTTTAGCAAAGGATCCTGACGACCGCTACATGCACTAAAAACTTCAGAGCAGCTCGACTGTCGGGCAACCGGCACCCGTGGCACCAGAAGTAGCCTCTGGTGAGACCTCGCAGTTCCACCATAAAGGCTTCACCACTATCGTCTTTTGAACCCAAGGGCAGTTCTAGGTGACGGTGCACCTAGTTGACATAAACATACCTGTTTTCCTTTTATAAATATGTGCACATCCTTTGCTCTGTTGCCAGAGATCGGGTAGTAACACATAAGTTTTATGGGTAATGTACCAAAGGTACATCAACGGAAAAAGCCACATCACCCCAGCTGGGGCCCCGGGATTGCCAACACCCGTAGTCCAAATAGACTCTCCTGGGGGGAGTAGATAGGGACAGATGTGCAATAGCTTTCCGTGAGCACCTGCCATTACGGCCTAATCTCACGGGTGCCAAAGCACCGGGTGCTGGGTTAGACGCCAGACCAACGCCCCCATGCACCCTTTTAGAATGAACCTATGGCCCACTCCTCAAGGCGCATAGGTTGCAATCTTTGTGTACAGTTATCCTTGTACTATACCCAATTACCTTGCTTAGGTAATTTGAGCTATCTAAACTCTGCTGCCATGTCCGTGCCCATAGCAGCTTCTGTCGATTAGCAACAGCACCTAGAATAGTGTCTGGCTGACCGCGTCACACCAACCACTAGCATTGATTTAACACTGGGAAGCCAAGACTATTCTCCCAGCGTTTTTGGTAGCAACCACAGCCACCACGATAATTCTCCGGCTTCCACGCTAAGGTGCTGTGTATACACCCATAGCGAGGTCCCCAAGAGAATTCCTCAACCATTGCCGGCACAGCTCAACCACTCATCCGAGATGAACGCATGCCTGTGTCGTCGAAAATCCAGTGCCTACTCCACACTCACCAAAATCATCCCTTTAACCCCATGGGGTAGGACGAACTCGGCGTTTTAGCAAAGGATCCTGACGACCGCTACATGCACTCAAAACTTCAGAGCAGCTCGACTGTCGGGCAACCGGCACCCGTGGCACCAGAAGTAGCCTCTGGTGAGACCTCGCAGTTCCACCATAAAGGCTTCACCACTATCGTCTTTTGAACCCAAGGGCAGTTCTAGGTGACGGTGCACCTAGTTGACATAAACAGACCTGTTTTCCTTTTATAAATATGTGCACATCCTTTGCTCTGTTGCCAGAGATCGGGTAGTAACACATAAGTTTTATGGGTAATGTACCAAAGGTACGTCAACGGAAAAAGCCACATCACCCCAGCTGGGGCCCCGGGATTGCCAACACCCGTAGTCCAAATAGACTCCCCTGGGGGGAGTAGATAGGGACAGAAGGAATCTCGTTAATCCATTCATGCGCGTCACTAATTAGATGACGAGGCATTTGGCTATTTTTTTTTTTTTTTTTTTTTTTTTTTTTTTTTTTTTTTTTTTTTTTTTTTAAATATTATGCCTAAAATGTAGGCAGCACATAGATAGGTTTTAGAGGGCTACGCATTCTCAACGACTCAAATGGGTTCGGGATGTTTAGTCCGTCATAAAGAGCCGCTTGTCCTGCGAAGCAGAAAAATTAAAGATTTTTGAAATAATGCCCTAATTTCAACCAACGCCATTTCTTACCCTGGTGACACTTGTGGTATTATTAAACATTCTGAAAGCACGAATGCTTCCTATTGCGGCTCTGGTTGAAATCAATGCAGCATCTGATTTTGTTATGATATTCCAATTTATAAGTTCGGTAATCGAGGTCTTGCTCCATATTCCTCGCCAAGACACTGTAATTGTACCCACTTTTGTAACATTTTGATTGAATTTGTTACAAATTGCTTCTTTAACTGCACTGGTGTTATAGTAGTTTTTCTTCCTGATGTGAGCTAAATCAAGATTATTAACATCATTTACTACTTGTGCGTCAATTACTAGAAGCTCATTTCCTTTTACAGCTATAATGTCTGGCTTTCTTAGGCCATCAGATGTATTTAATGGCGGTTCATCATATACATTGTATCCTCTTTCTATCATTTTTCTTACCACAAATGTTTTGATGCAGTCATGTCTTTCAATTCTAGCATGGGATGATCTATGACATACTTGTATTGTGTGGTAAGGTGTTTCCGGTACCATGCACCCAGCTCTGCATGTACGGTCTATTTCTGGTCTACCTCTAGATGTTCTTGCTTTTGAGGGTAGAGCATTTATTCTTAGACGGATACAATTTATATAATCACGGCCTGAAAGCAATTTGGTTGGCTCTCTGACCCATCTGTGCGATTCTTTACTTTTATCGGCTTCTCTTAGGCCTGCACCATCTACTGAACTATATAATCTATTTTTAAAATATTCATTTATTATTTCAGCTGTGAATAGGGAGTAATTCCCTGCTCGCAGCCTTCGTTCAGTGATGGTGATTTCGTTTTGCACAGTATCGAATATTTGAGACTCATTTAATACATTTGGCAATTCAATATTTTCAAGTCTTTTCCTTCTAAGCATAGGACCAAACCATCTTACGCTTTCTATGCCTAAGCCACCTCCAGAAACAGGTGCATGGAAGAATGCTATTGGAATATCATTTGGTAGATTTAGCCATTTTCTTACAAACTTGCGGATATTTTTGTCAGTTTTATTCAGGCTACTTATTTTAATGTTCCCCAGTGTTAATTTATGGTATAATTGTGGAATTAACACCGTGCGTAGTGCATGTAACCGTTGTTGTGGTTTCAGGGGAGCCTTACTTAATCTTTCTAATTTTTCAATTATTTCATTCTCTTGGCTAATCTTGCATCTACCATCCGCAGTGAATGATATTCCAAGATATCTCCATTCATCTGTTCTTTTGAGGGCGGGCATAGGACGACCATTAATCTTAAAGGTGTTTTGTTCGATAATGGTTTTCTTTTGTTTTGGTTGTCCTTTAATGCTTATACTAAGACATTTAGATGTATTTAACTCCAAACCACACTTAGAGAAGAACTCCTGCGTGGTGTCAATCAGTTTTTGCAAACCGTCCTGCGTCGATGCTAGTAAAACTAAGTCATCAGCGAAGGCCAGTGCATTAATAACTGATCGACCCAACCTATATCCAATCTCATTGGGTAGCAGATCCAATAATTTGTCGATCACCATGTTGAAGAACATAGGTGATAATGGATCGCCTTGCTTCACTCCTCTTTTTGCTATTAGAGGAGTTGATTCCCATGAGTCTGTCAATAGGATGGTTGTTGTTGTTTTATAGAAAGTTTCTATATATTTTATAAAATTTTTATTAAAGCCAAACGATTTTAGAATCTCAAATACCGTATTATGGGTGACAGAGTCAAACGCCTTGCTTACATCTAGAGATGCTATGTACAGTGAGCTAAATTTATTTTTGGTTGATTTCAAGACCATGTCTAACACTATGGTATTATCTCCTACTCCATCCGTTTTAATAAACGCCCTTTGCCGTGGATCCAGCTTTAGGGAGCCTTCAATACGTCTAGCCAAGATGGTATGTAGCTGACGTACCAAGACTGATGGAATAGTGATTGGTCTGAAATCACCTGGTTCTTTAGAGTCTTTTTTCTTTGGGATAAATATAGTTTTGGATCTTGATATCTCATTAGGAAACTTCCCACACCACAGGATTAAATTAAATATTATTGACAATATCCCAGATGGTATGCTTTTTAATTGTCTGCTTGTAATTCCATCTGGGCCTGGTGATGTGTTTATTTCCAATCTATATTTATCTATTTCTTCTGGTGTTATTGAAGACCAGACTCTTTCTAATTCTTGCCGCTTAGGTGGTATAGTCGGCTTTATTACATTGCTCGTTTCCATAACATTTCTCCAGAATGGCTCCATGATTTCTTTATTTGGTATTTTGGAATTATTTGGACCATCGATTATCGACTTTATGCAACGGGTTTGGTGTTTTTCCCATTGTTTTTGTGTTTTCGCATAGTCAATTCGCCTTTGTTTTCTACGACTTGTTTCAATATTTCTGTTTATATTTCTATTTTCTCTTCTTTGTCCTGAAACAGTCGTCGGCAGAATGCTAGCTATATAAGTTGTGAGGCAGGTTAGAGTGCTTATTTTGCCTACACTTCTCGCATTTTCTAAAATGTCCATTAAAACGGTAGTCTGATACTGATCTTGATAGTTATTATTTGCTCGTAACCCATCCAAAGAATTTATTACGTAGTGATCATCATTATCTTCGTTAATTGGAATATGTGATGGAGATTGTGATAATATTTCAGGATTGATGTTAGTTCCTGATAAATAATTTTCAACATATTCCTTATAAGAATCTTTCTGCCTGGCTTTCTTAATTGCTTCCACAGATCTTTTTGGGAAGATTTTATTTAATTCTTTGTTTATAAATCTGACTCCTTGAAGTTCAGATTCTTTCTTTGCCATTAGCATCAATTCTTCTTCGGACCATCTACTTTTCACCTCAATACGGGCATTAAGTAAATCATTTTCATTTGGATGGGCACGTTTTATATGGACACCTAGTCCTGTTTTGGTACTAAATGATCTTTCACAGATACTGCATTGGAACATTATTTCATTATAGTTAGAGGAAGATAAATAGATATTTTGTTGGTTCCCTCCGTCAGTGGACGGAGGATTTTCATTATTTCTTATTGTATTTGGGCCAACAATTTTAAAGAAATTTGGGCTGGCAACCCAAAATTTCCGTTTAAGCCTTCCTAACTTAGCCGTTAGTCTAGGACTAACGTTACTGGCGAGAACCACGAAGAGGTGTAGGATAGGCACATCCATGCCCCCTTTTTATGAACCCATATTATGCGCGTCACTATTAAGATGACGATGCAATTGGCCACATATTAAGAGAGTCATAGTTACTCCCGCCGTTTACCCGCGCTTACTTGAACTTCTTCACTTTGACATTCAGAGCACTGGGCAGAAATCACATTGTGTCAACACCCGTTAGGGCCATCACAATGCTTTGTTTTAATTAGACAGTCGGATTCCCCAAGTCCGTGCCAGTTCTGAATTGATTGTTAATTGATAGTCGTTATAATTTAAAAGGAATATTATCTTGCGATAAATCCCCTAAAAATTTTAGCAAGAAAGTTCCACAATTGGCTACGTAACTACTATCCGGGGAACAAGATGTTAAAATCTCTATTTACCCAGAACGAGTACATAAACCATGTTATTGCTTCCCAATCAAGCCCGACTATCTCAATCTTCAGAGCCAATCCTTATCCCGAAGTTACGGATCTAATTTGCCGACTTCCCTTACCTACATTATTCTATCGACTAGAGACTCTTCACCTTGGAGACCAGCTGCGGATATTGGTACGGCCTGTTGAGAAGTTTGCGTGACCCCACCATAAATTTTCAAGGTCCGAGGAGAAAATATCGACACAACAGTAAATGTCATGCTCTTCTAGTCCATCTACCATATCTCTCTTCGAAAGACTTCCATGGTAGTACGACTATAAAACAGAAAAGAAAACTCTTCCGATACCTCTCGACGGCTTCTTTATGGTCGTTCCTGTTGCCAGGATGAGCACAAGGCCCATATTTAATAACAAACGGATACTCAACAGGTTACGGAATTGGAACCGTATTCCCTTTCGTTCAAAATTATTCAAGTGTTTTAATAATACTTTTTAATCAAAAACTTTGTTTTCTTTTTTACTTTTCATTATAACTTGAAAATTTTCGGCTTTCGCCTTGAACTTAGGACCGACTAACTCGTGATCAACCACTGTTCACACGAAACCCTTCTCCACTTCAGTCCTCCAAGGTCTCATTCGATTATTTGCTACTACCACCAAGATCTGTACCAATGGCAGCTCCATGCAGGCTTACGCCAAACACTTCTATGCTCACCACTGTACCCTCCTACTCACTAAAGTTTCAAAGCTTATAATCCAACCGAGATTGAACATAAACCATCTACTTTAGCGGTAATGTATAGGTATACAACTTAAGCGCCATCCATTTTAAGGGCTAGTTGCTTCGGCAGGTGAGTTGTTACACACTCCTTAGCGGATTACGACTTCCATGTCCACCGTCCTGCTGTTTTAAGCAACCAACGCCTTTCATGGTATCTGCATGAGTTGTTAATTTGGGCACCGTAACATTACGTTTGGTTCATCCCACAGCGCCAGTTCTGCTTACCAAAAGTGGCCCACTGGGCACATTATATCACAACCACTACCTTCATACCAAGAAAGGTGAGGTTCTTACCCATTTAAAGTTTGAGAATAGGTTAAGATCGTTTCGACCCTAAGGCCTCTAATCATTCGCTTTACCAGATAAGATTATTTTACATAAATTTTAAATGCACCAGCTATCCTGAGGGAAACTTCGGAGGGAACCAGCTACTAGATGGTTCGATTGGTCTTTCGCCCCTATACTCAATTCTGACAATCGATTTGCACGTCAGAACTGTTTCGGTCTTCCATCAGGGTTTCCCCTGACTTCAACCTGATCAAGTATAGTTCACCATCTTTCGGGTCACAGCATATATGCTCAAGGTACGCTCTAGTTAGAGGTATAAATAATATAAATATCATTATACATAACTGTATAGAACGCCCCGGGATTGAATTAATAACCTATAAAATAGGTTAAAAACTAATCCCATTATTTTTAAGTTATGTTAATTTCGCTATTAGGTTTTCATTCCCAATAACTTGCAAATATGTTAGACTCCTTGGTCCGTGTTTCAAGACGGGTCCCGAAGGTATCCTGAATCTTTCGCATTGTTAATCATATAAGTGCATATAATAATCATAAAAATTAATAATTAACATGATATTATACAATATAAAATATTTAAGCACTATATATAATAAATCTATCAACACTTTATCAAATCAAAAGCATTTATTCTATGTTAAATTGCAAGCAATATAATTTGAGTAAACTCTTGCTAATGACCTTATGATAAATATTTTTATGTTAATAGATTACAATGTCCTTTTATAGAAAAAATGCACACCATTATTATAATATTATACATATTAAAATCATAATGATGAATTTTCTATAATGGATATTCAGGTTCATCGGGCTTAACCTCTAAGCAGTTTCACGTACTATTTAACTCTCTATTCAGAGTTCTTTTCAACTTTCCCTCACGGTACTTGTTTACTATCGGTCTCATGGTTATATTTAGTTTTAGATGGAGTTTACCACCCACTTAGTGCTGCACTATCAAGCAACACGACTCTTTGGAAATGCCATCTAGTAATCATTAACGTTATACGGGCCTGGCACCCTCTATGGGTAAATGGCCTCATTTAAGAAGGACTTAAATCGTTAATTTCTCATACTAGAAATTTGACATTCCATACACTGCATCTCACATTTGCCATAAAGACAAAGTGACTTAGTGCTGAACTATTTTCTTTTCGCTCGCCGCTACTAAGAAAATCCTTGTTAGTTTCTTTTCCACCCCTCATTAATATGCTTAAATTCAGGGGGTAATCCCATATGAGTTGAGGTTGTATAAATATTTTGAATTTTTTTTATTAAATAATAATACGCTTCATTTTTTAGACATAATTTCTTCATTATCTTCATTAAAAACATATGTTCTACATATTTATAATTTTTAATTTGCTTTATCGATCTTTTATTTCATATTTATATGAGACAATCCTAGTTATATAAATAAAACAATATTTTTATACTAGACCTTTCCCAATTAAATAAAAGATTCGCTTTCATTTTATCTAATGATAGGTATTATTTTTATATCTTTAGCTTTTAGTATTATGAATACAACTTAATGTGTATCCAATAATACAACATGTGCTTATTCAATTTCAAAAGAAAGTGAAATAAGCAACTCATTTAGCATAGTCTTACAACCCTCAACCATATGTAGTCCAAGCAGCACTTCAATAAAATTATTAAAGTACCTTACAGCACGGACTGCGATATGTGTTCAAAATGTCGATGTTCATGTGTCCTGCAGTTCACACGATGACGCACAGTTTGCTGCATTCTTCATCGACCCATGAGCCAAGTGATCCACCGCTTAGAGTGATATTATGTTTTCATTTATGTAATAACAGTTCAAAAATTTATTTATTGAAAGAAATCAAAAATACGCCAAAATAAAATTGGCATATATCAATTCCTTCTATAAAAGAACAATATTTAACTTATATAAAACTCATATTGGTTTTGTACAAGTACAACTATAATTTTATGCTTCATTTATTTTATTTAAAATATACACATATGAATGTTATATATATATTTTATTTTGCTACGCTTGATTTAAGTCATATGTAAATACTCCAGCTATATAAACATATGACTATAAGAAACACATTATATTAATGATGTTTCTGACCGTCCGTTCAATTTCCTGACATATCTCCTTTGAATATTACATATTCAAAATTGTGTTTATTGAAGGTGGACTTAGCACCTCAATAAATTTTATAGTGTATAAAATACACATATATAAGAAACATATTATTAATGATTCTTCTGATAGTTCCTTCTTACATGGACACCTTGTTAGAACTGTTACTTCATCGAAGTAATCAAGTTCGATTTATTTTATTTAAAATATACACATATGAATGTTATATATATTTTTTATTTTGCTACGCTTGATTTAAGTCATATGTAAATACCCCAGCTATATAAACATATGACTATAAGAAACACATTATTATTAATGATGTTTCTTCCGACCGTTCTGCTTCCTGACATCTCCTTTGAATATTACAAATTCAAAATTGTATTTATTGAAGGTGGACTTGGCACCTTAATAAATTTTATAGTGTATAAAATATACATATATAAGAAACATATTATTAATGATTCTTCTGATGGTTCCTTCTTATATGGACACCTTGTTGGAACTGTTACTTCATCGAAGTAATCAAGTTCGATTGTGGCTAATTTTTATTTAAATAATAAAAATTCAAAATTATATTTGTGTGATAGGGCGGTCCAATTCCTTCAACAAATTTTATAGTGTACAAAATATTTATTTTGATTTATATAAATGTTATTCATTATTTGCATGCATGTATATACTGTAAGAAACATATTATAATAAATAATGATGCTTCTGATGTCTCCTCCAAACCAAGAAAAAAGAGACATTTGTCACGACGATATTTACTTCATGTAAGTAACCACATTTGGTCGGCTTTTGCGACCTTTCATTTACCCAATTCATTATTTGCATGTAACTGTCTCCTCATCCATAGAAGAGACATTGTTACAATATTTATTTCATGTAAGTAATACATTTGGTCGGCTTGTTCGACCTTAAAAATTTTATTCATTGAAGGACTGAAAAAATTCCTTTCACAATTTTTATAATGCATAAAATTTATGTTGCGAATGTCTATTAGTTCTTTTATAAAAAGAACAATATTTAACTTATATAAAACATATTTTAGTTTTGCACAAGTACAACTATAATTTTATGCTCAATTGATTTATGTTTAAATTAAACGCATATACAAAAAATATGCGCATTTTTATGTTACGGTAAGGAACACATTAATGATCCTTCCGCAGGTTCACCTACGGAAACCTTGTTACGACTTTTACTTCCTCTAAATAATCAAGTTCGGTCAACTTTGGCGAAACATCCGTAACACACATGGCGTTACAGTGATCACGTCCGAAGACCTCACTAAATAATTCAATCGGTAGTAGCGACGGGCGGTGTGTACAAAGGGCAGGGACTTAATCAATGCGAGTTAATGACTCACACTTACTAGGAATTCCAAGTTCATGTGAACAGTTTCAGTTCACAATCCCAAGCATGAAAGTGGTTCAGCGGTTTACCCGGACCTCTCGGTCTAGGAAATACACGTTGATACTTTCATTGTAGCGCGCGTGCAGCCCAGGACATCTAAGGGCATCACAGACTTGTTATTGCTCAATCTCATTATTGCTAGACGCAATTTGTCCATTTAAGAAGCTAGTGTCCTTTATAATGGGACAAACCAACAGGTACGGCTCCACCTTCATAAACACATTCAAACACTCACACATTTTACTGCGCTCATGAATGAAGGCTACAAAAGATTCAAACACCATAATCCTGAAAGCATCTATTTAATATATTTGAGTCTCGTTCGTTATCGGAATTAACCAGACAAATCACTCCACGAACTAAGAACGGCCATGCACCACCACCCATAGATTCGAGAAAGAGCTATCAATCTGTCTTACACGCTTATGTTCGGACCTGGTAAGTTTTCCCGTGTTGAGTCAAATTAAGCCGCAGGCTCCACTCCTGGTGGTGCCCTTCCGTCAATTCCTTTATGTTTCAGCTTTGCAACCATACTTCCCCCGGAGCCCAAAAGCTTTGGTTTCCCGGGAAGCGACTGAGAGAGCCATGATAGTAGCTACACCCAATTGCTAGCTGGCATCGTTTATGGTTAGAACTAGGGCGGTATCTGATCGCCTTCGAACCTCTAACTTTCGTTCTTGATTAATGAAAACATCTTTGGCAAATGCTTTCGCTTAAGTTAGTCTTACGACGGTCCAAGAATTTCACCTCTCGCGTCGTAATACTAATGCCCCCAAACTGCTTCTATTAATCATTACCTCTTGTTCTAAAAACCAATGAAAGTAGAACAGAGGTCTTATTTCATTATTCCATGCACAAAATATTCAGGCATTTGGAGCTTGCTTTAAGCACTCTAATTTGTTCAAAGTAATTGTACCGGCCCACAACAACACTCGATGAAGAGCACTGAAGCAGGTTTAAATAGGAGGAATATGTGAAAAATACAAGTACTTAACACATATAAGAACTCCACCGGTAATACGCTTACATACATAAGGTACAGCACAAACTACAATTATAGTTGTGCCACCCGTATGAAGCACAAGTTCAACTACGAACGTTTTAACCGCAACAACTTTAATATACGCTATTGGAGCTGGAGTTACCGCGGCTGCTGGCACCAGACTTGCCCTCCAATAGGTCCTTGTTAAAGGATTTAAAGTGTACTCATTCCAATTACAGGGCCTCTAATATGAGTCCTGTATTGTTATTTTTCGTCACTACCTCCCCGGGCTGGGAGTGGGTAATTTACGCGCCTGCTGCCTTCCTTAGATGTGGTAGCCGTTTCTCAGGCTCCCTCTCCGGAATCGAACCCTGATTCCCCGTTACCCGTTGCAACCATGGTAGTCCTAAATACTATCATCAAAAGTTGATAGGGCATACATTTGAAAGATCTGTCGCCGGTACAAGACCATGCGATCTGCAAGTTATCTAGAGTTCAACCATAATAACGACCTTTTGATCGCTTGGTTTTAGCCTAATAAAAGCACACGTCCCAAAGGTCCGTGTTTATAATGCATGTATTAGCTCTAGAATTACCACAGTTATCCAAGTAACTGTTAACGATCTAAGGAACCATAACTGATATAATGAGCCTTTTGCGGTTTCACTTTTAATTCGTGTGTACTTAGACATGCATGGCTTAATCTTTGAGACAAGCATATAACTACTGGCAGGATCAACCAGAATAATGTTATTTTTTTTTCATTTTATTTATTGAAATGAACGAAAAATTGGCCATCGCCTCTTATTCGTCATTTTCATTTTTAATTTGACATTTCATTTTACTTTATCTTTTTTGTTTCATTTATTCGTTTGTTCATTGCATCATAATATATCTTTCAATATATTTGATTTTAATTTTGACATGTAATTTAAATTACATTTTTTTATAAATATCTATAAAATATTTATAAATTTTAATAAAATACTGTATATTAGTTATCCCTTTATGCTTACTTTTTGTAAGCATTTAAGCTAAATTATATTTCACATCGAAGAAGTTTACATATTTATTTTATTCTCATTTTCGAGAACTATTTTTATAATTTCATTCTTTTTATTTATGTGAATATAACAAGCATTTTCTCATTAGATTTACTTGAATATTTTAAAAATATTCAGAAAATCCTCTAAAACTTTTTTGCAAAATTTTCTCTTGCAAACCAACGCATCATCATCTTCATCACCCCAAGCTTAGATTCTTTGAATCTTTCACAATTTTGCTTTTTATTATATTGTTTCTTGGCCTTTTAAACAATTTATTATTGTTTGACCTTTTCTTTACTTTTCTTCATAATACAATATTTTTTTTAATATTGATTATATTTTTTATATATGTTTCTGTTTATAATTTTTTGAAATAAACAAACACTTCTTATTAAATAAGAACTGAAGTTATTTCAATTAGCTTACCTTGAATATGATAAATTTATATGTTAGATAAAACCACTAGCATACAATTCATCGCTCCATACCATCATCATATTTTTGTTAAAACCATTATACAGCAAGACACTTACTCGTAAACAAGCTATAACAAAAACGAATCATGAAAATGAAAAAATTGACATTTATTTATTCTTTTCATGGCAGATATACTAACCACATCGCCCAACATCATCGTACACATCATCTTGTGTAAAGCATATACAGCAAGACACTTAACTAAGCATAAACCAAGCAAAGACGAGTCATCCGTGTGTGTATACATGCATAATGCTACAGCAAGCCGCACAAGCCAACGAAACACGTCGTCGCTTGCTTACTATGCCTAGCTAACATCTTCAACATTTTCATCGGCACACATCTTATAGATGTTTTTGAGCTGCCGTACGGCCAATTTTCCATTTTACATAGAAAACTATTTTTTTTATACGAAAGCATACATTAAAGTAGGATTTTTTAATACAAATATTACAATTTAATAATAAAAATCTTAAATGTGAAAATTAAAACATAATTAGAAGATAATAATTCAAGTTATTTCAATTTTTGATTTTAACAGAAATATAACTAAATAAATGTCAATTTTTTCATTTTCATTAGAAGATAATAATTCAAGTTATTTAAAATTTTTGATTTTAACAGAAATATAATTAAATAAATGTCAATTCATAGATGTTTTTGAATGAATGTACATCATGAACAATAATAAAAATATAATAATTTGACTTTCTTCTATGTGCTTATACATTTTTGATTTTAACATAAATAAAATATTTGTCCACTGAATTCCATTATAAATATAAAGTTTATCAATCGACTATTTTCTATGTGCTTACACATTTTTGATTTTAACATATGAAAAACATTTATCCAGAGGCTTCAGTTTTCAAATATATTTCCTAAGTTGATCAAACAATAAATTTTTATATCTTTCTTATTCGCGCAACAGCATATTTTCATTAGAAGAATTAAACTAACTTCACTCATGACTGTCTAACATCATGACTTAAGCACTACGCTAAGCAATGCAATGTGTGTTTCAACATTTCTTGTTTTCACACATTTTATAGATGTTTTTGAATGAATGTACAGCATGAACAATAATAAAAATATAATAATTTGACTTTCTTCTATGTGCTTATACATTTTTGATTTTAACATAAATATAAATAAAATATTTGTCCACTGACTTCCATTATAAATATAAAGTTGATCAATCGACATATTTTCTATGTGCTTACACATTTTTGATTTTAACACATGAAAAACATTTATCCAGAGGCTTCAGTTTTCAAATATATTTCCTAAGTTGATCAAACAATAAATTTTTATATCATTCTTATTCGGAAGAGCATATTTTCATTAGAAGAATAAAACTAAATTCATTCACTAAATTGCACTACGCTAAGAAATGTAATGTTTATCATCATTTATTATTTTCACACATTTTATAGATGTTTTTGAATGCAAGTACAGCAATTTTTTTTACTTTAACATGTATCAATATTTTTATTTCGAAAGAACTTAGTTATGCTAAAAACTTATGTATATAATTTTTGATTTTAACATAAATATAAATAAAATATTTGTCCACTGACTTCCATTATAAATATAAAGTTTATCAATCGACTATTTTCTATGTGCTTACACATTTTTGATTTTAACATATGAAAAACATTTATCCAGAGGCTTCAGTTTTCAAATATATTTCCTAAGTTGATCAAACAATAAATTTTTATATCATTCTTATTCGCGCAACAGCATATTTTCATTAGAAGAATTAAACTAACTTCACTCATGACTGTCTAACATCATGACTTAAGCACTACGCTAAGCAATGCAATGTGTGTTTCAACATTTCTTATTTTCACACATTTTATAGATGTTTTTGAATGAATGTACAGCATGAACAATAATAAAAATATAATAATTTGACTTTCCTCTATGTGCTTATACATTTTTGATTTTAACATAAATATAAATAAAATATTTGTCCACTGACTTCCATTATAAATATAAAGTTGATCAATCGACATATTTTCTATGTGCTTACACATTTTTGATTTTAACACATGAAAAACATTTATCCAGAGGCTTCAGTTTTCAAATATATTTCCTAAGTTGATCAAACAATAAATTTTTATATCATTCTTATTCGGAACAGCATATTTTCATTAGAAGAATAAAACTAAATTCATTCACTAAATTGCACTACGCTAAGAAATGTAATGTTTATCATCATTTATTATTTTCACACATTTTATAGATGTTTTTGAATGCAAGTACAGCAATTTTTTTTACTTTAACATGTATCAATATTTTTATTTCGAAAGAACTTAGTTATGCTAAAAACTTATGTATATAATTTTTGATTTTAACATAAATATAAATAAAATATTTGTCCACTGACTTCCATTATAAATATAAAGTTTATCAATCGACTATTTTCTATGTGCTTACACATTTTTGATTTTAACATATGAAAAACATTTATCCAGAGGCTTCAGTTTTCAAATATATTTCCTAAGTTGATCAAACAATAAATTTTTATATCATTCTTATTCGCGCAACAGCATATTTTCATTAGAAGAATTAAACTAACTTCACTCATGACTGTCTAACATCATGACTTAAGCACTACGCTAAGCAATGCAATGTGTGTTTCAACATTTCTTATTTTCACACATTTTATAGATGTTTTTGAATGAATGTACAGCATGAACAATAATAAAAATATAATAATTTGACTTTCCTCTATGTGCTTATACATTTTTGATTTTAACATAAATATAAATAAAATATTTGTCCACTGACTTCCATTATAAATATAAAGTTGATCAATCGACATATTTTCTATGTGCGTACACATTTTTGATTTTAACACATGAAAAACATTTATCCAGAGGCTTCAGTTTTCAAATATATTTCCTAAGTTGATCAAACAATAAATTTTTATATCATTCTTATTCGGAACAGCATATTTTCATTAGAAGAATAAAACTAAATTCATTCACTAAATTGCACTACGCTAAGAAATGTAATGTTTATCATCATTTATTATTTTCACACATTTTATAGATGTTTTTGAATGCAAGTACAGCAATTTTTTTTACTTTAATATGTATTAATATTTTTATTTCGAAAGAACTTAGTTATGCTAAAAACTTATGTATATAAATTGAATTTAAAATGTTTATTCTTTTTATTTTGCATACTTTATTCTCATATATAACATTGCTTCAAATTCATATAAGACGCGTATAAGAACGTTGATACTTTCTTTTTTCCTTTAGTATAATCAATGTGCTTATTTTATTTTATTTTTTATGTAATTTTATTAATTTTGATCGAGAGTCTGCATCATTTTGTTTACTTTCAAATGCGCATCTTATATAATATAGAATATAGCAAAATTATAAAAATTTGTTAAGTTGTAAATTTCTTAAACATGTTAGTTTATAGTTTATTAAACAACACTTATTATTTCTTTGTTATATCTATATTCATCATTAAACAAAACTTTATATATTTCCCTTTTGTATATATATTATTTGTATATGTAATGTAGTTAAGGTATAAATGTTGTTCATTAAAGAATTCGTGTTATTTCTGTATTATTTATAAATTGTTTCAATATAACAAATGTATAAATATTCGTTAACTTGTAATTTTTCACAAATAATTAAAAGTTTAACGTATATTAAACAAAACATAATATTTCTTTATTATATCATATATTTAATTGCACAATAATTTTTTATTTCTTTCTTATATTATATGTAATTCATATTTTCAACATAACAAACATATAAGTATTTTTCAAGTCCTCAATACATAAGCTTATAATTTATTATATGCAATTTATATTCAATGTAACAATAATATAAATATTTGTTAAGTCTTCAATTTTAATATAATATAAGCTTATAATTAAGTTTAAAGTTTATTAAATAAACACAATACTTTTTATTTCTTTCTTATATTATATGTAATTTATATTTGCAACATAATAAAAATATAACTATTTTTCAAGTCCTAAATACATAAGCTTATAATTCATTATATGCAATTTATATTCAATGTAACAATAATATAAATATTTGTTAAGTCTTAAATTTTAATATAATATAAGCTTATAATTAAGTTTAAAGTTTATTAAACACAATACTTTTAATTTCTTTCTTATATTATATGTAATTTATATTTTCAACATAATAAAAATATAAGTATTTTTCAAGTCCTCAATATATAAGCTTATAATTCATTAAACAGTATTTATTATTTATTTCTTTCTGATATCATGTTATTTAAATATGTTACATATATTGCTTTTTTTTCTTTTTTATATCATCATCTAAATTTAATTAGATCTTTTTTGTTCTTCTTTAAAAATAACATATAATTAATATATGCATTAATATATCATAATTAATATCACATAAATTATGTATTTAACATAATAAAATGTGATCGAATCATCAAGCTAAGGATGAGCTTCAGTGGATCGCAGTATGGCAGCTGCTCTACCACTTACAACACCTTGCCCGCTACAAAAGTCGTTTACAATTGATTCTAGGCTTTGTCATTGTATTAAATAATGTTTTTATATGTAACTAGTGCTGGCGCACAGGTGATAGTATCCTCCTGCGCTGACTATATTACAGATAACATTGGCATCAGAATCCATTGTCGTTTACCAAAGGCAAACTTTAAATGGTTTAAGAGCCATACAATGCAATTGCCCCATTTTTATTATTCCAGTCCAGCTTGGATACGACCTTAGAGGCGTTCAGGCATAATCCAACGGACGTAGCGTCATACCACTGTTCGCTCGAACAAGTATTGTGCCATAGGTCCGTACCTGCGGTTCCTCTCGTACTACGCAGGAATGCTGTCGCAACAACATATTGTCGTTAGTAGGGTAAAACTAACCTGTCTCACGACGGTCTAAACCCAGCTCACGTTCCCTTGCATGGGTGAACAATCCAACGCTTGGTGAATTTTGCTTCACAATGATAGGAAGAGCCGACATCGAAGGATCAAAAAGCGACGTCGCTATGAACGCTTGGCCGCCACAAGCCAGTTATCCCTGTGGTAACTTTTCTGACACCTCTTGTTAAAAACTCATTAAACCAAAAGGATCGATAGGCCGAGCTTTTGCTGTCCCTGTGTGTACTGAACACCGGGATCAAGTCAGCATTTGCCCTTTTGCTCTATGTGTGGTTTCTGTCCGCACTGAGCTGGCCTTGGGACACCTCCGTTATTATTTGAGAGATGTACCGCCCCAGTCAAACTCCCTACCTGGAAATGTCCTTGAATTGGATCATACCTGAGTATGGGAGTTATACCAAATTTTAAATATTAACAATAGCACCGAAATGCCATTATTTCATCAAAATTTGTTTACAATTATATAACAAACTCTTAGTAATTTGATCAAGAAGCTTGCATCATAACCCAATACCATAAGATATATAAATATATCCGTATAATGGCTAAGAAATGATACATGTTCCACTTAATCAAGTAAGTAAGGAAACAATAAGAGTAGTGGTATTTCACTGATGACAAAGGCCCCGGAGGACCAGTATCTCCCACTTATTCTACACCTCTTATGTCTCCTTACACTGCCCGATTAGAGTCAAGCTCAACAGGGTCTTCTTTCCCCGCTAATTATTCCAAGCCCGTTCCCTTGGCTGTGGTTTCGCTAGATAGTAGATAGGGACAGATGTGCTCAAGATTAACGTCAATACCTGCCAATTTGGCCTTACTTGACGGTGCACTTAGCACTGGATAGAATCAATGCGTCTACCAACGCCCCCACACATAACTGGCTGTTATGCATGGGTACCAATGGTGTTACGCATCGCTACATTTTCAATAATAAAAATTGAGGAAATTGCTATATATGTAAATGAGAAAATTATCCGCTTAAAGTCAGGTAAGAGGGCATGAAAGGTTGACCGGCTAGCTGCACGTTATGAGTTTTTGTTGGTTCTTGACCCGTACTTGATGCGCAAACATATAACATACTCCCACACCCATGGAGTATGTGAAAATTTTACAAAAAGATATAAAAAAAAGATGGTAAAAATAGCAAGTCTCTACGAAACAATCTTACTTCAATACATCACGGCAAGATGTTGTACCGTGCAGGGTATTTAGTTCCCACCCCAAATGCCTATGACAGAACGATTACCCTAATTTAACGTCTGTCCCAGATTATGACACGATTAGTACTTATCAGCAATCATAATTGCGTTGGCTATCATTCCCCTCCCTTTAATTATTTAAAAATTCATTATTGGAAAAAAAATATATGTATGTAAATTCTCAATCAGTTTATTGGGGAAGAAAAATTTAGATATTTAAAGAAAGACACTGCTCTTTCTAAGATCTGTAGACTTTACTATCAAGAACTGTATTATAGGTCTATATTCTCATAGGCATGATTATATTAATATATATATGTATATATGTATAAAATAGTGAAAAAGAAAGTGTTCAATATATTTTTTTTATAATTTTTGTTTGTTTTTTTTTTTTTTACTCACAAGCATTTGAAGGTTTATTCATTTTTGATTGATTTGATGCTTCTTTGGTCAAATGTCACGATGATGTCAGCGTCAATTGATGGGCCCAGCAACCACTGCATAACGATCATGTGGTTTTTTTTTGTTTCTTTCTTTTTTTTTTTTTGTGTTAGTGCTAGATTGTAATGTTAACAAAATAATTTAAAATTATAACTCTATATTAAATTCTTGACAATGATTCCTTTTTTTTTTTTTTGATTTTTTTTTTTTTTTAAGCTGCTCAAAATTAATTTATACCTATTTGGTTATTTTACTTTATATCAAAGTTTATAATATGTATTCTAACTTTTTTTTTTGTAAATTTTTTTTTCTTTTATAATTTGACCAAGTCTAAATTAATTTTAAATTAATACTTCAAGCTAATCTAAATCCTGCTTTGAACAGCGTACCAATTCGAAATTCACTTTAATTATTGTTTTGTATGAAAATTTAGTAGTAATTGGCAATCAAATCAAACCATTGTATAGTTAATTAAATATTACTCTAATAATTTTCTATCTTACTAAGTATTTCTTTTCTCTTTAAACTTTTTATGAGTTAATACTTCTCATTTTTTTCTAATTTTTTGTTGTTGTTTGGTTTTCAGGTTTTTTTTTTTCTTGTTATGGTTTTTCTTTTCTTTAGTTTTTATTTTTTTTTAATGTTGTATTTAATGTAATTTACAATTTCATTAACTTCGTATAATTTATGTATGTGTTAAGCATAGACTTATGACTACGTGCTGTAAATTTGTAGTTCATCAAAGCTAATTTCTAATTCAAACGAACTTAAGTTTGAGTGGCTATTAATTGATTTAAAACATTAATAGTAACTATGACACTGAGTCTAACCGTTTGACGTTTAATATTCAGCAGTTGGCCAAAAATTTAAGGAAAACCATTACATTTTAAAATTTTACTAATATTCCTTTAGCCGTTAATTTGTTTGAAGCTGTGTCCTTTTAAATTTCTTATTTATTAGGAAAATCAAAATTTAGTTCAATTGTCTTTATGCTCTTAAATAGTCTGAAAACCCTTAAAATTTTTAAATTTTCGATATAAAAATCGAAGTTTAGCTAATACATCTTTGTGATTTTAATTTGTAAAAAAAAATTTGTAAATTTTTAATAGAAAAATTTAAATTTAATTAATATATCTTTATGCTTTTAATTTGTTTGAACTTTTTAATTTGTAAATTTTAAATAGGAAAATCGAATTTTAGTTAATAAATTTTTTTTTTGCTTTTAATTTGTTTAAACAAAAATTTTAATTTGTAAATGTTAAATATAAAAAAAACATCTAAATTTAGTTAATATATCTTTATGCTTTTAATTTGTGAATTTTAAATAGAAAAATCTAAATTTAGTTAATACAATTTTTTTTATGCTTTTAATTTGTTTGAAACTTTCAATTTTTAAATTTTAAATAGAAAAATCTAAATTTAGTTAATACAACTTTTTATGCTTTTAATTTCTTTGAAACTTTTAATTTTTGAATTTTAAATGGAAAAATCGAAATTTAGTTATTACATGTTTATGCTTTTAAATTTAGTTTTATTTAGAGTTGTAAAATTAATTTGATATACAGGAAATTTAATTTGTTGTAGGGTTTTTTTTTCCTTTTCTAGCTGTCAGCCCGATATAATTACATAACTTCTAGAGTTGCCCTCGTAAGTTGTGTTTAAGGGTTTAATTTAAAATTTGTTGAATGAAAAAAAAAACAAGATTTATTGTAGACGAAGGCCTTTTAACTTTAAACTTTATAAAACAATAATTTTCTTATTGTGTATTGATGTGGTTTTTTTTATATTTTGGATCTTTAAGGAAAAATAACAGTCTCGTAATACGAGGCTCACACGTGGTCCCTGGTGATTGTTAGGCTACATGTGAATTAAATGTGCCTGTATATTTCCCGTTTTTTTCTAAATTTTTTTTTTCTTCGTTCTCGACTCACCGTTGCTGAATTGATGTATATTCTATTGTACCTGGAAATTGAGGCACTCTTTTCTATAGGTGCTGCTGAAATTTAGTGGAGCCAAGCCACCAAATGTTAGGATTAACTGGGAAAAATTTCCTTTTTCTTTTCGAAAATTCTACAACTTGACCTCTTCCAATAAGAACGAATTATTCCAGTTCAGAATCAGGATAGTCTCTTCCAATCAATGAATTTCTTGCTTTTTTTTTTAACTTATTTGTTCTTTTCCTTTTTATTGGTTTTCCGCTTTGCTGTCTACTTCTCAAACATAACTTCATGAAATGATTTTACTCTGTCCAATTCTTAAATTGTTAATAAGTGAACGTTGAAAGCAATGCCGTTATAGCTGCAAAACTACATGTCTTCTCAATATCAAAAAAAAATGTCATTGTTAAATGTAGAAAAAAAAAATACAGCATGGTCCGGCTATGTCACACAGCAGTTAATGTGAACTCGTGCTTTCATCACGAATCATCCTTTTACTGTAGCGTCAATATATTCCTAGTTCTAGCAATTATTGTGAGTTATTGATTTCTTTAGTATTCCCTTTGTGTCTCTTCCCTAGTTTAACAAAAAAATATGTCTGTAAGAACTGAAGGTACGTAGGAACGTACCAATCTAAAATCAAGTTTTGTCACTAAAACAAGAATTTTCTTTAAGTATTACGAGTTTAGTTTGCGATAAAAATATGTGCAGTTCGTTATAACCCTACTCTGCTGCCCGCAAACAAAATCACTCTTCCTGAATGTGCTTAATATTAAAAGAGAACGCACAGGAAGATTTTATGTTCCCTCGTGAGTACCAAAAGAAAAAAAATCTAGAAGAAAAAATATGTATGTTCATATGCATGTATGTACATATACAAAGACACAATAAGAATACCACCAACTCCACGTGATTAACCATTTTTGCTTCATTTGTACAATATGATAATTTAGGAGACCAGGCCAGCATAGAAAAAATTGTAAAAAAAAATTAAACATGTAGACAAAAAAAAACAAAGAATGTAGACAAATGAATGCGCTGATTAATGAGTAGGTCCGTAAATTTCTTTACTATTCTATAGTTTCCGGATTTTTTCAACTAACAATTCTTACTAACAACAACTGGTATTGCAGGGTTAACATTTCTCAATTTAAAGGGAAAAGAAAGAAAAAGAATTATTTGTCCACGCACACATGCATACACATTTATACCTGTATGTAAAATGTAGGTCAGTAGAACGCTCGGTTAACCTTGAAATTAAAACTGTCGTGCCTTAGATCATTTAGGAGCGAATCCAAACCAAAATTACAGCTTTTATCACACTAACAACCAATTTTTTTTTTACTTGGTATTTAAATACGTATTTAGATAATTTATTTATTCAAATTTTAAGTTCACATTTTCATATATTTAGTGTTTAATTAAAGTTCTGTAATTGAAGCATGGCCATAATACAAAATTTTCCAATATAGAGGAGGATTTTCGTACACACATCTCTCCGATAGCCACATACAGGTACAAACAAAAAAAAACCATTGTATGATCGTAAAACTTAAATATAATTTTAAATACGCAAGGTGGTGCATAAGATCTATCTTAAAGTCTGGTAAAAAGGTGAGAGAAAAAAAAACGAGCGTAACAAACCTGCTTCTAACATGAATTTCCTCAAATTTAAGTTTGAACAGGGAATAGTTTTTTTTTTACTTTTTTTTTTCTTTTGCTGTTTTGAATGTCTAGCCGGTGGATATCCACAATTTTTATTATTGAAGAGCTAACGTGTGGATCGACCCACGAACAGCCGGGCAAGTTTATATCCTATAATTTGAGATCAGTGGCATGGTATTTCCCCATATATTTCCCATTTTCGTCTTCTATCTCATACAAGTTTGAACCGACTTCTTTCCTTATCCTACATTTAATAAATTTTGGCAGAAATTTTTTATTAACATGCTTCGACATGTTACTCAACATGTAATTCCTCCTAAACACAGTCTGACCCGTATGATATTTTATTGGCCTACTTCGCAAATTATATGTTTTTGTAGCCTTTGAGTGCGCAATAGCTAAGTTTTCGCGGATCTTTTGCCGAATTTGAGTCATCTTGGCAGTATTGTCCATTATGCAGATGTCTTCACCAGGTATACAGCCAATTTGGTCAAGGATCTTATATGTAGCGCCGTGTTGGACCATGTTCTGTCCAAAGGTAGCATAGTATGGGGAGCATTTTATCGCCGAGTGGTAATCGCTTCTTAGTATCGAAAGAATTTGGGGAATATATTTATCCCATTCTCTATGGTCCCTATGAGCTTGCAAAAACCATCTAATTTTTGTAATTATTTCGCGATTTGCGCGTTCAGATGCATTTGAATGCGGTGCATAAAAACCTGTCGTAATATGCGTTATCCCATGCAATTGATAAAAATCCCTCATTTCTTTCGATGTAAACTGTTTGGCGTTATCACTATGAATGCATCTAGGAACTCCAAAGGTCGGAAATAGTTCAGATTCGAGGAATGAGATTACCCTCAGTGAGGTGGCTGATTTTATTGGTTTCAAGAAGACAAACTTCGTCAAATGATCCAAGCAAATAAATATCATAGAATTGTTTCCCTTACTAAGAGGATAAGGTCCCAAAAAATCGGCGTATAGTCTCTCGAATGGCCTATTTGTCATAATCTGATTTCCCATTTGAGGTCTTGAAATTTGATTTGACGATTTCATAGTTTTGCATACATCACATTTGTCCAAGTACAACTTAACGTCCTTAGCCATTGTTGGCCAAAAATATTTTTGGCGAATCCTGGACCATGTTTTTATAAATCCACCATGACCGGAAGTATTAGAATCATGGGCTGCTTTAATAACAAGAGCTGTCAATGATTTTGGTACCCATACACGCCAGAGGGATTCCTCTTCTACTGAATCTCGTCGAAAATCTACGCGTTTCAAAATTACATTTCCAGATACACATAGATCCGGCAGAGAATCCTTATTTTCAGAAATTGTCTTTTTAAGTTGCTCATATTCCTCGTCCTGAAATTCGCGTGCAGAAAGATCAACTTCGCCTGGTGGAGTCACTAACGTCAGGGCGTCTACATCCATTCGGGACAGGCAATCAGGTACAATATTCAAAGAACCTTTTCTGTGCTCAATAGTAAATGTATAACGCTGTAATTGTAAGCTCCAGCGTGCCAACCTCCCACTCAAGTCCTTCTGTGACATAAGCCACTTTAATGAAGAGTGGTCTGTAATGACACGGAAGGGCAACCCCTCAATATATGGACGAAATCGTTTCACACTCACAATCGCTGCCAAGCATTCGAGCTCAGTCACTGTATAGTTTCTTTGGGATTTGTTGAGCTTTTGCGATACGAACGCAATAGGACGTTCCTGGCCTTTGTCGTCATATTGAAATAATACGCCACCGACTCCTACTTTAGATGCATCGCATTGAACTATAAATTCCTTTCCGAAGTTGGGTTGAGCAAGAACTGGGGCAGAGGAGAGAGCCAATTTTAGTTTTTCAAATGATACTTTGGCTTCCTCTGTTAACGAAAAAGATCCTTTTGACTTCTTTAGACAATCAGATAGGGGTCCCGCAATGTTTGCAAAGTTGTTTATGAAGGAGCTATACCAATTCGCCATTCCAATAAATCTACGAACTTGTCTCGGTGTCTTGGGCAGAGGAAAATTCTTAATTGATTCTACTTTAACTGGGTCTACCTTCAAGCATCCGTTTCCTACAATATATCCCAGGTACCGGATTTCCTTCTGGCAAAATTTACTTTTGCTTACATTTATTGTCAGCTTGGCTGCCCTAAGGCAAGAGGCTACTTCATTCAACAAACTCATATGTGACTCAAAATCAGGGCTACATATTAACAGGTAATCAAGATATATAAAAACGTTTTCTCTAAGTCGTGATGGAATAACTTTATCCATGAGACGACTCATGGTTTGGGGGCCATTGCATAAGCCAAAGGGCATGTATTTGTAATGATACAGTGGCTTACCTGGTATAACGAAAGCTGTCTTTTCCTTTGATGAATCTGTTAGCTTAATTTGCAAAAACGCGTCCTTTAAGTCTATCCCGCTAATAAAAAATGTGTCCTTTAGCCTACTTAGGAGTCCATTGATGTGAGGCAACGGATACGAATCCTTCCCTGTAACATCATTGAGTTTCCTGGAATCGATGCATAGACGCACTTTTCCTGGCTTCCTGACCAGTACTACTGGAGAACACCACGGAGAGTTCGATTCTTCGATAACTCCAAGTTTTAAGAGGCGATCAATCTCCTGAAAAGCTTCTTCCTGTCTTGGGGGCGAGAGCGGGTAGTGCCTGCATTTAATTGGCACTGCATCACCTGTATCTATGTGATGCTGTAAGAGATCTGTACACCCTAGACCCAATTTTTCAAACGAAGGGAACTTTAAAATAGTTTCTTCTAAAATCAATTTCTGCTCAGAAGTAAGCTGGTGATAATTTTGATCAGAACCTGGATCAGACGAAATTTCGGAAACGCTACCCACGTAAGGAGGAACTATATCCGGAGCTAACGCAAACTCTCGCCAAAAATTTGTACCAAAATAAGCACCTTGGCTCAGTGACGGAACTAAATAAAAGGAAATTTGCTTTGTTACGCCTTTAAAAGTCACTGGGAGAGTGCAAAATCCTATTACGTTTTGCTTGCTGCCATTTGCAGTGCGAACTGACGAGCTAAATTTTGTATACGATATATCATTCTTTTCTAGAAAATTTAAGCAATCTCTACCTAGCACTGATACGTTGGCACCCGAATCCAGTAGTCCCACTAAGACAGCACCGTTTACTTTAACTTTTGCGAACGGCCTATCATCACACTCATCTATAAAAGTTGACTCCAGGAGTTTACAGAAAAATCTGCGTTTCTTAAAACGCCAACGACATTTCAAAATACGAGAAGTTGGTTTTGTCAAAACATTAGGTACTGAAGCCTCTGGAGTCAATCTAAGACATTCAAATGGGTATTGATCATTCGTTTGAGTGAAGCTTTCTCTTTTTGGAACTGGTAAATTATATATGTTGGAAGTCTGTGAAAATGTATAATTTTTGTTTTTTATGTCTAAATAATTAATTTCTCTGGCCTGTTCGTTTTCCTCGCAAAAACTCAGTTTAAACTCGGGGCTAAGGAAGACGGACGAGTGTCCCCGGTAGCCAGATCGCCCGCTCTCCGATTTAATTGAAAACTATGTTTATTTGGGCACCTCGGAGTCAGAACACCTTTGTGGCCGCATTTAAAACAAAATGGCCTCTTAATATCTTCAGTACAATATATGTACGAGTGGCCAAATTCCATGCAATTCCAGCATTGAATGCCTGAAAAATCAGGTTTAACTTTTCGATTAGACCAATTAATTGCCTCAATTTGGGGGTCTATTGTCTCTGAATCTAACAACTCTTCTGAAGCGTTGTCAATTTCGCTTATGTTTCTTGTTGGTCCTATATTGGGGTTTTGAAACTTGTTATCTCGTAAGACCTTTTCTGCTTTGCGAGCAACATCGCGAAAATCATTTATGTCAATGGGTTCGGCATTGAATAATAAAAACCGCAAGTTCTGGTTTAAATTTCTCTTCATTATATCTATGAGTGCCATATCCGGAAGAGGATTCTGAAGTCTTAAGTTCATACTAATAATTGAAGTATGAAAATCATCATATGATTCCTTATACTGTTGCTTCCGCAGCGAAATTTTCAGCAATAACTCATGGTCGGATTCTGCGTGTCCGAACTCTTTAATCAGAGAAGTACGTAGAGCGGGATAAGTCGTATTACGGTTCTGCCTTGTGAAGAGCCAGTACCATTGTTCAGCACGACCTTCCAAAAGGATATGAAAATTAGATAGTAAATGCTGATCAGAACATCTGGATCTCGTGCACAGAGTTTCAACTTTAAAGAGAAAGTCTGTAACTGATCCAGTGCCGTCATACGAGATTTTCCACTTTTCAAGTTTAACATTCGAACTTTCATATGGCGTATTTGGATCAGAAGATCGGCTAGAGTTTGGTGTATTTGAAACGTAAGGGTTAGGTAAAGCCTCTGGTACTCTATTAGAGGTCGAAGCTCGAGACGCACCAATTTGTGAAATGTTTTCCCTAATAGCCGTTAACTCCCTTCGGAACTCTACTTGTGTATTTCTCATCGTTCGCTCCATTAAGGCCACCAAGGAGTCAAACGAAGTCACCGAATTCCGGTTAGTTGTGGTAGGGTTAGGGACTAATGGCGCATCTATGTTAAAACAGGCCGATTGAACATAGGGGTCTACGTTGGGATTAAGAGACGATCTTGAAGGTGGTATTTCAGGATCTTCGAAATGGCGTTGCTGTGGAACAGAACCCTGGTCTTCCATTACAAGTATGTCCTGAAAAAGATTTGTAGTAGAAGCTAGATTAGCTGAACCTTGCGCTATAGCAGAGGCAGACGCTGCGCCACCTAGAGGCGAATGAACAACTTTGGGTTTTGCCCCGGTAGAGTTACTCTGAAGCTCAATCGATATATTATTTCTCGAAGCCGATTCCCTCCTAGAAGATTTATTAGGACCCTTAGATGAGCTCCTAGTGTTCATCGCTCAGCTTTCCAGTAGGGAGGATATGTGTTCAAGTCTTAAAGAAACGCGCGTTCGTAAGGAACAAAATAGATGAAAATTCACACAGAAATCTGGGGAATTTTGTATAAATCACACAAAACGAATTTTAAATTTTTATTATTTTTTTTTATTTTTTTTTTTTTTTTTTTTTTTGGGGAGAAAAAAAATCATTTAAAACCAAATATATGTATGTATATATACATATGTATATACTGCAAAATTGTTTGTTATAAAATAAGTAGTTACATGTACGGATGGGGAATGATAAACCATAACAAAATAATAATAATCGTGGTAAAAAAAATCGTGTCAAATCTATTAAATTATATATATATAATTTTTTTCTCTATCATGTCTTCTAATAACTAACAAGTTGTCTCGAAATTTTGTGGACATAAATGCTCTGACGTGATATTTACAGTATATACTGCAACATCACTCAATTAGTAAGTGATCCTGTTTATGGACAAGTACCATCAAAATCCTTACTCGGTGTAACCCAACCTTCCCAAGGCAACTTAGACCAAATAAAATAACAATTCAGTTATAAGGACTCTTGGGAATAATACCAACCAGTTTTGGTCAAAGTACATATTATTTTCTAATTGCAATTAGTTTTCAGAAACATGATTTCCGATAAAAATTCTAAGACTCAAAAGAAAACCCTCCAAAGGCATCAGACACTTTATTCCAATCCTGATCTAATCTGGTTAAACACCCCCTTGAAACAAATCTTTCTCCACCACACATAAGGATATTCCTGTAGTTGAGTTGAAATAAAAAGTAAGACTAACAACCTAACTAAAAATTCATACACTTATTTTCTAAATCGCGATTAGGTTCCTAGGTCATACACTCCCAAAAACTCTATGACTTAAGTAGAAATGTAAGCATCAAAGAATTCAATTCGTTAAGAAAAATGTTGTCTCAAGCATCAAAGCATTCTAAATTCTTGTATTATTTCTTTTTGTCGTTGGGCGCCATATATGTTACGCATCGCTACATTTTCAATAATAAAAATTGAGGAAATTGCTATATATGTAAATGAGAAAATTATCCGCTTAAATTCAGGTAAGAGGGCATGAAAGGTTGACCGGCTAGCTGCACGTTATGAGTTTTTGTTGGTTCTTGACCCGTACTTGATGCGCAAACATATAACATACTCCCACACCCATGGAGTATGTGAAAATTTTACAAAAAGATATAAAAAAAAAGATGGTAAAAATAGCAAGTCTCTACGAAACAATCTTACTTCAATACATCACGGCAAGATGTTGTACCGTGCAGGGTATTTAGTTCCCACCCCAAATGCCTATGACAGAACGATTACCCTAATTTAACGTCTGTCCCAGATTATGACACGATTAGTACTTACCAGCAATCATAATTGCGTTGGCTATCATTCCCCTCCCTTTAATTATTTAAAAATTCATTATTGGAAAAAAAATATATGTATGTAAATTCTCAATCAGTTTATTGGGGAAGAAAAATTTAGATATTTAAAGAAAGACACTGCTCTTTCTAAGATCTGTAGACTTTACTATCAAGAACTGTATTATAGGTCTATATTCTCATAGGCATGATTATATTAATATATATATGTATATATGTATAAAATAGTGAAAAAGAAAGTGTTCAATATATTTTTTTTATAATTTTTGTTTGTTTTTTTTTTTTTTTACTCACAAGCATTTGAAGGTTTATTCATTTTTGATTGATTTGATGCTTCTTTGGTCAAATGTCACGATGATGTCAGCGTCAATTGATGGGCCCAGCAACCACTGCATAACGATCATGTGGTTTTTTTTTGTTTCTTTCTTTTTTTTTTTTTGTGTTAGTGCTAGATTGTAATGTTAACAAAATAATTTAAAATTATAACTCTATATTAAATTCTTGACAATGATTCCTTTTTTTTTTTTTTTGATTTTTTTTTTTTTTTAAGCTGCTCAAAATTAATTTATACCTATTTGGTTATTTTACTTTATATCAAAGTTTATAATATGTATTCTAACTTTTTTTTTTGTAAATTTTTTTTTCTTTTATAATTTGACCAAGTCTAAATTAATTTTAAATTAATACTTCAAGCTAATCTAAATCCTGCTTTGAACAGCGTACCAATTCGAAATTCACTTTAATTATTGTTTTGTATGAAAATTTAGTAGTAATTGGCAATCAAATCAAACCATTGTATAGTTAATTAAATATTACTCTAATAATTTTCTATCTTACTAAGTATTTCTTTTCTCTTTAAACTTTTTATGAGTTAATACTTCTCATTTTTTTCTAATTTTTTGTTGTTGTTTGGTTTTCAGGTTTTTTTTTTCTTGTTATGGTTTTTCTTTTCTTTAGTTTTTATTTTTTTTTAATGTTGTATTTAATGTAATTTACAATTTCATTAACTTCGTATAATTTATGTATGTGTTAAGCATAGACTTATGACTACGTGCTGTAAATTTGTAGTTCATCAAAGCTAATTTCTAATTCAAACGAACTTAAGTTTGAGTGGCTATTAATTGATTTAAAACATTAATAGTAACTATGACACTGAGTCTAACCGTTTGACGTTTAATATTCAGCAGTTGGCCAAAAATTTAAGGAAAACCATTACATTTTAAAATTTTACTAATATTCCTTTAGCCGTTAATTTGTTTGAAGCTGTGTCCTTTTAAATTTCTTATTTATTAGGAAAATCAAAATTTAGTTCAATTGTCTTTATGCTCTTAAATAGTCTGAAAACCCTTAAAATTTTTAAATTTTCGATATAAAAATCGAAGTTTAGCTAATACATCTTTGTGATTTTAATTTGTAAAAAAAAATTTGTAAATTTTTAATAGAAAAATTTAAATTTAATTAATATATCTTTATGCTTTTAATTTGTTTGAACTTTTTAATTTGTAAATTTTAAATAGGAAAATCGAATTTTAGTTAATAAATTTTTTTTTTGCTTTTAATTTGTTTAAACAAAAATTTTAATTTGTAAATGTTAAATATAAAAAAAACATCTAAATTTAGTTAATATATCTTTATGCTTTTAATTTGTGAATTTTAAATAGAAAAATCTAAATTTAGTTAATACAATTTTTTTTATGCTTTTAATTTGTTTGAAACTTTCAATTTTTAAATTTTAAATAGAAAAATCTAAATTTAGTTAATACAACTTTTTATGCTTTTAATTTCTTTGAAACTTTTAATTTTTGAATTTTAAATGGAAAAATCGAAATTTAGTTATTACATGTTTATGCTTTTAAATTTAGTTTTATTTAGAGTTGTAAAATTAATTTGATATACAGGAAATTTAATTTGTTGTAGGGTTTTTTTTCCTTTTCTAGCTGTCAGCCCGATATAATTACATAACTTCTAGAGTTGCCCTCGTAAGTTGTGTTTAAGGGTTTAATTTAAAATTTGTTGAATGAAAAAAAAAAACAAGATTTATTGTAGACGAAGGCCTTTTAACTTTAAACTTTATAAAACAATAATTTTCTTATTGTGTATTGATGTGGTTTTTTTTATATTTTGGATCTTTAAGGAAAAATAACAGTCTCGTAATACGAGGCTCACACGTGGTCCCTGGTGATTGTTAGGCTACATGTGAATTAAATGTGCCTGTATATTTCCCGTTTTTTTCTAAATTTTTTTTTTCTTCGTTCTCGACTCACCGTTGCTGAATTGATGTATATTCTATTGTACCTGGAAATTGAGGCACTCTTTTCTATAGGTGCTGCTGAAATTTAGTGGAGCCAAGCCACCAAATGTTAGGATTAACTGGGAAAAATTTCCTTTTTCTTTTCGAAAATTCTACAACTTGACCTCTTCCAATAAGAACGAATTATTCCAGTTCAGAATCAGGATAGTCTCTTCCAATCAATGAATTTCTTGCTTTTTTTTTTTTAACTTATTTGTTCTTTTCCTTTTTATTGGTTTTCCGCTTTGCTGTCTACTTCTCAAACATAACTTCATGAAATGATTTTACTCTGTCCAATTCTTAAATTGTTAATAAGTGAACGTTGAAAGCAATGCCGTTATAGCTGCAAAACTACATGTCTTCTCAATATCAAAAAAAAATGTCATTGTTAAATGTAGAAAAAAAAATACAGCATGGTCCGGCTATGTCACACAGCAGTTAATGTGAACTCGTGCTTTCATCACGAATCATCCTTTTACTGTAGCGTCAATATATTCCTAGTTCTAGCAATTATTGTGAGTTATTGATTTCTTTAGTATTCCCTTTGTGTCTCTTCCCTAGTTTAACAAAAAAATATGTCTGTAAGAACTGAAGGTACGTAGGAACGTACCAATCTAAAATCAAGTTTTGTCACTAAAACAAGAATTTTCTTTAAGTATTACGAGTTTAGTTTGCGATAAAAATATGTGCAGTTCGTTATAACCCTACTCTGCTGCCCGCAAACAAAATCACTCTTCCTGAATGTGCTTAATATTAAAAGAGAACGCACAGGAAGATTTTATGTTCCCTCGTGAGTACCAAAAGAAAAAAAATCTAGAAGAAAAAATATGTATGTTCATATGCATGTATGTACATATACAAAGACACAATAAGAATACCACCAACTCCACGTGATTAACCATTTTTGCTTCATTTGTACAATATGATAATTTAGGAGACCAGGCCAGCATAGAAAAAATTGTAAAAAAAAATTAAACATGTAGACAAAAAAAAACAAAGAATGTAGACAAATGAATGCGCTGATTAATGAGTAGGTCCGTAAATTTCTTTACTATTCTATAGTTTCCGGATTTTTTCAACTAACAATTCTTACTAACAACAACTGGTATTGCAGGGTTAACATTTCTCAATTTAAAGGGAAAAGAAAGAAAAAGAATTATTTGTCCACGCACACATGCATACACATTTATACCTGTATGTAAAATGTAGGTCAGTAGAACGCTCGGTTAACCTTGAAATTAAAACTGTCGTGCCTTAGATCATTTAGGAGCGAATCCAAACCAAAATTACAGCTTTTATCACACTAACAACCAATTTTTTTTTTACTTGGTATTTAAATACGTATTTAGATAATTTATTTATTCAAATTTTAAGTTCACATTTTCATATATTTAGTGTTTAATTAAAGTTCTGTAATTGAAGCATGGCCATAATACAAAATTTTCCAATATAGAGGAGGATTTTCGTACACACATCTCTCCGATAGCCACATACAGGTACAAACAAAAAAAAACCATTGTATGATCGTAAAACTTAAATATAATTTTAAATACGCAAGGTGGTGCATAAGATCTATCTTAAAGTCTGGTAAAAAGGTGAGAGAAAAAAAAACGAGCGTAACAATGGCTGACATGTATTTGGACATAGTCAACCCCCCTTGGTTTGGAGCGGAGCCTATCTAAAACTCCTTCCTAGATATGGATCTAGGCATCCGGTTGCAATGCAACTCCACACCGAGCGACATGCTCTTCCCGCGATTTTGGGCATAACCACAACCACCACGAATCTCCCCGAAGGGCCGACCCAAGTCAGGCAGAAACCGAAGTCTCTGGGGCTCCTGACCCCGTGGTACCAGATTAAGCTTCTGGTCAGGCTTCGTAGTCGAGACTACTACCAGTTGCGAACTCCAAACAGTTCCGGGAAATGGTTACCCGTGACACAACAAAAACAAAACAATCAACACCCATCCTCACAGATGGCAATTGTGCACAAGAGCACCAGCAAGACAAAACGCACAAACAAAAACACAATGTTACTCTCACAAGTAACATACTGGCAGAAAACACCACCAACAACAAACACAAAATCAAAAAGAGGCAATTACAATAATTGCCACAAAAACAGCAACACAGCACAACAAACACAGCACCAGGCAGCAATACAAACAGTCTCCAACGTAAATGGATAGCGTCATCCAGAGACAGGCAGGGTCATCAACAAGGCAAGCGCCATCCAGGAACAGGCAATGTAGCCATCAAAGGTACCAGGCAGCCGTCATCTACCCATGTGTACAGCCACAGAGACACCTAAAAGGTCCCTAGGGACTCAATAGGAGACCCCGCAGCATGAAAACAATGGCAGGACGAACACCAGACACCAATAATGGTGAACTACCACCACAACACATCCACAGCAATCAACATCAGTCCGCAGCAGCAACATAGAGTAGACATTCTAGGCGATATCCACGAACAGCGACCGTACGAATGATCATGCAATCCTCTCTACTAAATCCGCCTCAGTCTTATCCTAAATGCCTCACGAGCAAACTCCTTCAGCCTCCCAAATGTCCGACTGTCTTCTAAAACCCTACTGACGTCATAACCCAACCCAGTATGATACGTGACTCCCATACTTTCCAAATCTCTAATGTCACTGTACAAGGAGCATTCAGTCAGTACATGCCTCCAGTCTTCAATTCCCCCACCACACATACAGTCCGGAGTCTCAGACAGGCCTCTTTGATGCAAAAATGCATTAAGAGAGCCATGTCCAGTCAGCAAAAATTCCAGACTAAGGCCGAAGCTAAAGTCAGGGCACCTAAGTATTAGTCCCGGGTCACGTATGAAACTGAAAGTCACCCTACCATTCTCACTAGAAACCCATCTCTCCCTCCACCTAGCAAGAAGGTGATCTGACAGGAGCACCTTTAGCCGCCCAACATCGATATCTACTATATCCTGAGCATTAACCCAATCACCCGCGGAAAGTGGTAGTCCCTTCTTAAACTTGAAGATGATAGCACGACGTATCAACTCCAAGTCAAGGGGTGCTACACCCAGCAAGACCTGAAGAGCATCTGTCGAAACTGTTCTGCAGACCGGCAAGAAAGCTAGCATAGCTATTCTCTGACACGAAAGTACCTTTTTACGGCCAGCATCAGACATAACCACATCGCACCACACAGGCGCACCATATGCTGCACAGGCAACAAACAGCCCACCATATATGGTACGAGTAGCACGTCTGCTGAGACCCCAGTCACTCCTAAGGAAGCGTCTCAGTTTACCTACAACGGCACTCAGCTTGTCTCGTACATAAGTAGGATGGACCAAAAAGTTCATCCTCTCACCCATCATTATTCCAAGATACTTGACCTGAGTCGCATATCTGAGACTAACGCCACCAGATCGAATGACTGGCGGACGGTCGTGTGATAACCTGCCCTTGAGCAGCATCATCATAGTCTTGTCCAAGGCCACATCCACTCCAGCACGGCTACCCCAATCACTCACATCACGCATGGCCTGCTGTCCCTTTCTCTCCAGCTCAGCACGAGACTGGCCTTCGATCAAGATGAGCAGGTCATCCGCATATGCGCACAGCTTGAAGGAACGTTCCAGCAGCCTCAGCAAAGGATCCATCATAAGGTTCCAAATAAATGGACCACAAATGGAACCCTGCGGACAGCCACGTGCAACGTCCCTCCAAACAGTGTCGCTGGCACCTACAACACAAGCCTTCCTGCCGCTGAAATAACTACTCCATAAGTCCAGTTCTCGACAGCCCATCTCACGTAGTCTATCCAGAACTACACCCCACAAGAGGTAGTCAAACGCTCCCTTAAAATAAACAAAAATGCCAAGGACGTACTTGGCAGAGGAATCACTAACACAACGCCTTACATGCATCCACGCGTCTTCAACAGATCTCCCCTCCCTAAAACCAAACTGGTACTCAGAGAGGCTCGCACCGTTGGCCTCTTTCAGTCTTGTCACCATTATCCTCTCCAGCACTTTTCCAAGTACTGGCAGGAGACTGATGCCCCGATAAGAGCGCGGATTGCTCCTCACTCTATCAGGCGACTTTAAGAGGACAACAACACGGGCGGTCTTCCAAGCCCTAGGGAAATAGCCCTCACTCAGACACTTTCCAAAAATTGCCTCCAGATACTCAGGAATGGCCTTCCAGATGCTTTTACACATCTCTCCAGTCATACCATCCATACCTGGAGATTTCCTACTCCGGACTTGACATACACTGTCACCTACTTCAGACCTACCCAGATTTGGTAGACCGGCTCCTTCCCTAATGAGAGGAAGGCTACCGGCCACCGCATCAGGAAAAAAGGCATTCAGCAAAGCGCCAGTGCAATCCCTCCAAGAAGACAGCGTAATGCTGTCAACTTCAAGGCATTCAATATCAGGCTGACTAAATCTACTCCTGCAAATACGATACACCTTACCCCAGGGGTCATCCCTGTTCTCCCGCACGAAGCTTCTCCACTCCATTTCTTTCACGTCAACAATCAGTGCCTTATATGTTCTAAGGCCAGCAAGATAATCAGCCCTACACTGAATCAGATCGTCAGCATTGGTACGCCTCGCCCTTTGGAATCGCCTCCTAAGGCTTCTGACATTCCTCCGCATCGTATCCAACTCATGTGTCCACCACTTGACCCTGCTTGGCTTAGTCTTTCGACATCGGCCAAGCAATATGTCATTAATGGCACACATCCAGCTGTCTATCTGCTCAACTTGATCGTCTATCGCAAGAGCCCTGAAACTATCCAGTGATTGTGTCATCACTTCTGCCCTCCAACAGTCCTCATAGTTGGCCCAGTCCACACTGTGGAGTCGCCACCTTCTAGGTGGTACAACTACCCCTGTGCGACGATGGTACGTTACCACTATCTCAATGAGATTGTGGTCACTCACCCCCGCGTTATCATACACCATCCACCTAAAATCAAAAACAGACAACGCTACCCCATTCGAAAGTGTGACATCGATATCACTGGTGCCCATTGGGCCATCAAACGTATACAAATCGCTAGCCTCATTCAATACTGAAACACCATTTGCGACCAGCCATTCGCTTAGCATAATTCCTCGCACAAAGTTCTGATGCGCAGGAGCATGCCTGGGCATCTTACTGAACTAGGTGCGAGAACATGCATTTGCGTCTAAGCCAAGGATAACAGGAGAGTTACTCGCAAGGAGTAACACCGTATCCATATACCTTAAGTAAGGCTCCAATGGACCACCAAACCTGCAGTAGATGCTGGCCAAGAGCAAACGCCCAAACCTGCCCTCCACAGCAATGCACACACCCCACCTAGCACGGCTAACTACAGTACAGTCTACATCGTCTTCGTCCACAACTATAGCAGAGTTTCCCGGTAAATTCGTGAAAACCCTACACCTCCCCGGCAAGCTCCTGACATGGTCACTCGTAACGTATGGCTCCTGCAAAAACGCAAAAGAAGCAGCTCGCCGTCGCATCGCCTGCCCAAACTCACACGTCGCTGCATAAGACCTCTGCAGATTTTGTTGCAGTATAGTAATCCTATCCATGATTAATGTCTTGCGTTCGCCCTAGCCATCATTCCCGCGTACACAGGGCACGCAGCAGACATCATAAGATGCTCCGCCGGTAAACCCTTAAACGCGCAATTGCGGCACCTCAATTCATTCGGGCAACGTGAAACTATGTGGCCAGTCATTCCACACCTTCTGCACACACTGTCAGTCATACGGCACTCTCTGACTCTATGGTCGAATCCGAGACACCTATAGCAAGAAGCCACCGCATCCTGAGTCCGCACAATAAAACGGAACCACTTGACATACACCCCAGTCGCACATAGGCGGTCAGCAACAACCTGTGTGCACTCCAACACAACATTCACGTCGCCTTCCCCACTGGTCCATGGTGCACTGGCCAGCCTAACTGCCTTGTTGTAGGCCTCGCGCGTCATCATATCCCTCAAGTTCATACTATAGAGCTCCTCCATAAACTCGTCCGGCATTATCTGCTTGTGAACCCTCTGTACCACGAACCTGGGGCCCAGTTTGTCGTTCACCGTTACCTCCAATCACACCTCCTCAAACTTCTTATTCCCCGCAATCCTATTTCTCTCAGCAGCCGAGGGGGTGCGAATCACGGCACCACCCGATTTCATCGGCCGGACGTCATGGACTCGGACACCAAGCGTTGGCCCAACTTCAGTCACCACTTTTTCGACCACCTCCTTCGATGTCGAGGCACCTTTTCCTCTAACCACAACGGACCACGTCTCAACTGGCTTAACGGCAGGTGCCGTCACCACAGCCACAGGGGCACGCACAGGCGGAGCAACGAACGCTGCCGCACTAGCAGGAACAGCACGACCACCAAAAATAGCAGGTGAGCCGGCCTCCAGACGTCCCCTCAGCCTCTCATTTTCAGCCACAAGCCCCATCATCAGCACTTCATAGTCGGCTGAAATTCTCGACACACGTCTTCCCACATCCCTGTCCACACCATTCGCCAACACCACCTCCATCAACGCGCCAGTGATGCGCTTAAGCTCCGCTATGGCCTCACCAGCAGCCGCACCTGCACCAACACCAGCGCCAGCACCAGAACCCAACGCTACCTTCTTTCTAGCCCGACGGCTCGAAGAGGCAGCTTTTGCCCTGTCCGTTGCGTCACTGACAGTCGCATTTCCCTCCTCCACCCTCTCGTACACCATTTCACCGCCCACATCAGCAACACCAGCAGCACCAGCGTCAGCCCCACCAGTCGTGCCAGCACCAGTTGCAGCGGTAGCGGCAGCAGCACGTTCACGGCGCATCTTCGGAGAATTGGGTTTAACCCTCTTCTCCCTGGCAAACTCCCTCTCGCTGTCGGTGTCACTATGCCGTAACAACTTTCTCGACATAGGCGGCAACAACGATTCGGAAAGCGACATTGATTCCGACGCTTCCTCCTCTTTGTCTCCCTTTGGCACCCTCTTCTTCATGGATAGTGGCCCCGGTGGAGCCATCACCGCACAAATACTCGAGAAATAACAATAAAATGCCCACCTACCTTGCTTTCGAGTTCAAAAAACGGCAACGCTGAATTGCGAAAAAACACCAAAGCGGCAACACTGAACTTCTGAAAATTCAAAAGCGGCAACACTGAATTTTCGAAAAAAATTTCAAAGCGGTAACGCTAAATATCCAAAAATACCAAAGCGGCAACACTAATCTGATTTTCCGCCACCAAATGACTATACCGCCGTAGTCTCACCCACCGCTAAACAACGGCGTCACAAAACACACTACAAAGTTAACAAGTCCACTTGCACGTGCAAGATCGCTCAAGTCCCGAATCACTTTTGTAATCCGCGAATATTTTCGGCATCCGCCAACCGAATTCAAAGATTTTTATATCACCGTAATCACGAGAATTTACGCTTTCCGACAATATAAAGCTCACTAATTGTTTTTAACTTTTAACCACTCAAAAACGCTTTACAAAACTCCGCTATACTCCGCTTATAAAAACACGTCTGTACACTACAAAGTTCAGCAAACAAGTGAGTAGATAGGGACAGATGTGCTTGGATTTCCGTGAGCACCTGCCATTACGGCCTTATCTCACGGGTGCCAAGCACCGGGTGCTGGGTTAGACGCCAGACCAACGCCCCCATGCACCCTTTTAGAATGAACCTATGGCCCATTCCTCAAGGCACATAGGTTGCAATCTTTGTGTTCAGTTATCCTTGTACTATACCCAATTACCTTGCTTAGGTAATTTGAGCTATCTAAACTCTGCTGCTATGTCCGTGCCCATAGCAGCTTCTGTTGTATGGCAACAGCACCTAGAATAGTGTCTGGCTGACCGCGTCACACCAATCACTAGCATTGATTTAACACTGGGAAGCCAAGACTATTCTCCCAGCGTTTTTGGTAGCAACCACAGCCACCACGATAATTCTCTGGCTTCCACGCTAGGGTGCTGTGTATACACTCATAGCGAGGTCCCCAAGAGAATTCCTCAACCATTGCCGGCACAGCTCAACCACTCATCCGAGATGAACGCATGCCTGTGTCGCCGAAAATCCAGTGCCTACTCCACACACACCAAAATCATCCCTTTAACCCCATGGGGTAGGACGAACTCGGCGTTTTAGCAAAGGATCCTGACGACCGCTACATGCACTCAAAACTTCAGAGCAGCTCGACTGTCGGGCAACCGGCCTCGCAGTTCCACCATAAAGGCTTCACCACTATCGTCTTTTGAACCCAAGGGCAGTTCTAGGTGACGGTGCACCTAGTTGACATAAACAGACCTGTTTTCCTTTTATAAATATGTGCACATCCTTTGCTCTGTTGCCAGAGATCGGGTAGTAACACATAAGTTTTATGGGTAATGTACCAAAGGTACGTCAACGGAAAAAGCCACATCACCCCAGCTGGGGCCCCGGGATTGCCAACACCCGTAGTCCAAATAGACTCCCCTGGGGGGCAAAGTAGATAGGGACAGATGTGCTCAAGATTAACGTTAATACCTGCCAATTTGGCCTTACTTGACGGTGCACTTAGCACTGGATAGAATCAATGCGTCTACCAACGCCCCCACACATAACTGGCTGTTATGCATGGGTACCAATGGCTGACATGTATTTGGACATAGTCAACCCCCCTTGGTTTGGAGCGGAGCCTATCTAAAACTCCTTCCTAGATATGGATCTAGGCATCCGGTTGCAATGCAACTCCACACCGAGCGACATGCTCTTCCCGCGATTTTGGGCATAACCACAACCACCACGAATCTCCCCGAAGGGCCGACCCAAGTCAGGCAGAAACCGAAGTCTCTGGGGCTCCTGACCCCGTGGTACCAGATTAAGCTTCTGGTCAGGCTTCGTAGTCGAGACTACTACCAGTTGCGAACTCCAAACAGTTCCGGGAAATGGTTACCCGTGACACAACAAAAACAACAAAAAACAAAACAATCAACACTCATCCTCACAGATGGCAATTGTGCACAAGAGCACCAGCAAGACAAAACGCACAAACAAAAACACAATGTTACTCTCACAAGTAACACACTGGCAGAAAAACCACCAACAATAAACACAAAACAACAAAATGCAATTACAATAATTGCCACTACACAGCAACACAGCATAACAAACACAGCACCAGGCAGCAATCGTCCAATCCAAAATCCAAATCATAGTCCATACACATTGCAAAATTCTTCCAAGAGTTGCCCACAGTCTGCCCCAGCACCACACTGAAGCACCCATTCAACCCCAATGAGACCGAAAAGGAGCCACCGCGCAAAACCGTGGCCCCAAGAGAAAACTCCAGACACCAAACATGGCCAGAAGGGCCCAGCAACCACACAGGCACCACACGTCAACACAGGTCATACCAGACTACGAACCAGTAAGCCTTCTACGGAAGGCTACAGGGGCAAAATCGCACAATCCAGAAAATGCCACCTCATCAGCCAATATCCGACTGACATCAAAAGTCCCCCCATCCACCGTGACGCGCATACCGGACAAATCCCTGATGTCGTTATATAGCGGACAGCTAAACAAAACGTGCCGCCAATCCTCAACCTCCGCACCGCACGAAGGAATCTCGTTAATCCATTCATGCGCGTCACTAATTAGATGACGAGGCATTTGGCTATTTTTTTTTTTTTTTTTTTTTTTTTTTTTTTTTTTTTTTTTTTTTAAATATTATGCCTAAAATGTAGGCAGCACATAGATAGGTTTTAGAGGGCTACGCATTCTCAACGACTCAAATGGGTTCGGGATGTTTAGTCCGTCATAAAGAGCCGCTTGTCCTGCGAAGCAGAAAAATTAAAGATTTTTGAAATAATGCCCTAATTTCAACCAACGCCATTTCTTACCCTGGTGACACTTGTGGTATTATTAAACATTCTGAAAGCACGAATGCTTCCTATTGCGGCTCTGGTTGAAATCAATGCAGCATCTGATTTTGTTATGATATTCCAATTTATAAGTTCGGTAATCGAGGTCTTGCTCCATATTCCTCGCCAAGACACTGTAATTGTACCCACTTTTGTAACATTTTGATTGAATTTGTTACAAATTGCTTCTCTTACTGCACTGGTGTTATAGTAGCTTTTCTTCCTGATGTGGGCTAAATCAAGATTATTAACATCATTTACTACTTGTGCGTCAATTAATAGAAGCTTATTTCCTTTTAAAGCTACAATGTCTGGCTTTCTTAGGCCATCAGATGTATTTAATGGCGGTTCATCATATACATTGTATCCTTTTTCTATCATTTTTCTTACCACAAATGTTTTGATGCAGTCATGTCTTTCAATTCTAGCATGGGATGATCTATGACATACTTGTATTGTGTGGTAAGGTGTTTCCGGTACCATGCACCCAGCTCTGCATGTACGGTCTATTTCTGGTCTACCTCTAGATGTTCTTGATTTTGAAGGTAGAGCATTTATTCTTAGACGGATACAATTTATATAATCACGGCCTGAAAGCAATTTGGTTGGCTCTCTGACCCATCTGTGCGATTCTTTACTTTTATCGGCTTCTCTTAGGCCTGCACCATCTACTGAACTATATAATCTATTTTTAAAATATTCATTTATTATTTCAGCTGTGAATAGGGAGTAATTCCCTGCTCGCAGCCTTCGTTCAGTGATGGTGATTTCGTTTTGCACAGTATCGAATATTTGAGACTCATTTATTACATTTGGCAATTCTATATTTTCAAGTCTTTTCCTTCTAAGCATAGGACCAAACCATCTTACGCTTTCTATGCCTAAGCCACCTCCAGAAACAGATGCATGAAAGAATGCTATTGGAATATCATTTGGTAGATTTAGCCATTTTCTTACAAACTTGCGGATATTTTTGTCAGTTTTATTCAGGCTACTTATTTTAATGTTCCCCAGTGTTAATTTATGGTATAATTGTGGAATTAACACCGTGCGTAGTGCATGTAACCGTTGTTGTGGTTTCAGGGGAGCCTTACTTAATCTTTCTAATTTTTCAATTATTTCATTCTCTTGGCTAATCTTGCATCTACCATCCGCAGTGAATGATATTCCAAGATATCTCCATTCATCTGTTCTTTTGAGGGCGGGCATAGGACGACCATTAATCTTAAAGGTGTTTTGTTCGATAATGGTTTTCTTTTGTTTTGGTTGTCCTTTAATGCTTATACTAAGACATTTAGATGTATTTAACTCCAAACCACACTCAGAGAAGAACTCCTGCGTGGTGTCAATCAGTTTTTGCAAACCGTCCTGCGTCGATGCTAGTAAAACTAAGTCATCAGCGAAGGCCAGTGCATTAATAACTGATCGACCCAACCTATATCCAATCTCATTGGGTAGCAGATCCAATAATTTGTCGATCACCATGTTGAAGAACATAGGTGATAATGGATCGCCTTGCTTCACTCCTCTTTTTGCTATTAGAGGAGTTGATTCCCATGAGTCTGTCAATAGGATGGTTGTTGTTGTTTTATAGAAAGTTTCTATATATTTTATAAAATTTTTATTAAAGCCAAACGATTTTAGAATCTCTCTTAAGAGAGTCATAGTTACTCCCGCCGTTTACCCGCGCTTACTTGAATTTCTTCACTTTGACATTCAGAGCACTGGGCAGAAATCACATTGTGTCAACACCCGTTAGGGCCATCACAATGCTTTGTTTTAATTAGACAGTCGGATTCCCCAAGTCCGTGCCAGTTCTGAATTGATTGTTAATTGATAGTCGTTATAATTTAAAAGGAATATTACCTTGCGATAAATCCCCTAAAAATTTTAGCAAGAAAGTTCCACAATTGGCTACGTAACTACTATCCGGGGAACAAGATGTTAAAATCTCTATTTACCCAGAACGAGTACATAAACCATGTTATTGCTTCCCAATCAAGCCCGACTATCTCAATCTTCAGAGCCAATCCTTATCCCAAAGTTACGGATCTAATTTGCCGACTTCCCTTACCTACATTATTCTATCGACTAGAGACTCTTCACCTTGGAGACCAGCTGCGGATATTGGTACGGCCTGTTGAGAAGTTTGCGTGACCCCACCATAAATTTTCAAGGTCCGAGGAGAAAATATCGACACAACAGTAAATGTCATGCTCTTCTAGTCCATCTACCATATCTCTCTTCGAAAGACTTCCATGGTAGTACGACTATAAAACAGAAAAGAAAACTCTTCCGATACCTCTCGACGGCTTCTTTATGGTCGTTCCTGTTGCCAGGATGAGCACAAGGCCCATATTTAATAACAAACGGATACTCAACAGGTTACGGAATTGGAACCGTATTCCCTTTCGTTCAAAATTATTCAAGTGTTTTAATAATACTTTTTAATCAAAAACTTTGTTTTCTTTTTTACTTTTCATTATAACTTGAAAATTTTCGGCTTTCGCCTTGAACTTAGGACCGACTAACTCGTGATCAACCACTGTTCACACGAAACCCTTCTCCACTTCAGTCCTCCAAGGTCTCATTCGATTATTTGCTACTACCACCAAGATCTGTACCAATGGCAGCTCCATGCAGGCTTACGCCAAACACTTCTATGCTCACCACTGTACCCTCCTACTCACTAAAGTTTCAAAGCTTATAATCCAACCGAGATTGAACATAAACCATCTACTTTAGCGGTAATGTATAGGTATACAACTTAAGCGCCATCCATTTTAAGGGCTAGTTGCTTCGGCAGGTGAGTTGTTACACACTCCTTAGCGGATTACGACTTCCATGTCCACCGTCCTGCTGTTTTAAGCAACCAACGCCTTTCATGGTATCTGCATGAGTTGTTAATTTGGGCACCGTAACATTACGTTTGGTTCATCCCACAGCGCCAGTTCTGCTTACCAAAAGTGGCCCACTGGGCACATTATATCACAACCACTACCTTCATACCAAGAAAGGTGAGGTTCTTACCCATTTAAAGTTTGAGAATAGGTTAAGATCGTTTCGACCCTAAGGCCTCTAATCATTCGCTTTACCAGATAAGATTATTTTACATAAATTTTAAATGCACCAGCTATCCTGAGGGAAACTTCGGAGGGAACCAGCTACTAGATGGTTCGATTGGTCTTTCGCCCCTATACTCAATTCTGACAATCGATTTGCACGTCAGAACTGTTTCGGTCTTCCATCAGGGTTTTCCCTGACTTCAACCTGATCAAGTATAGTTCACCATCTTTCGGGTCACAGCATATATGCTCAAGGTACGCTCTAGTTAGAGGTATAAATAATATAAATATCATTATACATAACTGTATAGAACGCCCCGGGATTGAATTAATAACCTATAAAATAGGTTAAAAACTAATCCCATTATTTTTAAGTTATGTTAATTTCGCTATTAGGTTTTCATTCCCAATAACTTGCAAATATGTTAGACTCCTTGGTCCGTGTTTCAAGACGGGTCCCGAAGGTATCCTGAATCTTTCGCATTGTTAATCATATAAGTGCATATAATAATCATAAAAATTAATAATTAACATGATATTATACAATATAAAATATTTAAGCACTATATATAATAAATCTATCAACACTTTATCAAATCAAAAGCATTTATTCTATGTTAAATTGCAAGCAATATAATTTGAGTAAACTCTTGCTAATGACCTTATGATAAATATTTTTATGTTAATAGATTACAATGTCCTTTTATAGAAAAAATGCACACCATTATTATAATATTATACATATTAAAATCATAATGATGAATTTTCTATAATGGATATTCAGGTTCATCGGGCTTAACCTCTAAGCAGTTTCACGTACTATTTAACTCTCTATTCAGAGTTCTTTTCAACTTTCCCTCACGGTACTTGTTTACTATCGGTCTCATGGTTATATTTAGTTTTAGATGGAGTTTACCACCCACTTAGTGCTGCACTATCAAGCAACACGACTCTTTGGAAATGCCATCTAGTAATCATTAACGTTATACGGGCCTGGCACCCTCTATGGGTAAATGGCCTCATTTAAGAAGGACTTAAATCGTTAATTTCTCATACTAGAAATTTGACATTCCATACACTGCATCTCACATTTGCCATAAAGACAAAGTGACTTAGTGCTGAACTATTTTCTTTTCGCTCGCCGCTACTAAGAAAATCCTTGTTAGTTTCTTTTCCACCCCTCATTAATATGCTTAAATTCAGGGGGTAATCCCATATGAGTTGAGGTTGTATAAATATTTTGAATTTTTTTTATTAAATAATAATACGCTTCATTTTTTAGACATAATTTCTTCATTATCTTCATTAAAAACATATGTTCTACATATTTAAAATTTTTAATTTGCTTTATCGATCTTTTATTATACCCTTCACCAAAAATGTTAAAGGGTATATATAGGTTTGTCCAGATTTTTGTAACTTCTACAATATTCATTTCCTGCCAGATAAAGTTAGTTATTCTGAATCCTTATGAACAGGAGATGAAAAAAAGACATGCCCGTCTGTCCGTCTGTCCGTCTATCCGTCTGTCCGTCTGTCCGTCTGTCCGGCTGTCTGTACGGATTTTATATGGGTGGCGTGAAACGCGGTTTTTGAAGCTCCCAAACAAGTTAGAGAGCTCGGAGTTGGACTGAAACGACCGCACTTGCCTCAGCACAATTGGTTATGAAAATCAGCAAAAAAAAATAATCGGTTCATAAAATTTTGAAATATATGGTTTTATCATACATTTTTAAAATTTCATGAAAAAACTACCTACCGCGCATAGAACCAAGCATATTCAAAGTTCTAATCAACCACACTAGTCACTCTGCTGCTGAAGCTCGCTTAAATGCGATAAATATTTACTATACTTAAACATTTGCTTTAATTTGCATTATTTCGTATTAAACCCCTTTTTGTCACCAATACATAGACTTTGCCTTATGGTATTTTTGCTTGGCACATTCTTTTTCGTATGCATGCATATGAATGGATGTGTATAACAATCAGTAGCCTCATGCAAAAAACATTATGTAGATATGTATGTATAAATATACGCTAGCATGAAGACCATTCCCTCGTACATACACACATACATATGTATGTGCATAAGGGTGTTCATATGAACAACTACAACAACAACAATATGCGACAAATAGTATTCAGAGAAGAATATTTAATTGTTTGTACGTGTGTATGTAGTCAACTCTACGCACAGCAACAATATGCTAGCAAACGTATTGAAAGAAGAATATTAAGTTGTTTGTGGTAAGAACTGGGAATTTTTTTTTGTATACAAATAAAGTATTGTGCTAATGAATGCGTGTTGATAAAATATATTAAATATATGTGCGCTTAATTATGAAAGTGGTCTAAGTCATATATTTCTTTCATCGAGATATTTAATAGATTAATTTGAAGAAATTAAAAAATATTTTTATATTATGCAACATTTTAATTTATAAATTCATAGAAGTTTATTTAATGTTTATTGAATTTTTTTAGAGATTTATTTCATATTTCGATGCAGAAACGCATATGACTTAGACCACTTTCATACTTAAGGGCACATATGTATGATTGTAAATACGTATGTATGTACATACATACATACAAAAGGGGATAGGATTGTTTGAATCTGTTTGATTTGCTTATTTGTTTTCTGAATATGTTTTGCAACAAAATCATGGTTAATAAGTTAGAAGTCGGCCTGTTATGATTCGTTTGTTGAGTTTCGAACTTACACTTGAAAGTTTTTTTTCAATATACATACATATGTATGTATTTTTGCAAAATAAATTAATCCGGGACCAAAAATAGTCATTATTTTCGAACTTTAAAAAAAAGCAACTGTATAGAAGGGAAACATCAAACAACGTGGACAACCACACCATTTTAATTGTTCTAAACTTCAATGGGTTTAAAATTTAAATTTTTGTTTTTTAAGCAGAAATAAATGTTATTTCCGGATTTTTTGTTTTTAACCGGAAATAATTGTTATTTCTTGATTTTTCTTTTTTCAAGCAGAAATAATTGTTAGTGGTTTTGTTTTGTTGGTGTTTGTCAGAATATTTCCAATTAACTTTGGTGTTATTTGTTCCTTAAAAATTATCACATGTAATTTGGCTTATAAAGAGATACGAACTTTAGCCTACTTAAATTTTAATTATAGAAATAATTATTTTCCGATTTTTATTTTTTTGAGAATAAATCAAAGTCAATTTGTGATTTCTACTTTTTCGGACAGAAATTAAATTAAGTTACATTGTGGGAAAAAATACATATGCCTACATACATACACACTATGAACTTATAGGTACATATAGGATATAACTACTACGACAGGATCAACGTGTGGACATTCCGTAGCCAAAAAACGTGGTAGCCGCCCCAAAGCGGCGAACCGATATTTTTCATACTTTTATGATATGGCTGTCAAATGATAGGGATTTTCCAATGGAAAAATCATGGTGAAATCATTATGAAAATTTGAACTCATTTACTGATATCTGGCGTTGTTTTAGTAAAAACACATACCTACACATTTTTAACCCTTATACCTACTTATGCATATCTTAGTCACATACATATATTCCAGGTTCACCCAGTTTAATTCAAAAATTTTAAAATGTGTACATAGGTACATATTTATAAAATTTCGGTACAGTTTTCATGCTTTCTTTAGCATTTGTGCAAATCGTAATAAAGCTATAGTTTTTGAACTCATCATAAACGCATACGATATTGCTGGGTAATTAATACATAGAAATAAATATCCGCCGAAATAGCCATGTAAAAACGGAATTAAATCATCATATTGACATATTGTCATAAAACCAGTTTTATCTCCGTGAAATAGTCAGTACACAGTAGATGGATGGTAGAGAATGTGTCTTAACAGTCTTAATAGCGTGGCTCGTATCCTGGCTGAGGCAAATGCTTTTTTTCTTAGCTTTGTGAAAAACGTCATCGAATAAGGGAACTTTCGTGGGTTCTAAGCACTCATTTCAATGACGAGCAGTTTTGTTAAATGTAAACACATGGTCGTCAATGACACGCCTGTGTTTAAATCTTGCGTTCTGCACCTAAATTGAACCCATGCATTAACTATTTCTTTTTCATGTCGTTTTTGCTGGGTCCGAAAATAACTTAATTATTCGATTGCTAAATAAACTTACCTATAGAGAAGTGTTGGTTTTAAAAAAAGAAAATTGCTAACTTTTATATCTAAAGCCAGTTTGTATTCCTGCATTTTATTGGTGCTTATGTTTACTCATTGGTAGAAGTGCAGCAGTAATGTTTAAAAAGTTTATTTTTAAACTGTCTTAGGTATTATAAGAACTTTCAACGGAACATAGTAGGCTAGTAGGTTATTTGCAACTTAAAAAAATACATACATATCTCTCATTTTCTAAAACAACATCACATATCAAAAAATGAGATTTTTGAGTTAATGATGCAAAATTAATCCTCATATTGATATTGTGTAAAAATTTCATACAAATATCTTGTATACTAAACTATCGAGAGAAAAATTAAATTTTCATTAAGTTGTGTGTAAATTGAATACTTTAAAGTTTAAAATGAACTATATTGAGGGGTAACAAAAACTTTTTTCAAGTGAGTCGCTCCAATGTACATATTTTAAAAAATTTATCGGAAGAGTAAATGAAAAAAGTTTTATAAACTAAAATATATTGGGGGCTATTAAAATATTATTATATTTTCAAAAATTGGTTTTGTTTGTAATACATTTCTAAAATGAAATAAACGTGAGAATTTTCTCTCTCTTTTAAAAACGGTTCATTTTGTATGCGAAACAAAAACAATTTTTTTTACATTTACACAGTTTTGTTTTTGTTTTGCATGTAACTTTCACCAATTCGACGCGTATTCCAGAATAGCCCCCATTGTGTCCTATATGTATATAAAACACATATATTTTAACCCTTATACCCATGCATATTGCTGCAAAGTGCCTATATTTCAGTTTCACTTGACTTAATTCATAAGGGCCTGTTCTGCAAATCACGACATGTCAAAACACGGTGATTTTAAAAAATTAATGAAAGATAAATAATTGGTTTTTTAAATTGCACGATTTACAGCGTTAGAAGTTGGAAGAAAATATTCTATTATAAATGACAAAAATACAAGTTCGCTGCTGAGCAAAATGCAGTTTTGCGCTGCATATTGCAGTTTAATTGCATGTCTACGTATCTACGTATGTATATATATACATACGTACATATGCACGCATTTCTTTCCCCTACATTTTATGATTTGTGAAGGGTATATAAGATTCGGTACAGCCGAATATAGCACTCTTACTTGTTTCATATTTATATGAGACAATCCTAGTTATATAAATAAAACAATATTTTTATACTAGACCTTTCCCAATTAAATAAAAGATTCGCTTTCATTTTATCTAATGATAGGTATTATTTTTATATCTTTAGCTTTTAGTATTATGAATACAACTTAATGTGTATCCAATAATACAACATGTGCTTATTCAATTTCAAAAGAAAGTGAAATAAGCAACTCATTTAGCATAGTCTTACAACCCTCAACCATATGTAGTCCAAGCAGCACTTCAATAAAATTATTAAAGTACCTTACAGCATGGACTGCGATATGCGTTCAAAATGTCGATGTTCATGTGTCCTGCAGTTCACACGATGACGCACAGTTTGCTGCGTTCTTCATCGACCCATGAGCCAAGTGATCCACCGCTTAGAGTGATATTATGTTTTCATTTATGTAATAACAGTTCAAAAATTTATTTATTGAAAGAAATCAAAAATACACCAAAATAAAATTGACATATATCAATTCCTTCAATAACTTTTATAATGCATAAAATTTATGTTGCGAATGTCTTAGTTCTATAAAAGAACAATGTTTAACTTATATAAAACTCATATTGGTTTTGTACAAGTACAACTATAATTTTATGCTTCATTTATTTTATTTAAAATATACACATATGAATGTTATATATATATTTTATTTTGCTACGCTTGATTTAAGTCATATGTAAATACTCCAGCTATATAAACATATGACTATAAGAAACACATTATATTAATGATGTTTCTGACCGTCCGTTCAATTTCCTGACATATCTCCTTTGAATATTACATATTCAAAATTGTGTTTATTGAAGGTGGACTTGGCACCTCAATAAATTTTATAGTGTATAAAATACACATATATAAGAAACATATTATTAATGATTCTTCTGATAGTTCCTTCTTACATGGACACCTTGTTAGAACTGTTACTTCATCGAAGTAATCAAGTTCGATTTATTTTATTTAAAATATACACATATGAATGTTATATATATTTTTTATTTTGCTACGCTTGATTTAATTCATATGTAAATACCCCAGCTATATAAACATATGACTATAAGAAACACATTATTATTAATGATGTTTCTTCCGACCGTTCTGCTTCCTGACATCTCCTTTGAATATTACAAATTCAAAATTGTATTTATTGAAGGTGGACTTGGCACCTTAATAAATTTTATAGTGTATAAAATACACATATATAAGAAACATATTATTAATGATTCTTCTGATGGTTCCTTCTTATATGGACACCTTGTTGGAACTGTTACTTCATCGAAGTAATCAAGTTCGATTGTGGCTAATTTTTATTTAAATAATAAAAATTCAAAATTATATTTGTGTGATAGGGCGGTCCAATTCCTTCAACAAATTTTATAGTGTACAAAATATTTATTTTGATTTATATAAATGTTATTCATTATTTGCATGCATGTAAATACTGTAAGAAACACATTATAATAAATAATGATGCTTCTGATGTCTCCTCCAAACCAAGAAAAAAGAGACATTTGTCACGACGATATTTACTTCATATAAGTAACCACATTTGGTCGGCTTTTGCGACCATTCATTTACCCAATTCATTATTTGCATATAACTGTCTCCTCATCCATAGAAGAGACATTGTTACAATATTTATTTCATGTAAGTAATACATTTGGTCGGCTTGTTCGACCTTAAAAATTTTATTCATTGAAGGACTGAAAAAATTCCTTTAACAATTTTTATAATGCATAAAATTTATGTTGCGAATGTCTATTAGTTCTTTTATAAAAAGAACAATATTTAACTTATATAAAACATATTTTAGTTTTGCACAAGTACAACTATAATTTTATGCTCAATTGACTAATGTTTAAATTAAACGCATATACAAAAAATATGCGCATTTTTATGTTACGGTAAAGAACACATTAATGATCCTTCCGCAGGTTCACCTACGGAAACCTTGTTACGACTTTTACTTCCTCTAAATAATCAAGTTCGGTCAACTTTTGCGAAACATCCGTAACACACATGGCGTTACAGTGATCACGTCCGAAGACCTCACTAAATAATTCAATCGGTAGTAGCGACGGGCGGTGTGTACAAAGGGCAGGGACTTAATCAATGCGAGTTAATGACTCATACTTACTAGGAATTCCAAGTTCATGTGAACAGTTTCAGTTCACAATCCCAAGCATGAAAGTGGTTCAGCGGTTTACCCGGACCTCTCGGTCTACGAAATACACGTTGATACTTTCATTGTAGCGCGCGAGTTAAGTCAACCACCCATTCTAATAGTCCAACATATTCCTTACCCATTAATTGGCAACAATAATAATTTCACTAGTTCAATAAACTCAATTTTCATTAATCAGCAACAACAATAATTTCAGTATTTCAACACACTTACTTTTTATAAATCAACAACAACAATTTCAGTATTTCAACACACTTACTTTTTATAAATCAGCAACAATAATAAAACGTTCTATTTACCAGTTCAATAAACTGCCGACCTTTTTATTTCGCAAATAATTTTATACAAAATTGCTAAATGAACATTTTCCCCAAACGTCAGCTAAATAAGAAAAATTAAATTATTCATAATCATATTGTAAGTAAACTTAAGAAAACAGTTTAGTTTTGAATTGTATTGCATTTAGTTAATGATTGTTAAAACAAAATAAAATAAAAATAAAAATCTTTTTTTTATATAAAAAAGAACCCTCGGACTCATAATTGGCGCAGTCGGTAGGATGGAACCTAATAACGGAAAATAGTGAATATCCTGAAGGACAACATTAAAACCGTTAATTATAAAATATATATCGTTGTGAAAAAGTGAAAAGTAAAGTCTAAAGACTACCAAAAACTGTGCGAAAATTTTTCCAAAGTCCAAAGACAATATAGCATTAAAGAGCTATAGTGAAATTAAATCGCAAAATAAAAATAAATTACAATCTAAAATTGTGTTTAAAAACAATATACTACTAAAAGTGTTATAGTAAACCACGAGTTATATCTGATAATAAGAAATGTCCACAGAAGATAACAATCATAACATCCAACCTGCCGTATTATCCGGGTCGGATCTTATAAAAGAAGCATCCCGTATCAAGGAGTTTCACGGTACAAGAGATTACGATCTATCATCTTTCATCAGGGAAGTGGAAATAATTTTGCCACTGTTCCAGGAGAATTCCATCTTACAGCGGTTTGTTTTCGAAAGGTACGTGAAGAATAAAATTCAAGGACCAGCTCTACAGGTAGTGAGAGCTTTAGGACCAGAAGCAACATGGACCCGAATTAAGGAAGAACTAGTCAAGAATTTCGGCATTAAGGAAGGGTACCACTATCTCTATCACCAGGCGATAAACATGAAGAATAATAATGTAAGCGACTATTTTAAGAGCCTTAGAAATATATTAGATAAATTAAACACTAAATATGAATTTGATATTAATAAACCACTAGAGTTTTCTCCTCTTACTAACGAATCAATTATACTTAAAACATTTTTGAATGGTATCCACCCAAATTTATCTAGCATAGTTTATAGTAGAAATATATCCACACTTAGAGAAGCTTATTACGTCTTGGAAGAGACTGGAATACTGAGACAATATGACAATAGATTTCAACAAAATTCATATACACGTCAACAATACCAACAACATAGAAACTACAACCAAAACGGACAGAACATGACATACCAACAGAAACCGACTTTCCAAAACTCATACAATAATAGCCCTCCTCAAGCTCGACAAACTAATAATTCCACTCTTTCTCATAACAATTTTTTTAACACAAATAACACTCAACAATCTAGGCGTAGCCAATACTTAAATCGAACCCTAGGCAATAACAGACCTACTCCAATGGAAGTAGACCATATTGAAAGCAATAATACAGGAGAAACAAATTTTCAGTATCAAGCCCAAAAATTCGTTTACCGATAGTTGAACTAAGGATAGGTAACACAACCCTCAAATGTTTACTCGATACAGGATCCACAACTTCATTGCTTAACAAGACATTATTACCTGAATTTAAAAGAACAAAATTAGATAAACCAGTATCTCTTTATACAATAAATGGAAACTTTTGTATTGACGAAGAAATTATCACACCTCTTCCCAAAGAATTTAAAGAAGACAATCTTATGTGTTGGAAACTAACCAACTTCAATGGTAAAAATTTCGATGGTTTAATAGGGCAAAATATATTAAAAGCCTTTTCAGCAATTATAAATCTCGAAGAAGACTCTTTACAGATAAACGGTAATAAAATCAAGTTTATAGGCTCTTGCCCATACAGTTCAGAAGAAATACAAACTTTAGAGGCGCAATCGGACAACATTTTGAATAAATTAATACATGAGGACATGAATAAAGAAGAAGAGAATTTCTTAACAGAACTTATTTCTAAGAATTCTGACCTATTTTTTCAAGAGGGTAATTCACTTACTCACACTCATGAAGTACAACATGAGATAGCAACAACTAGCAATAAACCTGTATATTCAAAAATATACAGATATCCCCAAATTCATGAAGCAGAAATCAATAAGCAAATGCGAGAAATGCTAGAACAAGGAATAATAAGAGAAAGCGTATCTCCATATAACTCTCCCTTATGGATTGTACCCAAGAAGTCGGACAATTCAGATAAAAAAAAGTGGAGAATTGTAATAGATTACAGAGCCTTGAATGAAATTACTATTAGCGACAAATTCCCAATTCCACATATTGACACCATACTAGAAAAATTAGGTCGAGCACAGTACTTCACTACACTCGATCTAGCCAAAGGCTTCCACCAGATCCTTATTAAAGAGGAGGATAGAAAGAAAACGGCATTTTCTACTCCACTTGGCCACTACGAATTCCTTCGTATGCCTTTTGGACTAAAAAATGCTCCTGCTACTTTTCAAAGGTTAATCAATTCAGTGCTAAGAGAATACATCAACAAAATATGTGTAGTATATCTCGATGATATTTTGATTTTTAGCAGTACAATACAAGAACATAAGGATAGCATACAGAAGATTTTCAATGCTCTTAGAAGACATAATCTTAAGATTCAAGTTGATAAGTGCAGGTTTTTTGCGAAGTCTACCGAATACCTAGGACATATCCTTACTACTGAAGGAATCAAACCTAACCCAAACAAAATCGAAACTATTCAAAGCCTGAAACTTCCCGTAACCCAGAAACAAATCAAATCATTCTTAGGCGTAACCGGATATTACAGGAAGTTTATAAAAGATTATGCAAAAATTGCACATGGTTTAACAAAATATTTAAAAAAGGACACTAAAATAAATACAAATGATCCTCAATACACGGATGCATTTTATAAACTCAAGAGATTGCTAATCGACACACCCATTCTAAAATACCCGGATTTTAAAAGAAAGTTTAAACTAGCAACAGATGCCAGTGAATTCGCAATAGGAGCAGTACTAACACAGGATAACCACCCCATCAGTTACGCAAGTAGAACTCTAAACGAACACGAAAGAAAATACTCCACAACAGAAAAGGAGCTGTTGGCTATTGTTTGGGGCGTGAACTACTTTAGACCATACGTATATGGAAGGAACTTTGACCTTATGACAGATCACCAGCCATTGAAATGGTTGCAAACCAAACATAAAGGAAAAGACATAAACCCAAGACTTCAACGTTGGTTACTTAAACTTGGCGAATACGATATCAACATTGGGTATATTAAAGGTAAAGAAAATACTCTGGCTGATTTCCTCAGCAGAATCAATGCAGATACAGGCGAAATTTGTGCAATAAATGAGCAATCTGGAGACATTGACATAGACAACTTGAGTACAGCCGCTACCGTTCATTCCCAGGAAAACGAATTAAATGATCACTTTCCTATATTAAATTCCGTTGTTAACCGTTTCTACACCCAAATAATTTTAACAGAAAGTAAAACAGAAGAAATTAAAATAATAGAGAACAAACGAAAAATTTTTGTAAGCTTAGATGATATTAGAAGCGGATTCATGTCAGACATCTTTAGGAGATTTATAAAAACAGGCAAAGTAGGAATATACTCAGGCATTTCGGATTCTGATTACAATTTAGTACAACAAAAACTAATAGAGTTATTTAACACAAGTGTAAAGTTCTATAGATGCTCATATCATGCCAAAGACATGAGAAATGAAGAAGAAGCCCTCAGATATATTCAAAAATACCATAAACAAGAAACTGGTCATGCTGGAATAAACGAAAACTATCAAGGATTAAAAAACACCATATATTTAAAAAACCTTAAATCTCTTATTCAAAAATATATAAACAACTGCGATATCTGTTGTAGAAGTAAATATGACAGAAAACCATACAAACCAAAATACTTCATAACAGAAACTCCCACAGACACGAATGAAATTATTTACATGGATACTTATGTAATTAAGAAACATAGTTTTCTAACTATCATAGACAAATTTTCGAAACAAGCCACCACTATTTATCTAGAAGACAGAAACAGTATAACACTTATAGAAAAGCTTCGTTTGTATTTCTCTCTCAACCCAAAACCAAAACGTATAGTTGCTGACAATGAGTTCAACTCAACAAATGTAAAAGACTTTCTTAGGCAAGAAGAAATAGAAATCCACTTTACAAAACCAAATTCCCATACGGGAAATGCGGATATCGAAAGATTTCACAATACCCTAGGAGAAAGATTTAGAACGTTAGAAATCGAAAATTCAGGATTATCAGTTCAAGAAAAGGTATATAAATGTACTGAATGGTACAACAAATCTGTTCATTCTGTAACAAAAGAAAGACCAATAGACATAGGAAATGGGAAAGTCGAAAAAAATAATATTTATAACTTACTGCGAAACACCAAAGAAAGACATATCACAAAGTTAAACATAAACAGAGAAGAATACGAAAATACAAATCAGGAAGGGTACGCAAAAAATTATAAAGCTCTTAGACATAAACACGAACCTAGATACAAAAACATGAAACTAGAAAATATTCACCCAACAAACATAAAAAGAATTACTAAATTTTTAGGTACATACAATGCTCCTAATGACAATAATGATGACGCTTTTTACTGTGAGCAATGCCACCTTGATTGTCGAAAACATCAATAGCACCAACGGTTTCGCTGAAATCGCATTAGAAGACGTAGACATAACGTACAGCTACAGCACTATCTTACACATAATTGACCCTAAAGAAATACAGCACGTTATAGAAGGACTCGAAGAAAACATAAAACTAATACCAAATCTCAACGACAAACACTTTTTGAAAGTAGAACTAGAAAAGACAAAATCAAAACTCCAAACCATCACCCCCACTAGACATCCGAGAGGACTAATTAACTTTGTAGGAACAGGTATGAAATGGCTATACGGCACAATGGATGACTTTGACAGGACAGAAATTGAACGACATTTACAGACTATTGACGACAACAATCATGCAATAATAGACGACATAAACAAAAGCATTGAAATAAATCACGCATTTAACAGCACAATTTCGAAGCTAAAAGATGCAATAGAAAACGATAGGACACAGATTACTTCAAAATTAAACCAAATATCTAAGAACGATGAAATATTAGAAAATAAGCTCTTATATCTGGATATATTATTGAAAATTAAAATTCTGCTAGATAATGTTGAACATATACAAAATAATCTTCTAGCTGCAAAAACAAACACTATGAACAATAATGTATTAACAAGTGAAGAAATAATTCGTTACAATATTGATCTTTATAAGATACAAAATACCAAAGTAAGTGCAGCTCACTATAAAGAAAATAAAATAATATTTGCAATTCAAATACCCAAAGATTTAAGAAGAGTAAAACGATAATTTTTTGTATCCATACCTAATGAAAACCAAGAAGAACTTATCTTCGAAAATAGAGAAGTTTTAAAGATAAACAATACAATGTACGATTTTAATAACGAAGCAAAAAGAAGCAATTTAAAAAAATCTAAACTATGTATTTTTACAAACAGTTGTTTAAGAAGAAAAAACACTCAAATGGAAACTATGGAAATAAAACCAGGCTTAATAATTATAAAAAACCACGTAAATTCCATTGTTAATAGTACTTGTAATAATAGACAGTTTTATTTAAAAGGAAATCAAATGATAACATTTAATGATTGTAAATTAGAAATAAATGGAGACCTTTATTGTAATTATGATGATAAGTTTGAACAACATTTTTTGATTAACAATAACCTTATTCTAAATAATATTACAACTCAGCTGACGTTTGACGAAATAGTTTCAAATCAAATCGAGAATATTAAGAAAATTGAAGAAATTAGATTTCATAAAAATATTAACTACGCTTTTAATGGCCTAACTTTGACATTCAGTTTATTGTCCTTGAGTGCAATAGCTATATTCTACATATATAAAAAATTAAAAAATCACAAAACTACACTAATTATAAAAACTCAGGAGAGTTTTCAGTCAAACGAGGGAGGAGTTAAGTCAACCACCCATTCTAATAGTCCAACATATTCCTTACCCATTAATTGGCAACAATAATAATTTCACTAGTTCAATAAACTCAATTTTCATTAATCAGCAACAACAATAATTTCAGTATTTCAACACACTTACTTTTTATAAATAAACAACAACAATTTCAGTATTTCAACACACTTACTTTTTATAAATCAGCAACAATAATAAAACGTTCTATTTACCAGTTCAATAAACTGCCGACCTTTTTATTTCGCAAATAATTTTATACAAAATTGCTAAATGAACATTTTCCCCAAACGTCAGCTAAATAAGAAAAATTAAATTATTTATATTGTAAGTAAACTTAAGAAAACAGTTTAGTTTTGAATTGTATTGCATTTAGTTAATGATTGTTAAAACAAAATAAAATAAAAATAAAAATCTTTTTTTTATATAAAAAAGAACCCTCGGACTCATAATTCACGCGCGCTACAATGAAAGTATCAACGTGTATTTCCTAGACCGAGAGGTCCGGGTAAACCGCTGAACCACTTTCATGCTTGGGATTGTGAACTGAAACTGTTCACATGAACTTGGAATTCCTAGTAAGTGTGAGTCATTAACTCGCATTGATTAAGTCCCTGCCCTTTGTACACACCGCCCGTCGCTACTACCGATTGAATTATTTAGTGAGGTCTTCGGACGTGATCACTGTAACGCCATGTGTGTTACGGATGTTTCGCAAAAGTTGACGGAACTTGATTATTTAGAGGAAGTAAAAGTCGTAACAAGGTTTCCGTAGGTGAACCTGCGGAAGGATCATTAATGTGTTCCTTACCGTAACATAAAAATGCGCATATTTGTATATGCGTTGTACCTTCATAGTGAACAGACGTAATAGCGGAATTTTTCTTACATACATACTTAACAAAAAAAATCTTAAAAAAAATATTCGTAGTACATATTAACTTTGATAAATAAGCTTTTTTTTGCTTTGCTAATATTTTTACATATATAAATAACAAAAACAAAAAAAAAAGCGTAAGGAAAAAACACAGACAAAGTACCCTTGAGGAATACTCTATATGAGTACCTCAAATACAAATAATTGTGAAGTGAGTTATAACGGCAGAAATGCCTATTTTACTGTGAGTTCTGATGCTCTCAATGATAACAATAAAAATCACAAATCTGATGATAGACTTACTGTGAGTTCTGAAGCTCTTAATAAAAACAATAAAAATAAAAAATCTGATGATAGACTTTCTCTAACGGCAAAGCCGCATTTTCGTCAGCGATCAACTTCGCTTTGTTCAATGCCAACTAGTGATTCGTTAACATTACCGTTGCCTAGTAATTCTACATTTAACTCAGCGATATCATCCGCTTCGGGCTCGTGGTCATCACTTAACCCTGTTTTCACTATAGATAAGAGTAGCTAAAAACCCAAGGTCCAAGTCGGAATGGACAGATATATAACTGTGGTAAAACGCGGGCGAAACCCAAAATCTTCTAAAATTTCATCTGCTCCAAAGATCTCTAGGGATAACAGCGCATCATCTACTAATCGCCAAAACCGTTTTAAAATATTGCAAGATGACAACGACAAACCCGCTGAATCTGCGAACAAAACCTCCAAGCCGCCACCAATCTATTTAAGAGAAAAAAAAATCAAACGCTCTTATTAAAAAATTAATTTCGGTAATTGGTGAGTATAAATTTCACATTATTCCAATAAAACGTGGTAGCATTGATGAAACGAAAATTCAAATTTATGAAGAAAAAGATTTTCGCACAATGGTTTCTGAATTTGAAAAAAGTAAAACAAATTTCTACACATACCAGCTCAAGAGTGCTAAAGGTCTGCAGATGGTATTGAAGGGCATAGATTCCTATGTCGCTCACGAAGAAATAAAAGATGCACTCGTCCTCCAGGGATTTAAGGTAAAAAATGTATCGAACATAATAAATAGGGAAAAGATCCCCCAACCTCTATTTCGCGTTGAACTGGAGCCAAATGATATAAAATTGAGAAAAAATGAGACTCATCCAATTTATAATCTAAAATATCTTTTATACCGAAAAATAACAGTTGAAGAACCACATAAGCGTTCTGGACCCGTACAGTGCCATAATTGTCAAGAATATGGCCATACTAAAACTTACTGCAATTTACCTACTGTTTGTGTTGTGTGCGGCGAATTGCACGGCACTGCTAGTTGCAATAAGCCAAAAAATCAAAGTAATAAAAAATGCAGCAATTGTGGAGGTAATCACACCGCTAACTACAGAGGCTGTTCTGTGTACTCTTTCGTCAAACAGACTATGGGGCAAAAACCTAAATTAGCTCCAGCCCCATCAGGAAACGCTTTATCCACCACTATTGCGCAAGTGAGCCAACCAGTTACTTCCCGTGTATCGTATGCCGATGCTGCTAAGACAAATTTTATTCCTACTCAAAATGTTTCACCACCAAATAATTCAACAAATACAAACTCAAGCTTTAATTTCAATCGCCTAGAAGCTACTATTGATAATCTGGTGCAAACTATAAATAATTTTACAAAAATATGACTAGCATGATGCAAGAAATGTTGCGAATGCAGAATACATTGCTTCAAGTTTTTGTTAACAAACCATGAACACGTTAAAAATATGTTTCTGGAACGCAAACGGCATTCGCCAACATAAAAATGAACTTGAGCACTTCCTCACGGAAAAAAATATTGATATAATGATGGTCATTTGACTTCGAGAAGTCTTTTTAAAATTTCTGGCTACACCCTATATGATTCAAAGGACCCAAGAGGAAGAGCATGCGGTGGATCACCAATTCTAATAAGGTCAAGACTCAAGCATTATATTATTGACAACATTTCTAAAGAACATCTACAAGCAACGAATATTAGTATTGAAAATTTTTGCACTAATTTTGTAATATCATCAATTTACTCCCCTCCCAGATTCGCAATTACTGAAGATCAATACGAGGATTTCTTCAAATCTCTTGACCCTTGTTTCGTAGCAGCTGGGGACTATAATGCAAAACATACGTTCTGGGGTTCGCGTCTTATCACACCCAGTGGTCGAGTGTTGTTCAACACAATTTCAAAAATGTTACAATATTTATTTCATGTAAGTAATACATTTGGTCGGCTTGTTCGACCTTAAAAATTTTATTCATTGAAGGACTGAAAAAATTCCTTTAACAATTTTTATAATGCATAAAATTTATGTTGCGAATGTCTATTAGTTCTTTTATAAAAAGAACAATATTTAACTTATATAAAACATATTTTAGTTTTGCACAAGTACAACTATAATTTTATGCTCAATTGATTTATGTTTAAATTAAACGCATATACAAAAAATATGCGCATTTTTATGTTACGGTAAGGAACACATTAATGATCCTTCCGCAGGTTCACCTACGGAAACCTTGTTACGACTTTTACTTCCTCTAAATAATCAAGTTCGGTCAACTTTGGCGAAACATCCGTAACACACATGGCGTTACAGTGATCACGTCCGAAGACCTCACTAAATAATTCAATCGGTAGTAGCGACGGGCGGTGTGTACAAAGGGCAGGGACTTAATCAATGCGAGTTAATGACTCACACTTACTAGGAATTCCAAGTTCATGTGAACAGTTTCAGTTCACAATCCCAAGCATGAAAGTGGTTCAGCGGTTTACCCGGACCTCTCGGTCTAGGAAATACACGTTGATACTTTCATTGTAGCGCGCGTGCAGCCCAGGACATCTAAGGGCATCACAGACCTGTTATTGCTCAATCTCATTATTGCTAGACGCAATTTGTCCATTTAAGAAGCTAGTGTCCTTTATAATGGGACAAACCAACAGGTACGGCTCCACCTTCATAAACACATTCAAACACTCACACATTTTACTGCGCTCATGAATGAAGGCTACAAAAGCTTCAAACACCATAATCCTGAAAGCATCTATTTAATATATTTGAGTCTCGTTCGTTATCGGAATTAACCAGACGAATCACTCCACGAACTAAGAACGGTCATGCACCACCACCCATAGATTCGAGAAAGAGCTATCAATCTGTCTTACACGCTTATGTTCGGACCTGGTAAGTTTTCCCGTGTTGAGTCAAATTAAGCCGCAGGCTCCACTCCTGGTGGTGCCCTTCCGTCAATTCCTTTAAGTTTCAGCTTTGCAACCATACTTCCCCCGGAGCCCAAAAGCTTTGGTTTCCCGGGAAGCGACTGAGAGAGCCATGATAGTAGCTACACCCAATTGCTAGCTGGCATCGTTTATGGTTAGAACTAGGGCGGTATCTGATCGCCTTCGAACCTCTAACTTTCGTTCTTGATTAATGATTAATGCTTTCGCTTAAGTTAGTCTTACGACGGTCCAAGAATTTCACCTCGCGCGTCGTAATACTAATGCCCAAAAACTGCTTCTATTAATCATTACCTCTTGTTCTAAAAACCATTGAAAGTAGAAAGTAGAACAGTCTTATTTCATTATTCCATGCACAAAATATTCAGGCATTTGGAGCCTGCTTTAAGCACTCTAATTTGTTCAAAGTAATTGTACCGGCCCACAACAACACTCGATGAAGAGCACTGAAGCAGGTTTAAATAGGAGGAATATGTGAAAAATACAAGTACTTAACACATATAAGAACTCCACCGGTAATACGCTTACATACATAAGGTACAGCACAAACTACAATTATAGTTGTGCCACCCGTATGAAGCACAAGTTCAACTACGAACGTTTTAACCGCAACAACTTTAATATACGCTATTGGAGCTGGAGTTACCGCGGCTGCTGGCACCAAACTTGCCCTCCAATAGGTCCTTGTTAAAGGATTTAAAGTGTACTCATTCCAATTACAGGGCCTCTAATATGAGTCCTGTATTGTTATTTTTCGTCACTACCTCCCCGGGCTGGGAGTGGGTAATTTACGCGCCTGCTGCCTTCCTTAGATGTGGTAGCCGTTTCTCAGGCTCCCTCTCCGGAATCGAACCCTGATTCCCCGTTACCCGTTGCAACCATGGTAGTCCTAAATACTACCATCAAAAGTTGATAGGGCAGACATTTGAAAGATCTGTCGCCCGTACAAGACCATGCGATCTGCAAGTTATCTAGAGTTCAACCATAATAACGACCTTTCGATCGCTTGGTTTTAGCCTAATAAAAGCACACGTCCCAAAGGTCCGTGTTTATAATGCATGTATTAGCTCTAGAATTACCACAGTTATCCAAGTAACTGTTAACGATCTAAGGAACCATAACTGATATAATGAGCCTTTTGCGGTTTCACTTTTAATTCGTGTGTACTTAGACATGCATGGCTTAATCTTTGAGACAAGCATATAACTACTGGCAGGATCAACCAGAATAATGTTATTTTTTTTTCATTTTATTTATTGAAATGAACGAAAAATTGGCCATCGCCTCTTATTCGTCATTTTCATTTTTAATTTGACATTTCATTTTACTTTATCTTTTTTGTTTCATTTATTCGTTTGTTCATTGCATCATAATATATCTTTCAATATATTTGATTTTAATTTTGACATGTAATTTAAATTACATTTTTTTTATAAATATCTATAAAATATTTATAAATTTTAATAAAATACTGTATATTAGTTATCCCTTTATGCTTACTTTTTGTAAGCATTTAAGCTAAATTATATTTCACATCGAAGAAGTTTACATATTTATTTTATTCTCATTTTCGAGAACTATTTTTATAATTTCATTCTTTTTATTTATGTGAATATAACAAGCATTTTCTCATTAGATTTACTTGAATATTTTAAAAATATTCAGAAAATCCTCTAAAACTTTTTTGCAAAATTTTCTCTTGCAAACCAACGCATCATCATCATCATCATCATCATCTTCATCACCCCAAGCTTAGATTCTTTGAATCTTTCACAATTTTGCTTTTTATTATATTGTTTCTTGGCCTTTTAAACAATTTATTATTGTTTGACCTTTTCTTTACTTTTCTTCATAATACAATATTTTTTTTAATATTGATTATATTTTTTATATATGTTTCTGTTTATAATTTTTTGAAATAAACAAACACTTCTTATTAAATAAGAACTGAAGTTATTTCAATTAGCTTAGCTTACTCGTAAACAACCTATAACAAAAACGAATCATGAAAATGAAAAAATTGACATTTATTTATTCTTTTCATGGCAGATATACTAACCACATCGCCCAACATCATCGTACACATCATCTTGTGTAAAGCATATATAGCAAGACACTTAACTAAGCATAAACCAAGCAAAGACGAGTCATCCGTGTGTGTATACATGCATAATGCTACAGCAAGCCGCACAAGCCAACGAAACACGTCGTCGCTTGCTTACTATGCCTAGCTAACATCTTCAACATTTTCATCGGCACACATCTTATAGATGTTTTTGAGCTGACGTACGGCCAATTTTCCATTTTATATAGAAAACTATTTTTTTTATACGAAAGCATACATTAAAGTAGGATTTTTTAATACAAATATTATAATTTAATAATAAAAATCTTAAATGTGAAAATTAAAACATAATTAGAAGATAATAATTCAAGTTATTTCAATTTTTGATTTTAACAGAAATATAACTAAATAAATGTCAATTTTTTCATTTTCATTAGAAGATAATAATTCAAGTTATTTCAAATTTTTGATTTTAACAGAAATATAATTAAATAAATGTCAATTCATAGATGTTTTTGAATGAATGTACATCATGAACAATAATAAAAATATAATAATTTGACTTTCTTCTATGTGCTTATACATTTTTGATTTTAACATAAATAAAATATTTGTCCACTGAATTCCATTATAAATATAAAGTTTATCAATCGACTATTTTCTATGTGCTTACACATTTTTGATTTTAACATATGAAAAACATTTATCCAGAGGCTTCAGTTTTCAAATATATTTCCTAAGTTGATCAAACAATAAATTTTTATATCATTCTTATTCGCGCAACAGCATATTTTCATTAGAAGAATTAAACTAACTTCACTCATGACTGTCTAACATCATGACTTAAGCACTACGCTAAGCAATGCAATGTGTGTTTCAACATTTCTTATTTTCACACATTTTATAGATGTTTTTGAATGAATGTACAGCATGAACACTAATAAAAATATAATAATTTGACTTTTTTCTATGTGCTTATACATTTTTGATTTTAACATAAATATAAATAAAATATTTGTCCACTGACTTCCATTATAAATATAAAGTTGATCAATCGACTTATTTTCTATGTGCTTACACATTTTTGATTTTAACATATGAAAAATATTTATCCAGAGGCTTCAGTTTTCAAATATATTTCCTAAGTTGATCAAACAATAAATTTTTATATCATTCTTATTCGCGCAACAGCATATTTTCATTAGAAGAATTAAACTAACTTCACTCATGACTGTCTAACATCATGACTTAAGCACTACGCTAAGCAATGCAATGTGTGTTTCAACATTTCTTATTTTCACACATTTTATAGATGTTTTTGAATGAATGTACAGCATGAACAATAATAAAAATATAATAATTTGACTTTCTTCTATGTGCTTATACATTTTTGATTTTAACATAAATATAAATAAAATATTTGTCCACTGACTTCCATTATAAATATAAAGTTGATCAATCGACATATTTTCTATGTGCTTACACATTTTTGATTTTAACACATGAAAAACATTTATCCAGAGGCTTCAGTTTTCAAATATATTTCCTAAGTTGATCAAACAATAAATTTTTATATCATTCTTATTCGGAACAGCATATTTTCATTAGAAGAATAAAACTAAATTCATTCACTAAATTGCACTACGCTAAGAAATGTAATGTTTATCATCATTTATTATTTTCACACATTTTATAGATGTTTTTGAATGCAAGTACAGCAATTTTTTTTACTTTAACATGTATCAATATTTTTATTTCGAAAGAACTTAGTTATGCTAAAAACTTATGTATATAATTTTTGATTTTAACATAAATATAAATAAAATATTTGTCCACTGACTTCCATTATAAATATAAAGTTTATCAATCGACTATTTTCTATGTGCTTCCACATTTTTGATTTTAACATATGAAAAACATTTATCCAGAGGCTTCAGTTTTCAAATATATTTCCTAAGTTGATCAAACAATAAATTTTTATATCATTCTTATTCGCGCAACAGCATATTTTCATTAGAAGAATTAAACTAACTTCACTCATGACTGTCTAACATCATGACTTAAGCACTACGCTAAGCAATGCAATGTGTGTTTCAACATTTCTTATTTTCACACATTTTATAGATGTTTTTGAATGAATGTACAGCATGAACAATAATAAAAATATAATAATTTGACTTTCCTCTATGTGCTTATACATTTTTGATTTTAACATAAATATAAATAAAATATTTGTCCACTGACTTCCATTATAAATATAAAGTTGATCAATCGACATATTTTCTATGTGCTTACACATTTTTGATTTTAACACATGAAAAACATTTATCCAGAGGCTTCAGTTTTCAAATATATTTCCTAAGTTGATCAAACAATAAGTTTTTATATCATTCTTATTCGGAACAGCATATTTTCATTAGAAGAATAAAACTAAATTCATTCACTAAATTGCACTACGCTAAGAAATGTAATGTTTATCATCATTTATTATTTTCACACATTTTATAGATGTTTTTGAATGCAAGTACAGCAATTTTTTTTACTTTAACATGTATCAATATTTTTATTTCGAAAGCACTTAGTTATGCTAAAAACTTATGTATATAATTTTTGATTTTAACATAAATATAAATAAAATATTTGTCCACTGACTTCCATTATAAATATAAAGTTTATCAATCGACTATTTTCTATGTGCTTACACATTTTTGATTTTAACATATGAAAAACATTTATCCAGAGGCTTCAGTTTTCAAATATATTTCCTAAGTTGATCAAACAATAAATTTTTATATCATTCTTATTCGCGCAACAGCATATTTTCATTAGAAGAATTAAACTAACTTCACTCATGACTGTCTAACATCATGACTTAAGCACTACGCTAAGCAATGCAATGTGTGTTTCAACATTTCTTATTTTCACACATTTTATAGATGTTTTTGAATGAATGTACAGCATGAACAATAATAAAAATATAATAATTTGACTTTCCTCTATGTGCTTATACATTTTTGATTTTAACATAAATATAAATAAAATATTTGTCCACTGACTTCCATTATAAATATAAAGTTGATCAATCGACATATTTTCTATGTGCTTACACATTTTTGATTTTAACACATGAAAAACATTTATCCAGAGGCTTCAGTTTTCAAATATATTTCCTAAGTTGATCAAACAATAAATTTTTATATCATTCTTATTCGGAACAGCATATTTTCATTAGAAGAATAAAACTAAATTCATTCACTAAATTGCACTACGCTAAGAAATGTAATGTTTATCATCATTTATTATTTTCACACATTTTATAGATGTTTTTGAATGCAAGTACAGCAATTTTTTTTACTTTAATATGTATTAATATTTTTATTTCGAAAGAACTTAGTTATGCTAAAAACTTAAGTATATAAATTGAATTTAAAATGTTTATTCTTTTTATTTTGCATACTTTATTCTCATATATAACATTGCTTCAAATTCATATAAGACGCGTATAAGAACGTTGATACTTTCTTTTTCCTTTAGTATAATCAATGTGCTTATTTTATTTTATTTTTTATGTAATTTTATTAATTTTGATCGAGAGTCTGCATCATTTTGTTTACTTTCAAATGCGCATCTTATATAATATAGAATATAGCAAAATTATAAAAATTTGTTAAGTTGTAAATTTCTTAAACATGTTAGTTTATAGTTTATTAAACAACACTTATTATTTCTTTGTTATATCTATATTCATCATTAAACAAAACTTTATATATTTCCCTTTTGTATATATATTATTTGTATATGTAATGTAGTTAAGGTATAAATGTTGTTCATTAAAGAATTCGTGTTATTTCTGTATTATTTATAAATTGTTTCAATATAACAAATGTATAAATATTCGTTAACTTGTAATTTTTCACAAATAATTAAAAGTTTAACGTATATTAAACAAAACATAATATTTCTTTATTATATCATATATTTAATTGCACAATAATTTTTTATTTCTTTCTTATATTATATGTAATTCATATTTTCAACATAACAAACATATAAGTATTTTTCAAGTCCTCAATACATAAGCTTATAATTTATTATATGCAATTTATATTCAATGTAACAATAATATAAATATTTGTTAAGTCTTCAATTTTAATATAATATAAGCTTATAATTAAGTTTAAAGTTTATTAAATAAACACAATACTTTTTATTTCTTTCTTATATTATATGTAATTTATATTTGCAACATAATAAAAATATAACTATTTTTCAAGTCCTAAATACATAAGCTTATAATTCATTATATGCAATTTATATTCAATGTAACAATAATATAAATATTTGTTAAGTCTTAAATTTTAATATAATATAAGCTTATAATTAAGTTTAAAGTTTATTAAACACAATACTTTTTATTTCTTTCTTATATTATATGTAATTTATATTTTCAACATAATAAAAATATAAGTATTTTTCAAGTCCTCAATATATAAGCTTATAATTCATTAAACAGTATTTATTATTTATTTCTTTCTGATATCATGTTATTTAAATATGTTACATATATTGCTTTTTTTTCTTTTTTATATCATCATCTAAATTTAATTAGATCTTTTTTGTTCTTCTTTAAAAATAACATATAATTAATATATGCATTAATATATCATAATTAATATCACATAAATTATGTATTTAACATAATAAAATGTGATCGAATCATCAAGCTAAGGATGAGCTTCAGTGGATCGCAGTATGGCAGCTGCTCTACCACTTACAACACCTTGCCCGCTACAAAAGTCGTTTACAATTGATTCTAGGCTTTGTCATTGTATTAAATAATGTTTTTATATGTAACTAGTGCTGGCGCACAGGTGATAGTATCCTCCTGCGCTGACTATATTACAGATAACATTGGCATCAGAATCCATTGTCGTTTACCAAAGGCAAACTTTAAATGGTTTAAGAGCCATACAATGCAATTGCCCCATTTTTATTATTGCAGTCCAGCTTGGATACGACCTTAGAGGCGTTCAGGCATAATCCAACGGACGTAGCGTCATACCACTGTTCGCTCGAACAAGTATTGTGCCATAGGTCCGTACCTGCGGTTCCTCTCGTACTACGCAGGAATGCTGTCGCAACAACATATTGTCATTAGTAGGGTAAAACTAACCTGTCTCACGACGGTCTAAACCCAGCTCACGTTCCCTTGCATGGGTGAACAATCCAACGCTTGGTGAATTTTGCTTCACAATGATAGGAAGAGCCGACATCGAAGGATCAAAAAGCGACGTCGCTATGAACGCTTGGCCGCCACAAGCCAGTTATCCCTGTGGTAACTTTTCTGACACCTCTTGTTAAAAACTCATTAAACCAAAAGGATCGATAGGCCGAGCTTTTGCTGTCCCTGTGTGTACTGAACACCGGGATCAAGTCAGCATTTACCCTTTTGCTCTATGTGTGGTTTCTGTCCGCACTGAGCTGGCCTTGGGACACCTCCGTTATTATTTGAGAGATGTACCGCCCCAGTCAAACTCCCTACCTGGAAATGTCCTTGAATTGGATCATACCTAATTATGGGAGTTATACGAAATTTTAAATATTAACAATAGCACCGAAATGCCATTATTTCATCAAAATTTGTTTAGAATTATATAACAAACTCTTAGTAATTTGATCAAGAAGCTTGCATCATAACCCAATACCATAAGATATATAAATATATCCGTATAATGGCTAAGAAATGATACATGTTCCACTTAATCAAGTAAGTAAGGAAACAATAAGAGTAGGGGTATTTCACTGATGACAAAGGCCCCGGAGGACCAGTATCTCCCACTTATTCTACACCTCTTATGTCTCCTTACACTGCCAGATTAGAGTCAAGCTCAACAGAGTCTTCTTTCCCCGCTAATTATTCCAAGCCCGTTCCCTTGGCTGTGGTTTCGCTAGATAGTAGATAGGGACAGATGTGCTTGGATTTCCGTGAGCACCTGCCATTACGGCCTTATCTCACGGGTGCCAAGCACCGGGTGCTATGTTAGACGCCAGACCAACGCCCCCATGCACCCTTTTAGAATGAACCTATGGCCCACTCCTCAAGGCGCATAGGTTGCAATCTTTGTGTACAGTTATCCTTGTACTATACCCAATTACCTTGCTTAGGTAATTTGAGCTATCTAAACTCTGCTGCTATGTCCGTGCCCATAGCAGCTTCTGTTGTATGGCAACAGCACCTAGAATAGTGTCTGGCTGACCGCGTCACACCAATCACTAGCATTGATTTAACACTGGGAAGCCAAGACTATTCTCCCAGCGTTTTTGGTAGCAACCACAGCCACCACGATAATTCTCCGGCTTCCACGCTAGGGTGCTGTGTATACACCCATAGCGAGGTCCCCAAGAGAATTCCTCAACCATTGCCGGCACAGCTCAACCACTCATCCGAGATGAACGCATGCCTGTGTCGCCGAAAATCCAGTGCCTACTCCACACACACCAAAATCATCCCTTTAACCCCATTGGGTAGGACGAACTCGGCGTTTTAGCAAAGGATCCTGACGACCGCTACGTGCACTCAAACTTCAGAGCAGCTCGACTGTCGGGCAACCGGCACCCGCGGCACCAGAAGTAGCCTCTGGTGAGACCTCGCAGTTCCACCATAAAGGCTTCACCACTATCGTCTTTTGAACCCAAGGGCAGTTCTAGGTGACGGTGCACCTAGTTGACATAAACAGACCTGTTTTCCTTTTATAAATATGTGCACATCCTTTGCTCTGTTGCCAGAGATCGGGTAGTAACACATAAGTTTTATGGGTAATGTACCAAAGGTACGTCAACGGAAAAAGCCACATCACCCCAGCTGGGGCCCCGGGATTGCCAACACCCGTAGTCCAAATAGACTCCCCTGGGGGGAGTAGATAGGGACAGAAGGAATCTCGTTAATCCATTCATGCGCGTCACTAATTAGATGACGAGGCATTTGGCTATTTTTTTGTTTAAATATTATGCCTAAAATGTAGGCAGCACATAGATAGGTTTTAGAGGGCTACGCATTCTCAACGACTCAAATGGGTTCGGGATGTTTAGTCCGTCATAAAGAGCCGCTTGTCCTGCGAAGCAGAAAAATTAAAGATTTTTGAAATAATGCCCTAATTTCAACCAACGCCATTTCTTACCCTGGTGACACTTGTGGTATTATTAAACATTCTGAAAGCACGAATGCTTCCTATTGCTTCTCTGGTTGAAATCAATGCAGCATCTGATTTTGTTATAATACTCCAATTTATAAGTTCGGTAATCGAGGTCTTGCTCCATATTCCTCGCCAAGACACTGTAATTGTACCCACTTTTGTAACATTTTGATTGAATTTGTTACAAATTGCTTCTCTTACTGCACTGGTGTTATAGTAGCTTTTCTTCCTGATGTGGGCTAAATCAAGATTATTAACATCATTTACTACTTGTGCGTCAATTAATAGAAGCTTATTTCCTTTTAAAGCTACAATGTCTGGCTTTCTTAGGCCATCAGATGTATTTAATGGCGGTTCATCATATACATTGTATCCTTTTTCTATCATTTTTCTTACCACAAATGTTTTGATGCAGTCATGTCTTTCAATTCTAGCATGGGATGATCTATGACATACTTGTATTGTGTGGTAAGGTGTTTCCGGTACCATGCACCCAGCTCTGCATGTACGGTCTATTTCTGGTCTACCTCTAGATGTTCTTGATTTTGAAGGTAGAGCATTTATTCTTAGACGGATACAATTTATATAATCACGGCCTGAAAGCAATTTGGTTGGCTCTCTGACCCATCTGTGCGATTCTTTACTTTTATCGGCTTCTCTTAGGCCTGCACCATCTACTGAACTATATAATCTATTTTTAAAATATTCATTTATTATTTCAGCTGTGAATAGGGAGTAATTCCCTGCTCGCAGCCTTCGTTCAGTGATGGTGATTTCGTTTTGCACAGTATCGAATATTTGAGACTCATTTATTACATTTGGCAATTCTATATTTTCAAGTCTTTTCCTTCTAAGCATAGGACCAAACCATCTTACGCTTTCTATGCCTAAGCCACCTCCAGAAACAGATGCATGAAAGAATGCTATTGGAATATCATTTGGTAGATTTAGCCATTTTCTTACAAACTTGCGGATATTTTTATCAGTTTTATTCAGGCTACTTATTTTAATATTCCCCAGTGTTAATTTATGGTATAATTGTGGAATTAACACTGTGCGTAGTGCATGTAACCGTTGTTGTGGTTTCAGGGGAGCCTTACTTAATCTTTCTAATTTTTCAATTATTTCATTCTCTTGGCTAATCTTGCATCTACCATCCGCAGTGAATGATATTCCAAGATATCTCCATTCATCTGTTCTTTTGAGGGCGGGCATAGGACGACCATTAATCTTAAAGGTGTTTTGTTCGATAATGGTTTTCTTTTGTTTTGGTTGTCCTTTAATGCTTATACTAAGACATTTAGATGTATTTAACTCCAAACCACACTTAGAGAAGAACTCTTGCGTGGTGTCAATCAGTTTTTGCAAACCGTCCTGCGTCGATGCTAGTAGAACTAAGTCATCAGCGAAGGCCAGTGCATTAATAACTGATCGACCCAACCTATATCCAATCTTATTGGGTAGCAGATCCAATAATTTGTCGATCACCATGTTGAAAAACATAGGTGATAATGGATCGCCTTGCTGCTATTAGAGGAGTTGATTCCCATGAGTCTGTCAATAGGGTGGTTGTTGTTGTTTTATAGAAAGTTTCTATATATTTTATAAAATTTTTATTAAAGCCAAATGATTTTAGAATCTCAAATACCGTATTATGGGTGACAGAGTCAAACGCCTTGCTTACATCTAGAGATGCTATGTACAGTGAGCTAAATTTATTTTTGGTTGATTTCAAGACCGTATCTAACACTATGGTATTGTCTCCTACTCCATCCGTTTAATAAACGCCCTTTGCCGTGGATCTAGCTTTAGGGAGCCTTCAATACGTCTAGCCAAGATGGTATGTAGCTGACGTACCAAGACTGATGGAATAGTGATTGGTCTGAAATCACCTGGTTCTTTAGAGTCTTTTTTCTTTGGGATAAATATAGTTTTGGATCTTGATATTTCATTAGGAAACTTCCCACACCACAGGATTAAATTAAATATTATTGACAATATCCCAGATGGTATGCTTTTTAATTGTCTGCTTGTAATTCCATCTGGGCCTGGTGATGTGTTTATTTCCAATCTATATTTATCTATTTCTTCTGATGTTATTGAAGACCAGACTCTTTCTAATTCTTGCCGCTTAGGTGGTATAGTCGGCTTTATTACATTGCTCGTTTCCATAACATTTCTCCAGAATGGCTCCATGATTTCTTTATTTGGTATTTTGGAATTATTTGGACCATCGATTATCGACTTTATGCAACGGGTTTGGTGTTTTTCCCATTGTTTTTGTGTTTTCGCATAGTCAATTCGCCTTTGTTTTCTACGACTTGTTTCAATATTTCTGTTTATATTTCTATTTTCTCTTCTTTGTCCTGAAACAGTCGTCGGCAGAATGCTAGCTATATAAGTTGTGAGGCAGGTTAGAGTGCTTATTTTGCCTACACTTCTCGCATTTTCTAAAATGTCCATTAAAACGGTAATCTGATACTGATCTTGATAGTTATTATTTGCCCGTAACCCATCCAAAGAATTTATTACGTAGTGGTCATCATTATCTTCGTTAATTGGAATATGTGTTGGAGATTGTGATAATATTTCAGGATTGATGTTAGTTCCTGATAAATAATTTTCAACATATTCCTTATAAGAATCTTTCTGCCTGGCTTTCTTAATTGCTTCCACAGATCTTTTTGGGAAGATTTTATTTAATTCTTTGTTTATAAATCTGACTCCTTGAAGTTCAGATTCTTTCTTTGCCATTAGCATCAATTCTTCTTCGGACCATCTACTTTTCACCTCAATACGGGCATTAAGTAAATCATTTTCATTTGGATGGGCACGTTTTATATGGACACCTAGTCCTGTTTTGGTACTAAATGATCTTTCACAGATACTGCATTGGAACATTATTTCATTATAGTTAGAGGAAGATAAATAGATATTTTGTTGGTTCCCTCCGTCAGTGGACGGAGGATTTTCATTATTTCTTATTGTATTTGGGCCAACAATTTTAAAGAAATTTGGGCTGGCAACCCAAAATTTCCGTTTAAGCCTTCCTAACTTAGCCGTTAGTCTAAAGACTAACGTTACTGGCGAGAACCACGAAGAGGTGTAGGATAGGCACATCCATGCCCCCTTTTTATGAACCCATATTATGCGCGTCACTATTAAGATGACGATGCATTTGGCCACATATTAAGAGAGTCATAGTTACTCCCCGCCGTTTACCCGCGCTTACTTGAATTTCTTCACTTTGACATTCAGAGCACTGGGCAGAAATCACATTGTGTCAACACCCGTTAGGGCCATCACAATGCTTTGTTTTAATTAGACAGTCGGATTCCCCAAGTCCGTGCCAGTTCTGAATTGATTGTTAATTGATAGTCGTTATAATTTAAAAGGAATATTATCTTGCGATAAATCCCCTAAAAATTTTAGCAAGAAAGTTCCACAATTGGCTACATAACTACTATCCGGGGAACAAGATGTTAAAATCTCTATTTACCCAGAACGAGTACATAAACCATGTTATTGCTTCCCAATCAAGCCCGACTATCTCAATCTTCAGAGCCAATCCTTATCCCGAAGTTACGGATCTAATTTGCCGACTTCCCTTACCTACATTATTCTATCGACTAGAGACTCTTCACCTTGGAGACCAGCTGCGGATATTGGTACGGCCTGTTGAGAAGTTTGCGTGACCCCACCATAAATTTTCAAGGTCCGAGGAGAAAATATCGACACAACAGTAAATGTCATGCTCTTCTAGTCCATCTACCATATCTCTCTTCGAAAGACTTCCATGGTAGTACGACTATAAAACAGAAAAGAAAACTCTTCCGATACCTCTCGACGGCTTCTTTATGGTCGTTCCTGTTGCCAGGATGAGCACAAGGCCCATATTTAATAACAAACGGATACTCAACAGGTTACGGAATTGGAACCGTATTCCCTTTCGTTCAAAATTATTCAAGTGTTTTAATAATACTTTTTAATCAAAAACTTTGTTTTCTTTTTTACTTTTCATTATAACTTGAAAATTTTCGGCTTTCGCCTTGAACTTAGGACCGACTAACTCGTGATCAACCACTGTTCACACGAAACCCTTCTCCACTTCAGTCCTCCAAGGTCTCATTCGATTATTTGCTACTACCACCAAGATCTGTACCAATGGCAGCTCCATGCAGGCTTACGCCAAACACTTCTATGCTCACCACTGTACCCTCCTACTCACTAAAGTTTCAAAGCTTATAATCCAACCGAGATTGAACATAAACCATCTACTTTAGCGGTAATGTATAGGTATACAACTTAAGCGCCATCCATTTTAAGGGCTAGTTGCTTCGGCAGGTGAGTTGTTACACACTCCTTAGCGGATTACGACTTCCATGTCCACCGTCCTGCTGTTTTAAGCAACCAACGCCTTTCATGGTATCTGCATGAGTTGTTAATTTGGGCACCGTAACATTACGTTTGGTTCATCCCACAGCGCCAGTTCTGCTTACCAAAAGTGGCCCACTGGGCACATTATATCACAACCACTACCTTCATACCAAGAAAGGTGAGGTTCTTTCTTACCCATTTAAAGTTTGAGAATAGGTTAAGATCGTTTCGACCCTAAGGCCTCTAATCATTCGCTTTACCAGATAAGATTATTTTACATAAATTTTAAATGCACCAGCTATCCTGAGGGAAACTTCGGAGGGAACCAGCTACTAGATGGTTCGATTGGTCTTTCGCCCCTATACTCAATTCTGACAATCGATTTGCACGTCAGAACTGTTTCGGTCTTCCATCAGGGTTTTCCCTGACTTCAACCTGATCAAGTATAGTTCACCATCTTTCGGGTCACAGCATATATGCTCAAGGTACGCTCTAGTTAGAGGTATAAATAATATAAATATCATTATACATAACTGTATAGAACGCCCCGGGATTGAATTAATAACCTATAAAATAGGTTAAAAACTAATCCCATTATTTTTAAGTTATGTTAATTTCGCTATTAGGTTTTCATTCCCAATAACTTGCAAATATGTTAGACTCCTTGGTCCGTGTTTCAAGACGGGTCCCGAAGGTATCCTGAATCTTTCGCATTGTTAATCATATAAGTGCATATAATAATCATAAAAATTAATAATTAACATGATATTATACAATATAAAATATTTAAGCACTATATATAATAAATCTATCAACACTTTATCAAATCAAAAGCATTTATTCTATGTTAAATTGCAAGCAATATAATTTGAGTAAACTCTTGCTAATGACCTTATGATAAATATTTTTATGTTAATAGATTACAATGTCCTTTTATAGAAAAAATGCACACCATTATTATAATATTATACATATTAAAATCATAATGATGAATTTTCTATAATGGATATTCAGGTTCATCGGGCTTAACCTCTAAGCAGTTTCACGTACTATTTAACTCTCTATTCAGAGTTCTTTTCAACTTTCCCTCACGGTACTTGTTTACTATCGGTCTCATGGTTATATTTAGTTTTAGATGGAGTTTACCACCCACTTAGTGCTGCACTATCAAGCAACACGACTCTTTGGAAATGCCATCTAGTAATCATTAACGTTATACGGGCCTGGCACCCTCTATGGGTAAATGGCCTCATTTAAGAAGGACTTAAATCGTTAATTTCTCATACTAGAAATTTGACATTCCATACACTGCATCTCACATTTGCCATAAAGACAAAGTGACTTAGTGCTGAACTATTTTCTTTTCGCTCGCCGCTACTAAGAAAATCCTTGTTAGTTTCTTTTCCACCCCTCATTAATATGCTTAAATTCAGGGGGTAATCCCATATGAGTTGAGGTTGTATAAATATTTTGAATTTTTTTTATTAAATAATAATACGCTTCATTTTTTAGACATAATTTCTTCATTATCTTCATTAAAAACATATGTTCTACATATTTATAATTTTTAATTTGATTTATCGATCTTTTATTTCATATTTATATGAGACAATCCTAGTTATATAAATAAAACAATATTTTTATACTAGACCTTTCCCAATTAAATAAAAGATTCGCTTTCATTTTATCTAATGATAGGTATTATTTTTATATCTTTAGCTTTTAGTATTATGAATACAACTTAATGTGTATCCAATAATACAACATGTGCTTATTCAATTTCAAAAGAAAGTGAAATAAGCAACTCATTTAGCATAGTCTTACAACCCTCAACCATATGTAGTCCAAGCAGCACTTCAATAAAATTATTAAAGTACCTTACAGCACGGACTGCGATATGTGTTCAAAATGTCGATGTTCATGTGTCCTGCAGTTCACACGATGACGCACAGTTTGCTGCATTCTTCATCGACCCATGAGCCAAGTGATCCACCGCTTAGAGTGATATTATGTTTTCATTTATGTAATAACAGTTCAAAAATTTATTTATTGAAAGAAATCAAAAATACGCCAAAATAAAATTGGCATATATCAATTCCTTCTATAAAAGAACAATATTTAACTTATATAAAACTCATATTGGTTTTGTACAAGTACAACTATAATTTTATGCTTCATTTATTTTATTTAAAATATACACATATGAATGTTATATATATATTTTATTTTGCTACGCTTGATTTAAGTCATATGTAAATACTCCAGCTATATAAACATATGACTATAAGAAACACGTTATATTAATGATGTTTCTGACCGTCCGTTCAACTTCCTGACATATCTCCTTTGAATATTACATATTCAAAATTGTGTTTATTGAAGGTGGACTTTGGCACCTTCAATAAATTTTATAGTGTATGAAATACACATATATAAGAAACATATTATTAATGATTCTTCTGATGGTTCCTTCTTATATCGACACCTTGTTAGAACTGTTACTTCATCGAAGTAATCAAGTTCTTCTTATATGGACACCTGGTTAGAACTGTTACTTCATCGAAGTAATCAAGTTCGATTTATTTTATTTAAAATATACACATATGAATGTTATATATATATTTTATTTTGCTACGCTTGATTTAAGTCATATGTAAATATCCCAGCTATATAAACATATGATTATAAGAAACACATTATATTAATGATGTTTCTGGCCGTCCGTTCAACTTCCTGACATATCTCCTTTGAATATTACAAATTCAAAATTGTGTTTATTGAAGGTGGACTTGGCACCTCAATAAATTTTATAGTGTATAAAATACACATATATAAGAAACATATTATTAATGGTTCTTTTGATAGTTCCTTCTTATATGGACACTTTGTTAGAACTGTTACTTCATCGAAGTAATCAAATTCGATTTATTTTATTTAAAATATACACATATAAATGTTATATATATTTTTTATTTTGCTACGCTTGATTTAAGTCATATGTAAATACCCCCGCTATATAAACATATGACTATAAGAAACACATTATTATTAATGATGTTTCTTCCGACCGTTCTGCTTCCTGACATCTCCTTTGAATATTACAAATTCAAAATTGTATTTATTGAAGGTGGACTTGGCACCTTAATAAATTTTATAGTGTATAAAATACACATATATAAGAAACATATTATTAATGATTCTTCTGATGGTTCCTTCTTATATGGACACCTTGTTAGAACTGTTACTTCATCGAAATTATCAAGTTCGATTGGCTGCTTTTCATTAAAATGAAAATTTAAAATTATATTTACTGATGGGCGGCATTTAGTATCTTCAATAAATTGTGCGTCGTTAAAAACTTTTACTTCATCGAAGTAATCAAGTTTGATTGTGGCTAATTTTTATTTAAATAATAAAAATTCAAAATTATATTTGTGTGATAGGGTGGTCCAATTCCTTCAACAAATTTTATAGTGTACAAAATATTTATTTTGATTTATATAAATGTCATTCATTATTTGCATGCATGTATATACTGTAAGAAACATATTATAATAAATAATGATGCTTCTGATGTCTCCTCCAAACCAAGAAAAAAGGGACATTTGTCACGACGATATTTACTTCATTTAAGTAACCACATTTGGTCGGCTTTTGCGACCTTTCATTTACCCAATTCATTATTTGCATGTAACTGTCTCCTCATCCATAGAAGAGACATTGTTACAATATTTATTTCATGTAAGTAATACATTTGGTCGGCTTGTTCGACCTTAAAAATTTTATTCATTGAAGGACTGAAAAAATTCCTTTAACAATTTTTATAATGCATAAAATTTATGTTGCGAATGTCTATTAGTTCTTTTATAAAAAGAACAATATTTAACTTATATAAAACATATTTTAGTTTTGCACAAGTACAACTATAATCTTATGCTCAATTGATTTATATTTAAATTAAACGCATATACAAATATGCGCATTTTTATGTTACGGTAAGGAACACATTAATGATCCTTCCGCAGGTTCACCTACGGTAACCTTGTTACGACTTTTACTTCCTCTAAATAATCAAGTTCGGTCAACTTTTGCGAAACATCCGTTACACACATGGCGTTACAGTGATCACGTCCGAAGACCTCACTAAATAATTCAATCGGTAGTAGCGACGGGCGGTGTGTACAAAGGGCAGGAACTTAATCAATGCGAGTTAATGACTCACACTTACTAGGAATTCCAAGTTCATGTGAACAGTTTCAGTTCACAATCCCAAGCATGAAAGTGGTTCAGCGGTTTACCCGGACCTCTCGGTCTAGGAAATACACGTTGATACTTTCATTGTAGCGCGCGTGCAGCCCAGGACATCTAAGGGCATCACAGACCTGTTATTGCTCAATCTCATTATTGCTAGACGCAATTTGTTCATTTAAGAAGCTAGTGTCCTTTATAATGGGACAAACCAACAGGTACGGCTCCACCTTCATAAACACATTCAAACACTCACACATTTTACTGCGCTCATGAATGAAGGCTACAAAAGCTTCAAACACCATAATCCTGAAAGCATCTATTTAATATATTTGAGTCTCGTTCGTTATCGGAATTAACCAGACAAATCACTCCACGAACTAAGAACGGCCATGCACCACCACCCATAGATTCGAGAAAGAGCTATCAATCTGTCTTACACGCTTATGTTCGGACCTGGTAAGTTTTCCCGTGTTGAGTCAAATTAAGCCGCAGGCTCCACTCCTGGTGGTGCCCTTCCGTCAATTCCTTTAAGTTTCAGCTTTGCAACCATACTTCCCCCGGAGCCCAAAAGCTTTGGTTTCCCAGGAAGCGACTGAGATAGCCATGATAGTAGCTACACCCAATTGCTAGCTGGCATCGTTTATGGTTAGAACTAGGGCGGTATCTGATCGCCTTCGAACCTCTAACTTTCGTTCTTGATTAATGAAAACATCTTTGGCAAATGCTTTCGCTTAAGTTAGTCTTACGACGGTCCAAGAATTTCACCTCTCGCGTCGTAATACTAATGCCCCCAAACTGCTTCTATTAATCATTACCTCTTGTTCTAAAAACCAATGAAAGTAGAACAGAGGTCTTATTTCATTATTCCATGCACAAAATATTCAGGCATTTGGAGCCTGCTTTAAGCACTCTAATTTGTTCAAAGTAATTGTACCGGCCCACAACAACACTCGATAAAGAACACTGAAGCAGGTTTAAATAGGAGGAATATGTGAAAAATACAAGTACTTAACACATATAAGAACTCCACCGGTAATACGCTTACATACATAAGGTACAGCACAAACTACAATTATAGTTGTGCCACCCGTATGAAGCACAAGTTCAACTACGAACGTTTTAACCGCAACAACTTTAATATACGCTATTAGAGCTGGAGTTACCGCGGCTGCTGGCACCAGACTTGCCCTCCAATAGGTCCTTGTTAAAGGATTTAAAGTGTACTCATTCCAATTACAGGGCCTCTAATATGAGTCCTTTATTGTTATTTTTCGTCACTACCTCCCCGGGCTGGGAGTGGGTAATTTACGCGCCTGCTGCCTTCCTTAGATGTGGTAGCCATTTATCAGGCTCCCTCTCCGGAATCGAACCCTGATTCCCCGTTACCCGTTGCAACCATGGTAGTCCTAAATACTACCATCAAAAGTTGATAGGGCAGACATTTGAAAGATCTGTCGCCGGTACAAGACCATGCGATCTGCAAGTTATCTAGAGTTCATCGCTTGGTTTTAGCCTAATAAAAGCACACGTCCCAAAGGTCCGTGTTTATAATGCATGTATTAGCTCTAGAATTACCACAGTTATCCAAGTAACTGTTAACGATCTAAGGAACCATAACTGATATAATGAGCCTTTTGCGGTTTCACTTTTAATTCGTGTGTACTTAGACATGCATGGCTTAATCTTTGAGACAAGCATATAACTACTGGCAGGATCAACCAGAATAATGTTATTTTTTTTTCATTTTATTTATTGAAATGAACGAAAAATTGGCCATCGCCTCTTATTCGTCATTTTCATTTTTAATTTGACATTTCATTTTACTTTATCTTTTTTGTTTCATTTATTCGTTTGTTCATTGCATCATAATATATCTTTCAATATATTTGATTTTAATTTTGACATGTAATTTAAATTACATTTTTTTTATAAATATCTATAAAATATTTATAAATTTTAATAAAATACTGTATATTAGTTATCCCTTTATGATTACTTTTTGTAAGCATTTAAGCTAAATTATATTTCACATCGAAGAAGTTTACATATTTATTTTATTGTCATTTTCGAGAACTATTTTTATAATTTCATTCTTTTTATTTATGTGAATATAACAAGCATTTTCTCATTAGATTTACTTGAATATTTTAAAAATATTCAGAAATCCTCTAAAACTTTTTTGCAAAATTTTCTCTTGCAAACCAACGCATCATCATCATCATCATCTTCATCACCCCAAGCTTAGATTCTTTGAATCTTTCACAATTTTGCTTTTTATTATATTGTTTCTTGGCCTTTTAAACAATTTATTATTGTTTGACCTTTTCTTTACTTTTCTTCATAATACAATATTTTTTTTAATATTGATTATATTTTTTATATATGTTTCTGTTTATAATTTTTTGAAATAAACAAACACTTCTTATTAAATAAGAACTGAAGTTATTTCAATTAGCTTACCTTGAATATGATAAATTTATATGTTAGATAAAACCACTAGCATACAATTCATCGCTCCATACCATCATCATATTTTTGTTAAAACCATTATACAGCAAGACACTTACTCGTAAACAAGCTATAACAAAAACGAATCATGAAAATGAAAAAATTGACATTTATTTATTCTTTTCATGGCAGATATACTAACCACATCGCCCAACATCATCGTACACATCATCTTGTGTAAAGCATATACAGCAAGACACTTAACTAAGCATAAACCAAGCAAAGACGAGTCATCCGTGTGTGTATACATGCATAATGCTACAGCAAGCCGCACAAGCCAACGAAACACGTCGTCGCTTGCTTACTATGCCTAGCTAACATCTTCAACATTTTCATCGGCACACATCTTATAGATGTTTTTGAGCTGACGTACGGCCAATTTTCCATTTTACATAGAAAACTATTTTTTTTATACGAAAGCATACATTAAAGTAGGATTTTTTAATACAAATATTATAATTTAATAATAAAAATCTTAAATGTGAAAATTAAAACATAATTAGAAGATAATAATTCAAGTTATTTCAATTTTTGATTTTAACAGAAATATAACTAAATAAATGTCAATTTTTTCATTTTCATTAGAAGATAATAATTCAAGTTATTTCAAATTTTTGATTTTAACAGAAATATAATTAAATAAATGTCAATTCATAGATGTTTTTGAATGAATGTACATCATGAACAATAATAAAAATATAATAATTTGACTTTCTTCTATGTGCTTATACATTTTTGATTTTAACATAAATAAAATATTTGTCCACTGAATTCCATTATAAATATAAAGTTTATCAATCGACTATTTTCTATGTGCTTACACATTTTTGATTTTAACATATGAAAAACATTTATCCAGAGGCTTCAGTTTTCAAATATATTTCCTAAGTTGATCAAACAATAAATTTTTATATCATTCTTATTCGCGCAACAGCATATTTTCATTAGAAGAATTAAACTAACTAACTTCACTCATGACTTTCTAACATCATGACTTAAGCACTACGTTAAGAAATGTAATGTTTTTCAACATTTCTTATTTTACACACATTTTATAGATGTTTTTGACTGGAAGTACAGCAATTTTTTTACTTTAACATGTATCAATATTTTTATTTCGAAAGAACTTAGTTATGCTAAAAACTTATGTATATAAATTGAATTTAAAATGTTTATTCTTTTTATTTTGCATACTTTATTCTCATATATAACATTGCTTCAAATTCATATAAGACGCGTATAAGAACGTTGATACTTTCTTTTTACTTTAGTATAATCAATGTGCTTATTTTATTTTATTTTTTTATGTAATTTTATTCATTTTGATCGAGAGTCTGCATCATTTTCTTTACTTTCAAATGCGCATCTTATATAATATATAATATAGCAAAA
>OW387024.1:46831915-46839415 GCA_936439885.1 Nowickia ferox
AGCGGAGCCTATCTAAAACTCCTTCCTAGATATGGATCTAGGCATCCGGTTGCAATGCAACTCCACACCGAGCGACATGCTCTTCCCGCGATTTTGGGCATAACCACAACCACCACGAATCTCCCCGAAGGGCCGACCCAAGTCAGGCAGAAACCGAAGTTTCTGGGGCTCCTGACCCCGTGGTACCAGATTAAGCTTCTGGTCAGGCTTCGTAGTCGAGACTACTACCAGTTGCGAACTCCAAACAGTTCCGGGAAATGGTTACCCGTGACACAACAAAAACAACAAAAAACAAAACAATCAACACTCATCCTCACAGATGGCAATTGTGCACAAGAGCACCAGCAAGACAAAACGCACAAACAAAAACACAATGTTACTCTCACAAGTAACACACTGGCAGAAAAACCACCAACAATAAACACAAAACAACAAAATGCAATTACAATAATTGCCACTACACAGCAACACAGCATAACAAACACAGCACCAGGCAGCAATCGTCCAATCCAAAATCCAAATCGTAGTCCATACACATTGCAAAATTCTTCCAAGAGTTGCCCACAATATGCCCCAGCACCGCACTGAAGCACCCATTCAATCCCAATGAGACCGAAAAGGAGCCTTTGCGCAAAACCGTGGCCCCAAGAGAAAACTCCAGACACCAAACATGGCCAGAAGGGCCCAGCAACCACACAGGCACCACACGTCAACACAGGTCATACCAGACTACGAACCAGTCAGCCTTCTACGGAAGGCTAAACGGGCAAAATCGCACAATCCAGAAAATGCCACCTCATCAGGCAATATCCGACTGACATCAAAAGTCCCCCCATCCACCGTGACGCGCATACCGGACAAATCCCTGATGTCGTTATATAGCGGACAGCTAAGCAAAACGTGCCGCCAATCCTCAACCTCCGCACCGCACCGACAAGCAGGAGAATCAGACAAGCCTCTTTGATGCAAAAAAGCATTCAAGGAGCCGTGTCCGGTCAGTATGAACCCCGTATGCAAGCCGAAGCCAAACTCAGGGCGCTCACGCACAAAGGTTGGATCACGTATGAATTCATACGTTACCCTACCATTGTCACTGTTCTCCCACATGTTCCTCCAAATCGAAACAAGATGCGCATCTAAGTCCCTCGCGATTTCGCCCGATTCTCTACCTACAAGACCACTAGCAGAAAGCCAGTCATACCCGAGAAGCGGCAGCCCACGCTTTATCTTGAAGGTGATAGCACGACGCACCACCTCCAAGTCAAGCGGGGCCACACCCAGTAAGACCTGAAGAGCATCCGTCGATACAGTTCGACAGACCGGTATACAAGCGAGCATTGCCACCCTCTGACAAGATAATATCCTCTTCCGGCCAACAACAGACATGACCACTTCATATCATACAGGCGCGCCATATGCCGCACAGGCAACAAATAACCCACCATATATAGTACGAGTGGCACGCCTACTCAAGCCCCAGTCGTTTCTAAGTATACGTTTAACTCTACCAACAACGGCAGCTTATCCCTCACATAGATGGGATGAACTTAAAAGTTCAACCTCTCTGCCACTATTATTCCCAAATATTTGACCTTGGTCGCATATTTGAGACTAATACCGCCAGACCGAATAAGTGGCGGACGACCCTGTGACAATTTGCCCTTAAGCAACATCATCACAGTTTTGTCCATGGCCACACCAACACCGACACTGTTACCCCACTCAGTCACAATACCCATGGCTTGCTCACCCTTTCTCTCCAGCTCAGCACGAGACTGACCTTCAATCAAAATCAGCAAGTCATCAGCATATGCGCACAGTTTTTAAGACACAGCCAGCTGCCGCAGCAGAGTATTCATCATGAGATTCCAAATAAATGGACCACATATGGAACCCTGCGGACAGCCCCTAGAAACATCCCTCCAAACAGTATCGCTGGCGCCCACCATACAAGCTTTCCTGCCGCTGAAATAGCTACTCCACAGAGGTAGCTCTCGACAGCCAACACTTTGCAGCCTATCAAGAACCACACCCCACGAGAGATAGTCAAATGCACCCTTAAAATCGACAAATAGACCCAGGACATATCTACCAGACGAGTCAGCAATGCAGCGCTTAACATGCAGCCACGCATCATCAACAGACCTCCCCTCCCTAAAACCAAGCTGGTACTCAGATAAGGCAGCATTGTCGCATTCCTTCAGTCTTGTCACCATTATCCTCTCAAGCACTTTACCAAGTGCTGGGAGCAGACTGATGCCCAGATAAGAGCGTGGATTACTCCTTACCCTATCAGGCGACTTCAGGAGCACAAAAATACGAGCCTTCTTCCAAGCCCTAGGGAAATAGCCCTCACTCAGACACTTCTCGTATACCATCTCCAAGTATTCAGGTATAGCCTTCCAGATGCTTTTACACATCTCTCCAGTCATACCGTCAATACCCGGAGATTTTCTGCTTTTGGTCTGGCAGAAACCAGCAGCCAATTCCGACCCTTGCAGACTTGGGGGGTTGACTTCCTCCCTAATGAGAGGAGGGTTATCAACTCGGTCCTCATCTGGAAAGAACGAACTCAGCAAAACTCCCATGCAATCTCGCCAGGCCGTGAACATAACGTCACCAACCTGAAGGGATTCCACGTCAAGTCCCCGGCCTCTGCCACTGCAGATGCGGTAAACCTCGCCCCATGGGTCGTCCCTATTTTCGCGTACAAACGCCCTTCACTCGTCCTCTTTCACCTTCTCGATGCGTTCCTTATAAGACCGCAGGCCGATCAGATAGTCAGTTCGGCGTGCCGCAAGATCATCTGCGTTGGAGCGCCTAGCCCTCTGAAAAACTCTTCTGAGGCGCCTGACGCTTCTCCGCATTTCATCCAGTTCACTAGTCCACCATCTAACACTGCCCGGTCGAGTCTTACGACAGCGACCTAGCAACGTGTCATTTACTGAACACATCCACTTATCTATTTGCTCAACCTGCTCATCAACAGATAGCGCACCAAAGGTGTCCAAGGGCATGCCAAGGGCCACCGCTCTAAAAAAGCCGGCATAATTCACCCAGTTGGCATCACGCACCCGCCACTTGCGTGGAGTCGGAACGAAACCGGAACGCCGATGATAAGCGATCACAATCTCAATAAGATTGTGATCACTCACCCCCGCATTATCGCGCACCCTCCAACGAAAATCGAACAGCGATAGTGCACTACTGTTCGCCACCGTAACATCAATGTCACTAGCACCCATTGGACCGTCAAAAGTGTATAACTCACTAGCCTCATTCAAAACAGAAGCACTCTTGGTAAGCAGCCATTCACTTAGCATTTCTCCTCGCATATAGTTCGAATGCCTAGGAGCATGCTCCGGCATTTTGCTGAACCACATGTGAGAGCATGCATTCGCGTCTAGGCCCAGGATTGCAGGACTGTTACTCGCAAGTAGAAACACTGAATCCATGTATCCCAAATAACGCTCCAATGAAGCACTAGGCGGACAGTAAAGACTCGCGAGATATAAGCGCCCAAATTCGCCCTATCACGCCACAGAAACACCCCATCGCGTACGACTCACAATAGTGCAGTCGACAGTACTGTCGTCCACAACCACAGCAGCATTTCCTGGAAGGTTGGAATATACCCTCATCGTAGCCGGCAGTCCTCTGACACAACCATTTGCAAAGTAGGGCTCCTGCACAAGTGCAAAAGAAGCCCCACTTCGCTTCATGGCCTGGCCAAACTCGCACGTCGCAGAATACGCCCTCTGGAGATTTTGTTGTATTAACAAGATCTGCTCCATGTTTATAGATGTTTTTGAATGCAAGTACAGCAATTTTTTTTACTTTAACATGTATCAATATTTTTATTTCGAAAGAACTTAGTTATGCTAAAAAATTATGTATATAAATTGAATTTAAAATGTTTATTCTTTTTATTTTGCATACTTTATTCTCATATATAACATTGCTTCAAATTCATATAAGACGCGTATAAGAACGTTGATACTTTCTTTTTACTTTAGTATAATCAATGTGCTTATTTTATTTTATTTTTTATGTAATTTTATTAATTTTGATCGAGAGTCTGCATCATTTTGTTTACTTTCAAATGCGCATCTTATATAATATAGAATATAGCAAAATTATAAAAATTTGTTAAGTTGTAAATTTCTTAAACATGTTAGTTTATAGTTTATTAAACAACACTTATTATTTCTTTGTTATATCTATATTCATCATTAAACAAAACTTTATATATTTCCCTTTTGTATATATATTATTTGTATATGTAATGTAGTTAAGGTATAAATGTTGTTCATTAAAGAATTCGTGTTATTTCTGTATTATTTATAAATTGTTTCAATATAACAAATGTATAAATATTCGTTAACTTGTAATTTTTCACAAATAATTAAAAGTTTAACGTATATTAAACAAAACATAATATTTCTTTATTATATCATATATTTAATGTTATTTTTTTTTCATTTTATTTATTGAAATGAACGAAAAATTGGCCATCGCCTCTTATTCGTCATTTTCATCTTTAATTTGACATTTCATTTTACTTTATCTTTTTTATTTCATTTATTCGTTTGTTCATTGCATCATAATATATTTCTCCCTATATTTGATTTTAATTTTGACATGTAATTAAAATTACATTTTTTTATAAATATTTCAAATATTTATAAATTTTAATAAAATACTGTATTATAAGTTATCCCTTTTATGCTTACTTTTTGTAAGCATTTAAGCTAAATTATATTTCACATTGAAGAAGTTTACATATTTATTTTATTCTCATTTTCGAGAACTATTTTTATAATTTCATTCTTTTTATTTTTGTGAATATAATAACAAGCTTTTCTCATTAGATTTACTTGAATATTTTAAAAATATTCAGAAAATCCTCTAAAACTTTTTTGCAAGTTTTTCTCTTGCAAACCAACGCATCATCATCACCCCAATCTTAGATTCTTTGAATCTTTCACAATTTTGCCTTTTATTATATTGTTTCTTGGCCTTTTAAACAATTTATTATTGTTTGACCTTCTTTTTCTTGTATTTATAATACAAATATTATCATCATCATCACCCCCAGGCTTAGATTCTTTGAATCTTTCACAATTTTGCCTTTTATTATATTGTTTCTTGGCCTTTTAAACAATTCATTATTGTTTGATCTTCTTTTTCTTGTCTTTATAATACAATATTTTATTTAATATTGATTATTTTCTTACTAAATAAGAACTGAAGTTATTTCATTAGCTTACCTTGAATATGATAAATTTATATGTTAGATAAAACCACTAGCATACAAGTCATCGCTCCATACCATCATCATATTTTTGTTAAAAGCATTATACAGCAAGACACTTACTCGTACAAGCTATAACAAAAACGAATCATGCGATAGTTTGGCTCATAAATTATTTTTGGCATAAGCTGAACCCATGGCAGATTTACTAACCACATCGCCTAACATCATCCTACACATCATCTTGTTTAAAGCATATACAGCAAGACACTTACTAAGCATAAACCAAACAAAGACGAGTCATCCGTGTGTGTACATGCATAATCCTACAACAAGCCGCACAAGCCGCACAAGCCAACGGAAACACGTCGTCGCTTGCTTACTATGCCTAGCTAACATCTTCAACATTTTCATCGACACACATCTTATAAATGTTTTTGAGCTGCCGTACGGCAAATTTTCCATTTTACATAGAAAACTATTTTTTTACACGAAAGCATACATTAAAGTAGGATTTTTTAATACAAATATTGTAATTTAATAATAAAAATCTTAAATTGGAAAATTAAAACATAATTAGAAGATAATAATTCAAGTTATTTCAATTTTTGATTTTAACAGAAATATAACTAAATAAATTCAAATTTTTTCATTTTCATTAGAAGATAATAATTCAAGTTATTTCAATTTTTTATTTTAACGGAAATATAACTAAATAAATATCAATTTTTTCATTTTCATTAGAAGATAATAATTCAAGTTATTTCAATTTTTGATTTTAACAGAAATATAACTAAATAAATGTCAATTTTTTCATTTTCATTAGAAGATAATAATTCAAGTTATTTAAATTTTTTGATTTTAACAAAAATATAACTAAATAAATGAAAATTTGTGCATTATTAAATATATTTAAGTTGTTAAAATAATAGTTTTTATATCATTCATGAATATCAAATGAATTTCATATATTTTTATCATCCATATCAGCTTATTAATAATATATATTTTCTGATAGAGTTTGCATAATATTACATGATATTATATTAGCTATTATATTTTCTATTGTATAACAAAAATATGAACAATAATAATAATATAATAATTTGACTTTATTTTATGTGTTTAAACATTTTTGAAACTACTGGCGCTGGCAATATTATAGAAAACATTCGCATCAGAAATCATTGTCATTTCCTAAAAGCAAACCCTTCAATTTAATTGCATTTTATACAATTTCTTTTGTTGTCGCAACAGCATATTTTCATTAGCAGAATTAAACTAACTTCACTCATGACTGTCTGACATCATGAGCAATGCAATATGTGTGTTTCAACATTTCTTATTTTCACACATTTTATAGATGTTTTTAAATGAATGTACAGCATGAACAATAATAAAAATATAATAATTTGACTTTCTTCTATGTGCTTATAAATTTTTTGGATTTTAACATAAATATAAATAAAATATTTGTCCATTGACTTCCATTATAAATATAAAATTGATCAATCGACTATCTTCTATGTGCTTACACATTTTTCCAGAGGCATCAGTTTTCAAATATATTTCCTAAGTTGATCAAACAATAAATTTTTATATCATTCTTATTCGCGCAACAGCATATTTTCATTAGAAGAATTAAACTAACTAACTTCACTCATGACTTTCTAACATCATGACTTAAGCACTACGTTAAGAAATGTAATGTTTTTCAACATTTCTTATTTTACACACATTTTATAGATGTTTTTGACTGGAAGTACAGCAATTTTTTTACTTTAACATGTATCAATATTTTTATTTCGAAAGAACTTAGTTATGCTAAAAACTTATGTATATAAATTGAATTTAAAATTTTTATTCTTTTTATTTTGCATACTTTATTCTCATATATAACATTGTTTCAAATTCATATAAGCCGCGTATAAGAACGTTGATACTTTTTTTTTCCTTTAGTATAATCAATGTGCTTATTTAATTTAATTTTTTTTTTAATTTTATTCATTTTGATCGAGAGTCTGCATTTTGTTTCCTTTCAAATGCATCTTATATAATATGAATACTTACATATAGCAAAATTATAAAAATTTGTTAAGTTGTAAATTTTCTTAAATATGTTAGAGTTTATAGTTTATTAAACAACACTTATTATTTCTTTGTTATATCTATATTCATTAAACGAAACTTTTTATATTTCCCTTTTGTATATATATTATTTGTATATTTAATATAGTTAAATTATA
>OW387024.1:46844415-47059719 GCA_936439885.1 Nowickia ferox
CACGTTCCTAAGTGAAATACATAAATAGGTATCTACTTTGTAAAATAATAAAAAGAGCGAAATCGTAAATTCTAATAGTATAGATTTTTAACTGAAACACCACTACATCTGGGACGCTTGCGTCACTATGGACAAAAGCATGCTGAGACATGCATGTTAGAAAAATATAAAAACTTGATAAAAGGTGATGAGGACCTTTTTTAAGTGAGAAATCATAATATCTGAATCCGATACAACTCAAACTACATCACCAACAATAACTTCAAGGGGTCAACCAGCAAATCTGATGTAGAAATATTTGAAGTAAAAATTCCTTCAAACGTAGATATTCCAATGTTTCTGACACTATATGAAAACACCTAGGCTGAATTCATGGTAGAGGTGACTGAGTTTTTGAAGATCGATTTGGTGCGATACTTGTTTATTAAACATATATTTCTTTGTATGTAAACTAATTTCTACATACATACATATACTCGCATATATGTATTTAGATATGAATACATTTGCATATGTACACACTCACATATGTATATATTTTCATTAAAAATAATGGATTTAAAAATTATATTAATGTTCTCTATTTCAAGTAGTAAAATCAAAAAAGTAGTTATACATCAGAAGAAAAAATAAATAAAACAAGAGACTGACTGACCACCTGATATTTAAAGCCTGTCTCACATGAAAACCAAGCATACTTAAATGAGAGAAAAAAAAACTTAAAAATAAAACAATTACAAAAAACCATAAAAGGCATAGACGATCACCCTTCATAAAATAAACATATAGCCTATTAATGTAAAGATATTAACATTATCAAGTAGTACAATTTGGGCAATTAAAATTTTAACATTTAATTACCCATAACGCCGACAAAAGACAGTCAGAAATTCCGACATGCAAAGTCATCTTGTATACTAAAGGAACCGTCGAGAGGCTACACCTAAATACACAGTAAATTACTTCGTTTTCTGCTTTCTGTTGATTGCGTTTTTCAAGAAGAAAATAAGGTTGTTCATTGTGATTTGACTAATTTAAAAGTACATTTAAATTCAGTCTCATATCCATATGATGATCTTAACATAAAATTAAAACAAAAAAAAATGGTATGTATCTACTACTCGTATATGAAAGAATTTCAAGCGCTTGTAACTGCATCAGAGTTTAAGATAAAAGCTCCTTTTATTCAATAGCGGGTCAATTGATATAGAAATTTAATTTGAAACAGCAAGCAAGGACCTCAGCTACTGCATTTTTACTGATGATCGAATAATAGAAAGTCCGGAAAGTCTTATAAATTAAGTAATATGAATGAAAAAAAATGGTTTTAATAGACGTGTAAGGTTTCAAAACTAATTCGAATGATTTTCATTACAAAAAGAAGTAGCGGATGTTTTCAAGAATAATGAGTATAACAATTTCATTATAAAACCACCATTTGATTATAAATGTTTATCAATAAAAAGGAAAGAGAAGCAAAGTGTTCTAAAATATACATATGTAAAAGGTGAAGAAAAAAGACGATGGTTGGAAAAAAATTTACACCGAAAAATTTCTAACATCAACTTTAAACAAATGGAAATAAAATATATTAAATATTTCTACTATAGTTACTACAACTAGAGAGGAATTCAATTTTACTTAAAACAGAAACTCCTAACAAACTTTTAAGTAAGTAAATACATCTAAAAACTAAAAGAACGTTTTTTAATTTCAAATAAAAAGAAATTATGGAGATATTTCACATCTATACACAAAAGACCAGGCGAATATTTACAACAGCAATAAAAGACAGCACATGATAAAAAAAATTATTTAAACAGGGAGCCCCAGACTTATTTGTATGTACATACATACATACATAAAATCAATTTGTAGATCCATATGTACATATGTACACATATTATCAAATTTCTTACCCATGCTCAAGTATTTATTGAATTTTAACAATCACACTTATATATCTACATCATGAAATTATATTAACAGTTTTCCAAGCTATTGACGCTTGAAGACGAAAGTCGAAGAACAAAAATGTACTTAAATAAACAAAATTATCACAGACAACCAAACTCTATCGCGCACACACACAAAATCGCCACGACCGTACACAAGAATTTTGCAAAATCTGAAATTAATATTTATACAAATATAAACAAATTTCTGATCGACAGACTTTAACACTGGACAAATTTAAGCTTGATAAAATATAAAGCATGAGATTGCTCCAATATGAAAAACATACTAGGATTAGGGAACTTCCCTATGATATATGATAATATTTTCTAGCAAAAAATTTTCATATGAGAAATAATTTATTTCTACGAACATATAAATACTAGGGTGAGAAAATCACATACACAAACACATCCATACTAGAATTCATCTACGATAAATTAAACCTATTTCAACAACGCCCCTCCCCTCACAAATCACAGTCAGCCTAAAGTTCTTACATATATACATACACAAAATCTCAAGGTAACATACAATCTATCAATCTCAACAACCTAAATCACGATCAGCCTTAAACTCATATAAAGATACATACACACAAATACGGATAAATATACATGAACACCTTCACCTCACCTCTCATAAATCATGATCAGCCTTAAACTCCTACAGATATACACACAAATTGCGCGGTTATATATTACATGAACACTTCGCCCCTCATAAATCACGATAAGCCTTAAACTTATACAGACATACATGCACAAAAATTCCTACAGACATATAAACACCCAAATTCCTATAGATACATATTACAATAATACCCCCCGCCTATCTCAAATCAAGGACAGCCTTAAACTGCTACATATTCATACATATACACACACATAGATATATTCTATCTATCTATCACAACAACACACTCCCCCACCTCAAATCACAATCAGCCTTAAACTCCTACGAACATACATATACACAGATTCCCAGGGATACGTATTACATGAACACTCACCTCGCCTTTCATAAATCACATACAGCCTTAAACTCTTACAGCCATACATACATACATACATACATGTACACAGATTCCCACGGATACATATTACAACAACTCCCCGCCCTCCACCAGTCGATCTACTTCAAATACAACCCGCCCCCCCCCCCCCACCAAGCACAGCTTGGCTTAAATTCCAACAAGCATAAACGTCACCGAATTCCCACAGTTACATATTACAAAACACCCTCACCTACCCAAATCACGGTCAGCCTTAAGGTCTCACAATCTAGACACACCCCGCCCTCCACCAATCACAGCCAGACTTCAATTTCTACAGGTAGACACACCCACAAATTTTCCGTCGGCATTAGGAAAAATCATTTCCATGATTTTCCCGTCGGCATTTGAAAAAAATAAACATGTTTTCCCGTCGGCATTCGAAAAAAATAAACATGTTTTCCCATCGGCATTTGAAAAAAATAAAGATGTTATCCCGTCGGCATTGGAAAATGATATACATATAAAAGCTTCAAACCTATAAACCCCCTTAATGTATTCCCACAAAATATTCCGCGCACAAGTTCCCACGGTCATACATACATACATACATACCTACAAACACACATACACTTAATATAAACAAAAAACAGTTAATGTAAACAAAAAACATTTTTAACTTAAATTTTAAACTTAAATTGTAACAATTTCAACAAAAACGTTAATTAAAAAACACTTAATGTAAACAAAAAAACACAATTTCTCAAATTTCAAACAAATTTCACAAATTTCAGCAAAATTTTTAAATTTTAAAAATTTCAGTCCAGAATTTTAAAATTTGGGTAATTAAAATTTCAAAATTTCACAATTTTAATTGGGGCAGAACTGGGAGTTCCCTACTACTTGCGTTTAGTTTCCAGTCCACTGTGGGTGGCCACACTAATATTGTTTTGGAGGTCAACAGTACTGTCTTGGAGATACTGACTTCTGCAGTTAATGTAAACAAAAAATACTTAATGTAAACAAAAAACACAATTTCTCAAATTTCAAACAAATTTCACAAATTTCAGCAAAATTTTAAAATTTCAAAATTTCAGCAGCACAGGAACCCCAGCAGCAGCACCACGAGCTATAACAGGCGCAACGTTGGTGCTCACCCGAGCTGCAGCACCATGCGCTATGGCAGAGACACCAGCGTCCATAACATCAATGCGGCCCCGCAACCACTCGTTCTCGGCAACCAACCGCATCATCAGCGACTCTGAGAGCGGCAAGGGAAAGGGATGGTCATCCGATGCAACATCGGACGTATCCCCTTCAGCACCCTTCCTCTTGCCAGGTACCAAAGCTAACGAAATCCACCAGAACGGAGTAAGACCACAGCAAAAACCAGACGAAAACCGGTAAAAAAAACAGCCGAAAAAACTAAAAAAAACCCGATAGAAAATCAAATAAACAAAAAAACAGCAAAAACAAAACCGAAACCCCACGCCCCAAAAATCGGCAACAAAAAACCCGAAGAAAAAATCGGTTCAACTAAAAACCGGTTCCAAATCGGTCCTACACGGCAGCCCGAAAAACCCGACCAAAAATCACCAAAACGCCTAAAAAACCCAATGACACTACCACAACAGTAACGCCGAACTGGTAAAATACAATAGCGGCAACGCTGAAAACCAGAAAAACAACGCCGCCGGCAAACAAAGGAAAAGCTCCCCAGGCACCAAAAACCAGAAACGTTAATAACTTCCAAACCCCTATTCGGATCTGAAAGATATATATGTCCCTGGAAAGGTATCGACGAGCACTTCCCAACGATATCAAACACCCCGTACAAAAAGCAAAAAACAAATGCAATAACCGCACTTACCCCGAAAAACGAATAAATACGCCAACCATGACTCCCAAAACTTAAAAGACCAACAACTCCCGAACTCCTGTACGGCTTCAAACGACAGTCCAATCAAGCCCCCCAACACCCTGTCCACTGTGTAAAATACACAAATCCGAAAACAAAGTTCACTTCTCACAAAACGCACTCGCACACAACAAACCGTATACCACCGAGTAGCAAAAGTTTTTCCGCAACGATTAAACTAATTGTACCACTTATAGCCCCAATTTTATCCGAAAAAGAAACAATATCCGAAAGAGCTTGTAAGTACCCGTCAATACTCGCAGAACCGTATTCACATTATATGATAGATAGGGACAGCTGTGCTCAAGATTAACGTCAATACCTGCCAATTTGGCCTTACTTCACGGTGCACTTAGCACTGGATAGAATCAATGCGTCAACCAACGCCCCACACACAACTGGCTGTTGTGCATGGGTACCAATGGCTGACATGTATTTGGACATGGTCAACCCCCCCTGGTTTGGAGCGGAGCCTATCTAGAACTCCTTCTTAGATATGGATCTAGGCATCCGGTTGCAATGCACCTCCACACCGAGCGACATGCTTTTCCCGCGATTTTAGGCATAACCACAACCATCACGAATCTCCCCGAAGGGCCGACCCAAGTCAGGCAGAAACCGAAGTTTCTGGGGCTCCTGACCCCGTGGTACCAGATTAAGCTTCTGATCAGGTTTCGTAGTCAAGACTACTACCAGTTGCGAACCCCAAACAGTTCCGGGAAATGGTTACCCGTAAAACAACAAAAACAACAAAAAAACAAAACAATCAACACTCATCTTTACAGATGGCAACTGTGCACAAGAGCACCGGCAGGACAAAACGCACAAACAAAAACACAATGTTACTCTCACAAGTAACACACTGGCAGAAAACACCACCAACAATAAACACAAAAACAACAAGAGGCAATTACAACACCTCAAAGGTCCCTAGGGACTCAAGAGGAGACCCCGCAGCATGAAAACAATGGCAGGACGAACACCAGACACCAATAATGGTGAACTACCACCACAACACATCCACAGTAATCAACATCAGTCCGCAGCAGCAACATAGAGTAGACATTCTAGACGATATCCACGAACAGCGACCGTAAGAGTGATCATGCAAAGGACCACCTCTACTAAATTTGTCTCAGTCTACTACTAAATGCCTGACGAGCGAACTCCTTCAGCCTCCCAAATGTCCGACTGTCTTCTAAAACCCTACTGACGTCATAACATAACCCAGTATGGTACGTGACTCCCATACTTTCCAAATCTCTAATGTCACTGTACAAGGAGCATTCAGTCAGTACATGCCTCCAGTCTTCAATTCCCCCACCACACATACAGTCCGGAGTCTTAGAGAGGCCTCTTTGATGCAAAAATGCATTAAGAGAGCCATGTCCAGTCAGCAAAAATCCCAGACTAAGGCCGAAGCTAAAGTCAGGGCACCTAAGTATAAGTCCCGGGTCACGTATGAAACTGAAAGTCACCCTACCATTCTCACTAGAAACCCATCTCTCCCTCCACCTAGCAAGAAGGTGATCTGACAGGAGCACTTTTAACCGCCCAACATCGACATTTACTATATCCTGAGCATTAACCCAATCACCCGCGGAAAGTAGTAGTCCCTTCTTAAACTTGAAGATGATAGCACGACGTATCCACTCCAAGTCAAGGAGTGCTACATCCAGCAAGACCTGAAGAGCATCTGTCGAAACTGTTCTGCAGACCGGCAAGCAAGCTAGCATAGCTATTCTCTGACACGAAAGTACCTTTTTACGGCCAGCATCAGACATAACCACATCGCACCACACAGGCGCACCATAAGCTGCACAGGCAACAAATAGCTCACCATATATGGTACGAGTAGCACGTCTGCTGAGACCCCAGTCACTCCTAAGGAAGCGTCTCACTTTACCTACAACGGCACTCAGCTTGTCTCGTACATAAGTAGGATGGACGAAAAAGTTCATCCTCTCACCCATCATTATTCCCAGATACTTGACCTGAGTCGCATATCTGAGACTAACGCCACCAGAACGAATGACTGGCGGACTGTCGTGTGATAACCTGCCCTTGAGCAGCATCATCACAGTCTTGTCCAAAGCCACATCCACTCCAGCACGGCTACCCCAATCACTCACATCACGCATGGCCTGCTGTCCCTTTCTCTCCAGCTCAGCACGAGACTGGCCTTCGATCAAGATGAGCAGGTCATCCGCATATGCGCACAGCTTGAAGGAACGTTCCAGCAGCCTCAGCAAAGGATCCATCATAAGGTTCCAAATAAATGGACCACAAATGGAACCCTGCGGACAGCCACGTGCAACGTCCCTCCAAACAGTGTCGCTGGCACCTACAACACAAGCCTTCCTGCCGCTGAAATAACTACTCCATAAGTCCAGTTCTCGACAGCCCATCTCACGTAGTCTATCCAGAACTACACCCCACAAGAGGTAGTCAAACGCTCCCTTAAAATCAACAAAAATGCCAAGGACGTACTTGGCAGAGGAATCACTAACACAACGCCTTACATGCATCCACGCGTCTTCAACAGATCTCCCCTCCCTAAAACCAAACTGGTACTCAGAGAGGCTCGCACCGTTGGCCTCTTTCAGTCTTGTCACCATTATCCTCTCCAGCACTTTTCCAAGTACTGGCAGGAGACTGATGCCCCGATAAGAGCGCGGATTGCTCCTCACTCTATTAGGCGACTTTAAGAGGACAACAACACGGGGGGTCTTCCAAGCTTAGATTGATATTAAGTTTTCATTTATGTAATAACAGTTCAAAAATTTATTTATTGAAAGAAATCAAAAATACACCAAAATAAAATTGGCATATATCAATTCCTTCAATAACTTTTATAATGCATAAAATTTATGTTGCGAATGTCTTAGTTCTATAAAAGAACAATGTTTAACTTATATAAAATTCATATTGGTTTTGTACAAGTACAACTATAATTTTATGCTTCATTTATTTTATTTAAAATATACAAATATGAATGCTATATATTTTTTTTTATTTTGCTATCCTTGATTTATGTCATATGTAAATACCCATCATCATTATGTTAATGATGTTTCTGATTGTTCTGCTTTCTGACTTTTCATTTGAATATAACAAATTCAAAATTGTATTTATTGAAGGCGGACTTGGTACCTTCAATTTATGTCATATGTAAATACCCCAGCTATATTAACATATGACTATAAGAAACACATTATATTAATGATGTTTCTGATTGTTCTGCTTCCTGACTTCTCATTTGAATATGACAAATTCAAAATTGTATTTATTGAAGGTGGACTTGGCACCTTCAATAATTTTTATAGTGTATAAAATACACATATATAAGGAACATATTATTAATGATTCTTCTGATGGTTCCTTCTTATATGGACACCTTGTTAGAACTGTTACTTCATCGAAATAATCAAGTTCGATTGGCTGCTTTTCATTAAAATGAAAATTTAAAATTATATTTATTGATAGGCGGCATTTAGTATCTTCAATAAATTGTGCGTCGTTAAAAACTTTTGCTTCATCGAATTAATCAAGTTTGATTGTGGCTAATTTTTATTTAAATAATAAAAATTCAAAATTATATTTGTGTGATAGGGTGGTCCAATTCCTTCAACAAATTTTATAGTGTACAAAATATTTATTTTGATTTATATATATGTTATTCATTATTTGCATGCATGTATATACTGTAAGATACACATTATAATAAATAATGATGCTTCTGATGTCTCCTCCAAACCATAAAAGGAGACATTTGTCACGACGATATTTACTTCATTTAAGTAATCACATTTGGTCGGCTTTTGCGACCTTTTATTTATTCAATTCATTATTTGCATGTAACTGTCTCCTCATCCATAGCAGAGACATTGTTACAATATTTATTTCATGTAAGTAATACATTTGGTCGGCTTGTTCAACCTTAAAAATTTTATTCATTGAAGGACTGAAAAATTCCTTCAACAATTTTTATAATGCATAAAATTTATGTTGTGAATTTCTATTAGTTCTTTTATAAAAAGAACAATATTTAACTTATATCAAACATATTTTAGTTTTGCACAAGTACAACTATAATCTTATGCTCAATTGATTTATATTTAAATTAAACGCATATACAAATATGCGCATTTTTATGTTAGGGTAAGGAACACATTAATGATCCTTCCGCAGGTTCACTTACGGAAACCTTGTTACGACTTTTACTTCCTCTAAATAATCAAGTTCGGTCAACTTTTGCGAAACATCTGTAACACACATGGCGTTACAGTGATCACGTCCGAAGACCTCACTAAATAATTCAATCGGTAGTAGCGACGGGCGGTGTGTACAAAGGGCAGGGACTTAATCAATGCGAGTTAATGACTCACACTTACTAGGAATTCCAAGTTCATGTGAACAGTTTCAGTTCACAATCCCAAGCATGAAAGTGGTTCAGCGGTTTACCCGGACCTCTCGGTCTAGGAAATACACGTTGATACTTTCATTGTAGCGCGCGTGCAGCCCAGGACATCTAAGGGCATCACAGTACGGCTCCACCTTCATAAACACATTCAAACACTCACACATTTTACTGCGCTCATTAATGAAGGGTACAAAAGCTTCAAACATCATAATCCTGAAAGCATCTATTTAATATATTTGAGTCTCGTTCGTTATCGGAATTAACCAGACAAATCACTCCACAAACTAAGAACGGCCATGCAGCACCACCCATAGATTCGAGAATGAGCTATCAATCTGTCTTACACGCTTATGTTCGGACCTGGTAAGTTTTCCCGTGTTGAGTCAAATTAAGCCTTTAAGTTTCAGCTTTGCAACCATACTTCCCCCGGAGCCCAAAAGCTTTGGTTTCCCGGGAAGCGACTGAGAGAGCCATGATAGTAGCTACACCCAATTGCTAGCTGGCATCGTTTATGGTTAGAACTAGGGCGGTATCTGATCGCCTTCGAACCTCTAACTTTCGTTCTTGATTAATGATTAATGCTTTAGCTTAAGTTAGTCTTACGACGGTCCAAGAATTTCACCTCGCGCGTCGTAATACTAATGCCCAAAAACTGCTTCTATTAATCATTACCTCTTGTTCTAAAAACCATTGAAAGTAGAAAGTAGAACAGTCTTATTTCATTATTCCATGCACAAAATATTCAGGCATTTAGAGCCTGCTTTAAGCACTCTAATTTGTTCAAAGTAATTGTACCGGCCCACAACAACACTCGATGAAGAGCACTGAAGCAGGTTTAAATAGGAGGAATATGTGAAAAATACAAGTACTTAACACATATAAGAACTCCACCGGTAATACGCTTACATAAATAAGGTACAGCACAAACTACAATTATAGTTGTGCCACCCGTATGAAGCACAAGTTCAACTACGAACGTTTTAACCGCAACAACTTTAATATACGCTATTGGAGCTGGAGTTACCGCGGCTGCTGGCACCAGACTTGCCCTCCAATAGGTCCTTGTTGAAGGATTTAAAGTGTACTCATTCCAATTACAGGGCCTCTAATATGAGTCCTTTATTGTTATTTTTCGTCACTACCTCCCCGGGCTGGGAGTGGGTAATTTACGCGCCTGCTGCCTTCCTTAGATGTGGTAACCGTTTCTCAAGCTCCCTTTCCGGAATCGAACCCTGATTCCCCGTTACCCGTTGTAACCATGGTAGTCCTAAATACTACCATCAAAAGTTTTTTTTTTCATTTTATTTATTGAAATTAACGAAAAATTGGCCATCGCCTCTTATTCTTCATTTTCATCTTTAATTTGACATTTCATTTTACTTTATCTTTTTTATTTCATTTATTCGTTTGTTCATTGCATCATAATATATTTCTCAATATATTTGATTTTAATTTTGATATGTAATTAAAATTAAATTTTTTTTATAAATATCTAAAAAAATTTATAAATTTTAATAAAATGCTGTATATGTTATCCCTTTTATGCTTACTTTTTGTAAGCATTTAATATAAATTATATTTCACATTGCAGAAGTTTACATATTTATTTAATTCTCTCTCGAGTCCTCGTTGTACCTTCATAGTGAACAGACGTAATAGCGGAATTTTTCTTATATTCATACTAAACAAAAAAAGCATTAAAAAAATATTCGTAGTACTTATTAACTTTGATAAATAAGCTTTTTTGCTTTGCTAATATTTTTACATATAGAAATAACAAAAACAAAAAAAACCGTAAACAAAAAACGCAGACAAAGTACCCTTGAGGAATACTCTATATGAGTACCTCAAATACAAATAATTGTGAAGTGAGTTATAACGGCAGAAATGCCTATTTTACTGTGAGTTCTGATGCTGTCAATGATAGCAATAAAAATAACAAATCTGATGACAGACTTACTGTGAGTTCTGAAGCTCTTAATAAAAACAATAAAAATAAAAAATCTGATGATAGATTTTCTCTAACGGCAAAGCCGCATTTTCGTCAGCGATCAACTTCGCTTTGTTCAATGCCAACTAGTGATTCGTTAACATTACCGTTACCTAGTACCTCTACATTTAACTCAGCGATATCATCCGCTTCGGGCTCGTGGTCAACCCTGTTTTCACTATAGATAAGAGTAGCCAAAAACCCAAGGTCCAAGTCGGAATGGACAGATATATAACTGTGGTAAAGCGCGGGTGAAGTCCAAAATCTTCTAAGATTTCATCTGCTTTAAAGATCTCTAGGGATAACAGCACATCATCTACTAATCTCCATAACCGTTTTAAAATATTGCAAGATGACAACGACAAACCCGCTGAATCTGCGAACAAAACCTACAAGCCGCCACCAATCTATTTAAGAGAAAAAAACTCAAACGCTCCCATTAAAAAATTAATTTCGGTAGTTGGTGAGTATAAATTTCACATTGTTCCAATAAAACGTGGTAACATTGATGAAACGAAAATTCAAATTTATGAAGAAAAAGATTTTCGCACAATGGTTCCTGAATTTGAAAAAAGTAAAACAATTTCTACACATACCAGCTCAAGAGTGCTAAAGGTCTGCAGATCGTATTGAAGGGCATAGATTCCTATGTCGCTCCCGAAGAAATAAAAGATGCACTCGTCCTCCAGGGATTTAATTTAAAAAGTGTATCGAACATAATAAATAGGGAAAAGATCCCCCAACCTCTATTTTGCGTTGAACTGGAGCCAAATGATATAAAATTGAGAAAAAATGAGACTCACCCAATTTATAATTTAGAATATCTTTTATACCGAAAATAACAATTGAAGAACCACATAAGCGTTCTGGACCCCTACAGTGCCATAATTGTCAAGAATATTGCCATACTAAAACTTACTGCAATTTACCTACTGTTTGTGTTGTGTGCGGCGAATTACACGGCACTGCTAGTTGCAATAAGCCAAAAAATCAAAGTGATAAAAAATGCAGCAATTGTGGAGGTAATCACACCGCTAACTACAGAGGTTGTCCTGTGTACTCTTTCGTCAAGCAAACTATGGGGCAAAAACTTAAATTAGCTCCAGCCCAATCAGCAAATGCTTTATCCGCCACTATTGCGCAAGTGAGCCACCCAGTTACTTCCCGTGTATCGTATGCCGATGCTGCTAAGACAAATTCTATTCCTACTCAAAATGTTTCACCACCAAATAATTCAACAAATACAAACTCAAGCTTTAATTTAAATCGTCTTGAAGCTACTATTGATAATATGGTGAGAGGTCGAGCGTTATTCAACACAATTTCAAAAATGGGCTTGAACGTCATTTCGAGTGGGGAGCCCACTTACTGGCCTACTGACATACAAAAAATTCCGGATGTTATAGATTTTGGCGTCATGAAAAATATTTCTAGGGATTTAATTCAAGTTGAAGTTTCTCTATATCTCTCGTCCGACCACTCTCCCATGATCGTTTCAATTTTTAGCCCATTAAGAAGTGACTTACCTCATCCTTATGTGAAGATGATAAATCGTGTTAATTGGCTGGGATTCAAAAAATATCTTAGTAGTCATTGCACAGAAAATATTACGCTAAGAACACCCAATGATATTGAATCTAACATTACTAACCTTAATGAAAATATTAAATAGGCTGCTGAACATGCCACTACCTCCCATCCGCAGACTGGGTTTAATAGAATTTATTCTACTGATATTGAACGTCTCGTGTGTGAAAAAAGAGCTAGAAGGGAATGGCAACAGCACAGATCACCTGAACAAAAAAATAGGTTTAAAGAGTGCACTAAACGACTCCAAGAGTTGCTTGCAGTTGCAAAAACTGCATCTCTTAAAAATTATCTGGAAGGTCTTGATGTCACACCAGCATCTAATTACTCTTTGTGGCGCGCTGCTAGAAAGCTTAAAACACCCCTCGAGTTTAAACCACCTCTGCACACATCTACCGGAGATTGGGCAAGAAGCGACTCTGAAAAAGGTAAATTATTTGCTGAGCATTTAAAATCCGTATTTACCCCAAACTCATGTTCTGGTGCTGTTGATTTGCCGAGTGTAGTTGCGCTACCCCCTCGACCCATAAAATTTAAGACGCGTGATGTACAAAAACTAATTGCTGAACTCAACCCGAAAAAAGCTCCGGGTATTGATGAAATTAGTAACCAGATGCTGATGAAGTTGCCTCGTATTGTAATTAGAATCCTATTATTAATTTTTAATGCCATTTTACGTCTGGAATATTATCCAAACAGCTGGAAGCTTGCCAGGGTTAAAATGATTCCAAAGCCGGGCAAAGATCTTACCAAGGCTGAGTCATATAGGCCAATAAGTTTACTGTCAACAATGTCAAAGCTCTTTGAAAAGTTACTCATGATAAAATTAACCCCAATTCTAACTGATAATGAGTGCATACCGGGCCATCAATTTGGTTTTAGAAGTCAGCATTGCACCATTGAACAAACTCATAGATTGGTTCAATTTATACGAAAAACTTTTGAAGAAAAGAAGTATTGCTCTGCGCGTTTATTGACGTTTCTCAGGCATTGGATAAAGTGTGGCATGAAGGCCTAATTTTAAAATTAAAGACTTACTTATCGATAAACATTCTAAATCTTTTGGAAAGTTATATTATTGCCCGGAAATTCACTGTTGTGAAAGGAGACTTTATGAGTATGCCTGAAACTATCTCATCCGGTGTGCCACAGGGGAGTAAACTATGGCCAGTTTTGTTTTTGATTTATACTTGTGATATGCCTTTGAGCAGTAATATTCACACATCTACATTTGCCGATGATACATCCTGCCTTAGTATGCACGAAAACCCTCACGAGGCTTCCCGATATCTTCAGCAACATATTACCCAGTTAGAGTTATGGTTAAACAGGTGGAGAATAAAGGTAAACGAACAGAAGTGTGCTCATGTAACATTTACCCTACGAAAAGACTCTTGTTCCCCCATTACAATCAATAATCAAATTGTTCCTCAAAATTTACAAGTGAAATACCTTGGTATACACCTTGATTGAAGGCTTACATGGAAACACCACATTGACTCTAAGCTAACTCAAATGAAACTTAAACTAACTCAGATACATTGGCTGATTGGTAGAACTTCAACCCTCAGTCTAGATTGTAAACTTTTGATATACAAGTCGCTTTTAAAATATATATGGTGCTACGGAATTCAGCTATGGGGTACTACTTCAGCTTCAAATATAGAAAAAATTTAACGAAGGCAAAACAAAATTTTACGGATAATAACATCGGTTCCATGGTACATAAAAAATTCAAAGTTACATCGTGATTTGAATATGCCACAAGTAACTGAAGAAATTGCAAAATACGTAGGCAAATATCTTAAAAACTCGAGTCTCATCCTAATCCGCTTGCTCGTAATATCTTGAATTTTACTGGATACATCCGCTTAAAAAAGAGGGACATAAGGGCTCTAATATTCAACACTCCAGAAAAAACTGCTTGTAAATACTTTTGTTTTTGCTTATCACGTCTTATGTATTATTAATAACTATCACTAAGTTTATGTGCGACACTGGACGGGGCTAATTAATTATATTTAGATTTAAGATTTGAATAATTATTGTTAGTTCATATTTGAAGATACAATAAATAAATATATGTACTAAAAAAAAATTTATTCTCCTTTTCGAGAACTTTTTTATAATTTCATTCTTTCTACTTTTGTGAATATAACAAGCATTTTCTCATTAGATTTACTTAAATATTTTAAAAATATTCAGAAAATCTTCTAAAACTTTTTTGCAAATTTTTCTCTTGCAAACCAACGCATCATCATCATCACCCCAAGCTTAGATTCTTTGAATCTTTCATAATTTTGCCTTTTATTATATTGTTTCTTGGCCTTTTAAACAATTAATTATTGTTTGAACTTCTTTTTCTTTTCTTCATAATACAATATTTTCTTTAATATTGATTATTTTTTATTATATGTTTCTGTTTATAAATTTTTTGAAATAAACAAACACTTCTTACTAAATAAGAACTGAAGTTATTTCATTAGCTTACCTTGAATATGATAAATTTATATGTTAGATAAAACCACTAGCATACAATTCATCGCTCCATACCATCATCATATTTTTGTTAAAAGCATTATACATCAAGACACTTACTCGTACAAGCTATAACAGAAACGAATCATGCGATAGTTTGCCTCATAAATTATTTTTGGCATATGCTGAACCCATGGCAGATATACTAACCACATCGCCCAACATCATCCTACACATCATCTTGTTTAAAGCATATACAGCAAGACACGTACTAAGCATAAACCAACCAAAGACGAGCCATCCGTGTGTGTACATGCATAATGCTACAACAAGCCGCACAAGCCAACGAAACACGTCGTCGCTTGCTTACTATGCCTAGCTAACATCTTCAACATTTTCATCGATACATCTTATAGATGTTTTTGAGCTGCCGTACGGCCAATTTTCCATTTTACATAGAAAACTATTTTTTTTACATGAAAGCATACATTAAAGTAGGATTTTTTAATACAAATATTATAATTTAATAATAAAAATCTTAAATTGGAAAATTAAAACATAATTAGAAGATAATAATTCAAGTTATTTAAATTTTTGATTAAAAAAAATATAACTAAATAAATGTCAATTTTTTAATTTTCATTAGAAAATAATAATTCAAGTTATTTAAATTTTTTGATTTTAACAAAAATATAACTAAATAAATGACAATTTTTCCATAATCAAATATATTTAAATAATAGTTTTTATATCATTCTTGGTTGGTTTACATGGCTGCCCTCTACACACAGGCAATCAAGTAGAATCTAGAAGATTCCTTTTTGAAAATATCCTTCTTGAATATCCAATGAATTTGATATATTTTTATCATCCATATCAGCCTTAATACGCTTATTAATAATATATATTTTCTGATAGAGTTTACATACTATTTCATGATATTATATTAGCTATTATAGTGCGCCTATTGCTTTTTTTTCTATTGTATAACAAAAATATGAACAATAATAAGAATATAATAATTCGACTTTCTTCTGTGTTTAAACAGTTTTGAAACTACTAGCGCTGACAATATTATAGAAAACATTCGCATCAGAAATCACTGTCGTTTACTAAAAGCAAACCTTTAAATTTAATTGCATTTTATACAATTTCTTTTGTTGTCGCAACAGCATATTTCCATTAGAAGAATTAAACTAACTTCACTCACGACTGTCTTACATCATGAGCAATGCAATGTGTGTTTCAACATTTCTTATTTTTACACATTTTATAGATGTTTTTCAATGAATGTACAGCATGAACAATAATAAAAATATAATAATTTGACTTTCTTCTATGTGCTTATACATTTTTGATTTTAACATAAATATAAATAAAATATTTGTCCACTGACTTCCACTATAAATATAAAGTTGATCAATCGACTATCTTCTATTTGCTTACACATTTTTGATTTTAACATATGAAAAACATTTATCCAGAGGCTTCAGTTTTCAAGTATATTTCCTAACTTGATCAAACAATAAATTTTTATATCATTCTTATTCGCGCAACAGCATATTTTCATTAGAAGAATTAAACTAACAATAATATTTTTGATTTTAACATATGAAAAACATTTATTAAGAGGCTTCAGTTTTCAAATATATTTCCTAAGTTGATCAAACAATAAATGTTTATATCACTCTTATTCGCAACAGCATATATTAGATGAATTAAATTAACTTCATTCATGGCTGTGTAACATCATCAGTTAAGCACTACGCTAAGAAATGTAATGTTTTTCAACATTTCTTATTTACACATTTTATAGATGTTTTTGAATGGAAGTACAGCAATTTTTTTACTTTAACATGTATCAATATTTTTATTTCGAAAGAACTTAGTTATGCTAAAAACTTATGTATATAAATTGAATTTAAAATGTTTATTCTTTTTATTTTGCATACTTTATTCTCATATATAACATTGCTTCAAATTCATATAAGACGCGTATAAGAACGTTGATACTTTCTTTTTCCTTTAGTATAATCAATGTGCTTATTTTATTTTATTTTTTTTTTTTTAATTTAATTTTATTCATTTTGGTCTAGAGTCTGCATTTTGTTTCCTTTCAAATGCATCTTATATAATATGAATACTTAAATATAGCAAAATTATAAAAAATTTGTTAAGTTGTAAATTTTCTTAAACATGTTAGTTTATAGTTTATTAAAAAACACTCATTATTTCTTTGTTATATCTATATTCATTAAACAAAACTTTTTATATTTCTCTTTTGTATATATATTATTTGTATATGTAATGTAGTTAAAGTATAAATGTTGTTCATTAAACAGTTCGTATTATTTCTGTATTATTTATAAATTGTTTTAATATAACAAATGTATAAATATTTGTTAACTTGTAATTTTTCACAAATAATTAAGTTTAAGTTTATTAAACAAAACATAATATTTCTTTATTATATCATATATTTAATTACACAATAATTTTTTATTTCTTTCTTATATTATATGTAATTCATATTTTCAACATAACAAACATATAAGTATTTTTCAAGTCCTCAATACATAAGCTTATACTTCATTATATGCAATTTATATTCAATGTAAAAATAATATAAATATATGTTAAGTCTTCAATTTTAATATAATATAAGCTTATAATTAAGTTTAAAGTTTATTAAACACAATACTTTTTATTTCTTTCTTATATTATATGTTATTCATATTTTCAACATAACAAAAATATAAGTATTTTTCAAGTCCTCAATACATGAGCTTAAAATTCATTATATGCAATTTATATTCAATGTAACAATAATATAAATATTTGTTAAGTCTTCAATTTTAATATAATACTAGCGTACCCTCGCCCGCTTCGCTGAGCGTGTAAATAAAATCTATTTTTTTTTACATACGACAAAACATTTTAATTGTGATTTATTTTTTTAATTTATTGTTTTAAAAATACTAAAATATGCCTATTCTAAAGCTTTTTGGTATACGACATTCTTTGTTTTTCCATCTGCCGTATAAATAAATAATTCTGATGGTGTACCTACTCGTGAGCACGCTACATAAAGTTGTCCATGTGAAAAGCATGGATTTTCTAAATTTATTCCGCAGACTTCCAAAGACTGACCTTGTGCCTTATTGATGGTCATCGCAAAAGCAAGACGAACAGGAAACTGAAGTCGTTTAAAATGAAATGGTAAATCGGTGGGAATCATTGGAATTCGGGGAATTAAAACATCTTCGCCTTTGTATTTTCCTTTTAATATAGTCGCTTCGATAACGTTGTTCATTAGCCTTTTTACTGCAAGTCTGGTGCCATTACAAAGGCGCGGTTGGTTTATATTGCGAAGCATAATTATCGGAGCTCCAACTTTTAACTGTAGATTGTATGGTGGAATTCCTGGCATATCAAGTGAATTTAAAAATTCAGTTGGATAATTTACAACGTCATCTTGATTCGTAACAGTGTCCACTGATTTGTATGTAACTAATTGGCCTGCTATATCTTTTTGTATAGCTTGGTTAATATCATTGACATTTTTGTTTTCGGCTGCCAATATTGCTCGTTCGCTCAACCAAACATAATTTTTGTATTGCTGCGCAATATTTGGGAACACCTTTTGAATTAATTCTTCTTTGGATTTTGTAATATTGCAAAACGTGGTTGGTAGTGTTATGAAGCCAGTTAAAATATCAACTTGTATTTTTCCATTTCCAATAGCCAGCAATTGCTTCGAAAACTCATTTGCTGATGGACCATTTTGCATTTGAACGAGCATATTTGTAGTGAGTTTGAGCGTTTTCACTTTTCTCTACAAATTTGAAGATTTCAAACACGCGTTTAGTTCATCGGCAGCAGTAGATCTAGGAATAACAGGTAATGTCTGCCGAAAATCACCTGCTAACAATATTGTGGCACCACCAAACAATTCTTGACTTCCTCGTAGATCTTGCAATGTTTTATCTAAAGCTTGCAAAGATTTCTTGTGGGCCATAGTACATTCATCCCATACGATAAGTTTACATTGCTGCAAAACCTTTGCCATTCCAGATGTCTTGGGGATGTTGCAAGTAGGGGTTTCGGTAAACTGCATATTCAGTGGCAACTTCAGTGCAGAGTGTGCTGTTCGACCGCCATCCAGAAGAGTGGCTGCAATTCCAGAAGAAGCGAGTGCTAATGCTATCTTCTGTTGCGATCGTATGTTTGCTAAAAGCAATGAGAGCAAAAATGTTTTTCCCGTGCCTCCAGGCGCATCCAAAAAATATATTCCACCTCTTTCGTCGTTAACAACTTGCATGACTGAATCGTAGGCTTGTCTCTGTTGTTCATTCAACTTTGGAATATTTGATTGTACAAATGAGCTCAATTCATTACAATTAAATTGTTGTTCGCGTTGCAAATCTCGAATAAATATGTCGTGCATTGGACGATCGGGAGTTATCATTCCTAATTGTGTTAAAGCTTTATTTGCTATTGCTAAACACATGTCTTCATGTTGCTGGTAATATTCAATGCTTCATTATACATTTCCTCTGTGATTAGTAATTCTGGATTTGACGTGGTGAGACGCATTCGATGCAAAATATCGTCTGTCATGTATTCTCGATATTTTATCCATAATTCAGGTGGATTTGACGGGAAACATGTTGCTATTATTATAGAAAACAATGTCCGTATTTGATGCGGTTGAGCCGAAATGGATGCGTAGGCAAGTGTTAGATCCCAATGAGTATCATCCTCGAGTAAATGCAATCGTGTACATGCTTCTCGATATGTCGCACACAATTGGCCATCAATGGTTCTCAAATTTTGGAACGATGTTGGTCCACGGACGTTAATCAACAACAAACGCAAGTAAAAACATTCAGCATTGTTTGGTTGAACTGTATAAATGCGTCCTAAAGTCTCTGTTGAAAACAAATTTGGGTGACCTTCAACTGGTTTCGACGATTGATTCCAAGTGTAATATTGTGGTATTTCTGAGTAAAGCAATGTTCTGGCAAATATATCATCTTGACACAAAATAAAAAATGCAGTCAACGTTGTAGATGGTGGTCGAGCTACTCTTTCCAATGCATTTTCAGTTGTGAAATAAACACGTTGACCGTTTTCCAGATGAACTGCTAAATGAACAACAGCAGGATATCTGTCATGTATTGGAAAAGAAAAAATCCGCCATATTGCTTCGTTACTACTAATATAACGCCCAATTTGATATTGAGTAATTTCATCTTTTCTACTTTCAGTAGATACTCCAAAAACGGCCATGTCATTTCCTTTATTGACATATTTGCAAATGTATTTTATTGATTTTACTGAATTGCAATACTCAACGTTTATGTGGGCTTTGTAAGTTTTTGACAATAATAGTGAATATGGCACGATCCAACGGTTGTCAACTTCTACATATTGATTTTGAATTGTGACAGTTGTCGACCTGCCATTTTACGCAGTTGATCTACGTCGATATAACGGATATCCATCGTTGCCAGAAACAGTGTCCGCAAGTAATGATCTTGGATAACGCTTTGAACATTTTCCATCAATCATGCATGGTGAATTTATGTTCAGTGCACCGCATGGGCCATGGATCATATTATTTGTGACAACTTCAAACAATTGTGGATCGATCGCTTGATCTAGAATTTCTGCTGAGATTACATTATCAATTTCATCCGGTGCTATTTTATGAATCAACCAAATCAAAATGTGTGAGGTAATCCTCTTTTCTGCCATTCGACAGAATACATCCAGCATTGTGTATCTCCAAATACATGCTCTTTAACGATAAAGTCCATAAGTGATTTAAATTTTTGCTTGAATACACGTGCCGTTATGTCATGGCGATCTGAAGGTGATTGACCGGCCTGTAAATTATTTCTAATTTCTATCCATTGAGGGTTACATGTAAATGTAATAAATAAATCAGGGCGGCCGTAATGACGTACGTACGACATTGCATCCTGTGCGTATTCATGCATATGCCGCGGACTTCCAGTATATGTTGCTGGTAATATTGTCATTCTTCCAATGTCATTAACATTTGCATCATTATTTATTGCATCGCGCAGATGTATGTACTCTTCAGACCGAAGCTTTTTCTGGTTGAATCTAATAAAATTTAAACGTTCAGTTTCAATATTCGCGTACATATCGACTGCATATTGTTGGAAAAGTCTTCGACATTTCAGGATGTGGTTGTCTTCATTATCGCGTATCATTAATCTATATGCGTAATAATTCATCGCGCTTACTTTTTTCTTTGTTTCCTCGCCTGCGGTTAAAAGAATTATAAATTTGGATCGTTGTGAGATATTTTTTTTGAGAAATAAGTTTAGTTACCATTTGAAGGGTTAATCATTTTGATGTTAAAATGGTAGCCATCTTCCCCTTGCCAGAACAAAATCGGGTATTGCAAAGCATCATAAGAACGATGTGTTTCGGAGACTCGTTGAAGTTGAGCATTCCTGCGTTGAAGTACAATATCGCGTGATTGTAATTCTTCTCCAACTATTACTATAGCAACTTCGTCAATTGTCGGTGAGTTGTATCTTCTCAAGTGTTCCCCAGCCGGTGTTTTGTCAGCTCGAATAACAATTTTATGATCATCTGACGGCATTCGATCTAGTGCTGTTTGAAACAATCGAATTAATTCGTTTTGTTGATGAAATTAATTTTGAAGTTGTTCGAGTATTCTTCTTCTTGTATTGGAACCAATCTGACAACGCTGATTTACTTCATCAATTGAGTTGCCAATGAAGTAAATTTGCAGAAATCGGTAGTTTGCATCCGCGAATGGCAGCAATGATCCGGCTTGATGGTAAATCTGACCTTGAACCTGTAATGTATATGTAAAATTATATGATGTTACCCCACATCACATAGGTGTTGATATCGTTATTCGTTATACCATGTAAAAAAATTACCTTAAAAGTAGGCATATAGTTGTCTCTGATTATATTCGTTGCACCAAACGAAGTCATTTGAAAACACGAATTGTAGTTCTGAATATTCGTCAAGAAATGCTTTGATTGTGTGGTTGTTCCGGAAACCAATGAGCGCAATGGTTCGGGGGGGGGGGGGGGGGTGGGGAATTTAATGCTGGTAATTTTACTTTTCCATTTGCACAGCACATTCCTGGTGTTTCATTGTTGAATTTGAAAGCTTTGCAATGTTGGCATACTTTATTCATTGTGCCAATATTCAAAGACCTATGCAAGCTATAATCGGTTGTGTTATTATAATCGAACGCAGCACGGTGTAGTGTTCCTGTAAAAGTCGCATGACTTACATCTGATCGATGTTGAACAGCCCGATTGCGTCGCATTCTTAATCGATCGGCAGTATTGAGTGCCTCTCTATCTTCTGGTGTAAGATTAAGACGTGATCTTGAAATTCGATGTCGCTCCATCTCGATTCGTTGTGTGTGCTGCTCATCGTTTTCAGCTCTTCTTCTACTCGCGTGGCGATTGGATGTTCGCGTACGTCGACCAATGCTACTACGTTGTGGCGGCATTGTTTCAAATTATTGATCTTAAATGTTAAAGTATTAATAGCTAAAATATTTAATATTTCTTATTCCGAAATTTAGTGTTTACCTTTTCAGTTTAGCCAAAATTGTCGAAATTCACTGTATTTGTGCACACTTTTTAACGTTATAAATTTCAAATTTTCATAATTTTAAGTTTAACTGTAGTCTCACGAAAAACGTCATTAAATTGTGAGGAAACTGTAAAAAATGTAATTAATCAAGGCACGCACCTAAATTTTTTAATACCACCTATCGTAAATTAATGAGGCTATGCCAAGAACATTCTACATAGTGATCGCACAGAGCGCCACCTACCGTTAAGAAACCAAATTAACTTAACAGTACGCTTGCACTACAAATCAAATAAGTTGTTATGTTAAAAGTACATTTATTCTGCAAAGGTAACATGTTTTTATCGTGATATTATACGTTAACGACAGGTGTTTCAATTTGTACTGTAAATGTAATAACCTTTACCAAGGACAAATTATTGTGAAATCCATTAATGTGAAATCCATTAAACTATGCAAACAACGTTTTGTTTATACATAAAGAGATATGTTTTGAGTTATATCGATGGTGCCACAGAAAAATTCACTGTTGTCTCAATATTTTTTTACAAAACCAATTATTGAAATTTAAATAAGGTTCGATCTACATAAGGAACACACACACTTGTTAACACTGCCTAGAAGTTTCTAATTAAGATTGTGCCAAAAAACACGACATTTATTTTTTACATGTAAAGTTCTATTCTATACGTATTTTTTTTTATAATAATAATTCACAGTATTTTAACAAAACTGCAGTTCGTTGCAGTTAAACTTCTACTAAAATTGCACGCAGCAAAATAGTTTTATCAACATACGAAAGTAGTTTTATATTTCGGCCACCTACTGGCAATAATCCAAACTATTCTCAAAGTCCTATCCGACACCCACAGTCCGATGTCTCTGAAAGACTCCTCCTAAATAAAAACCCATTGAACGAACCATGTCCCGTCAGCGTGAAACGGGTGTTCACGAACAAAGTTAACGTCACGTATAAACTCATACGTGACCCTCCCTTTGCCACTCTCCGTCCATCGTGCACTCCACCGAGAAACAAGATGTCCGTCCAAGAGCTCCCTGACGTCCCTAATATCCCTATCCACCACATCAGCAGCAGTAAGCCAATCACACGGAAGAAGCGGCAAGCCCCTCTTTACCTTAAAGGTAATAGCACGACGTATTACCTCCAAATCAAGAGGAGCCGCACCCAGTAAGACCTGAAGAGCATCGGTTGACACGGTTCGACAAACTGGCATACAGCCGAGCAAAGCAATTCTCTGACAAGACAAGACCTTGTTTCTGCCAGCAACAGACATAACTCTCTCGTACCACAGAGGTGCACCATATGTTGCACAAGCAACAAATAGTCCACCATAGATGGTAAGATGAACAAAAAAAATTCATCCTCTCATTCATTGTTATCCCCAGTTATCTGACCTGAGTCATATATTTCAGGCTAGCAATTCCAGATCTAATGAGCGGGGGTTGAGTCGGTGATAATCTGCCCTTAAGCAGCATCATCACAGACTTGTCCATAGCAACATCAACCCCCACACTATTACCCCACTCACAAATGATACGCATGGCCTCCTCACCCTTTCTCTCCAGATCAATACCAGATTGTCCTTCGATCAGGATGAGTAGGTCATCCGCATACGCGCACAGCTTAAAAGAGTTATCCAGGCGTGTCAACAGTGAATCCATCATAAGGTTCCATATAAATGGACCACAAATAGAACCCTGAGGACAGCCACGGACAACGTTCTTCCAAACCGTTTCATTGGCACCATCCACGCAAGCTTTTCTGTCACAAAAGTAACTACTCCATAGAGCAAGCTCCCGACAACCTGCAGAATGCAGCCTGTCCAGAACCTTACTCCATAGGAGGTGATCAAACGCACCCTTAAAATCGACAAATATGCCCAGCACAGACGATTCCTTTAAACATCGCATAACATGATGCCACGCATCCTCAACCGACCTCCCCTCCCTGAAACCAAATTGGTACTGAGAAGAACTCACGTCATCGCACTTCTTCAATCGTGTCACCATTATTCTCTCAAGTACTTTTCCAAGTACTGGGAGAAGACTGATGCCCCGATAAGAACGAGGATTGCTCCTCACTTTATCAGGAGATTTCAGGAGCACGACAACACGAGCTTTCTTCCAAGCCCTATGGAAATAGCCCTCACTCAGACACCTCGCAAAGATCGATTCCAAATACTCAGGTATGGCCTTCCAAATGCTCCTACACATTTCGCCCGTCATACCATCGATACCTGGAGACTTCCTGCTTCTGACACGGCCAATGCTCTCCTCCACCTCTGAACTCACCAAGTCTGGACACAAGACCCCCTCCCTAATGAGAGGAGAGGACTCACCATGTTCCACTTCTGGAAAGAACACCCCCAGGAGCACGTCAACACACTCCCGCCACGAAGTAAGCGCAATAACACCCACTTCGAGACTTGTCATGTCAATGTGCCTATCCCTACCCCTAACAATGCGGTACACTCTACCCCAGGGGTCATCCCTACCGTCCCGCACAAAACTCCTCCACTCGTCCTCCTTAACCCTAACAATACTGTCCTTGTACGTCCTAAGTTCCAGCCTTGCGTTGAGTTAGATCTTCTGCATTGGCACGCCTGGCCCTCTGGAAATACTTCCTGAGGCGCCGAAGATTCCTCCGCATCACATCTAACTCCCGTGTCCACCACTTGACAGTACTTGGTTTAGTCTTTCGACGTCGTCCAAGCAAGGTATCATTCACGGTAACTATCCAGCTGTACATCTGGCTAACCTGGTCGTCTATTATCAGTGCCCTAAATCCCACAATAGTTGCGACCGTTCAACTGCCCTAAAACAGTCAGCGTACCCGTCCCAGTCCACACCGTGAAGAGGCCACCCACGTGGCAACGCAGTCCGTCTTCGATAAGTAATCATAATCTCAAGAAGATTATGATCACTAACGCCCCACCTGTCACACACCCTCCACCTAGTGTCAAAAGCAGTCATCGCCGCCACATTTGCAGCTGTCACGTCAATGTCACTAGCGCCCGCAGGTCCATCAAAGGTATACAGATCACTCGGCTCGTTAAGAACTCCGACGCTCACAGTGACCATCTATTCGCTTAGCATCACACCTCTCATATGGTTTTTGCGGTGTGACGAATGCCCCACCGTCTTAGAAAATCACATGGGAGACGATGCATTAGCGTCCATGCCCAGGATGAGCGGAATACTACTCGCTAGAAGTAGTACCGTATCCATATACCTTAAATATGGCAACAGCGGGTCGCTAGGCCTACAATAGATGCTAGCCAGAAACATCCGCCCAAACGCCTCTTCAACCAACACGCAAACCACCCACTGGCTCCGACTAACCACCGTACAGTCCAAGTCCCTGTCACAAACTATAACCGGAGAGTTACATCCCCCGTACGTAAAAACTCGCGTCCTTCCCCGGGGAACCTCTAACGCAGCCATCCGTAACATAAGGCTCCTGTACAAGTGCAAAGGCCACATCCAAAGTACACCATGCCTGCCCCAGCTCACAGACCACCGCGTACGACCGCTGGCAATTAAGTTGAATTAACCGCAACGAATCCATGATGGCTTTAGTGTCTCGCGTTTACACCCGCAATCCTCGCCGCGATTATAGGACATGCGTTTGACATCATCAAATGGCCTGATGGCCAACCTTTGAGCGCGCAATTCCTGCAACTCATATCGTTCGTGCAGCGGGAAGCCAAATGCCCTGTCATACCACAACGGCGACAAACTCCTTGAATAATCCTACAATCGCGAACACGATGGTCGAATCCTATGCACCTAAAATAGGACTGAACTGGATCCTGGGGCACAACCACGAATCTGAACCACCTAATATAAACACCAGCAGAAGTCAGTATCTCCAAGACAGTACTGTTGACCTCCAAAGCAATATTAGTGTGGCCACCCACAGTGGACTGGAAACTAAACGCAAGTAGTAGGGAACTCCCAGTTCTGCCCCAATTAAAATTGTGAAATTTTGAAATTTTAATTACCCAAATTTTAAAATTCTGGACTGAAATTTTTAAAATTTAAAAATTTTGCTGAAATTTGTGAAATTTGTTTGAAATTTGAGAAATTGTGTTTTTTTGTTTACATTAAGTGTTTTTTAATTAGCGTTTTTGTTGAAATTGTTACAATTTAAGTTTAAAATTTAAGTTAAAAATGTTTTTTGTTTACATTAACTGTTTTTTTGTTTATATTAAGTGTATGTGTGTTTGTAGGTATGTATGTATGTATGTATGACCGTGGGAACTTGTGCGCGGAATATTTTGTGGGAATACATTAAGGGGGTTTATAGGTTTGAAGCTTTTATATGTATATCATTTTCCAATGCCGAAGGGATAACATCTTTATTTTTTTCAAATGCCGACGGGAAAACATGTTTATTTTTTTCGAATGCCGACGGGAAAACATGTTTATTTTTTTCAAATGCCGACGGGAAAACATGTTTATTTTTTTTCAAATGCCGACGGGAAAATCATGGAATGATTTTTTCTAATCCCGAGGAGAAAACATGTTTATTTTTTTCAAATGTTGACGGGAAAACATGTTTATTTTTTTCAAATGCCGACGGGAAAATCATGGAAATGATTTTTCCTAATGCCGACGGAAAATTTGTGGGTGTGTCTAGCTGTAGGAATTGAAGTCTGGCTGTGATTGGTGGAGGGCAAGGTGTGTCTGGATTGTGAGACCTTAAGGCTGACCGTGATTTGGGTAGGTGAGGGTGTTTTGTAATATGTAACTGTGGGAATTCGGTGACGTTTATGCTTGTTGGAATTTAAGCCAAGCTGTCCTTGGTGGGGGGGGGGGGGCGGGGTGTATTTGAAGTAGATCGACTGGTAAAGGGCGGGGAGTTATTGTAATATGTATCCGTGGGAATCTGTGTACATGTATGTATGTATGTATGTATGGCTGTAAGAGTTTAAGGCTGTATGTGATTTATGAAAGGCGAGGTAAGTGTTCATGTAATACGTATCCCTGGGAATCTGTGTATATGTATGTTCGTGGGAGTTTAAGGCTGATTGTGATTTGAGGTGGGGGAGTGTGTTGTTGTGATAGATAGATAGAATGTATCTATGTGTGTGTATATGTATGAATATGTAGCAGTTTAAGGCTGTCCTTGATTTGAGATAGGCGGGGGGTATTATTGTAATATGTATCTATAGGAATTTGGGTGTTTATATGTCTGTAGGAATTTTTGTGCATGTATGTCTGTAGAAGTTTAAGGCTGATCATGATTTATGAGAGGTGAGGTGAAGGTGTTCATGTATATTTATCCGTATTTGTCTGTATGTATCTCTATATGAGTTTAAGACTGATCGTGATTTAGGTTGTTGAGATTGATAGATTGTATGTTACCTTGAGATTTTGTGTATGTATATATGTTAGAACTTTAGGCTGACTGTGATTTGTGAGGGAAGGGGCGTTGTTGAAATAGGTTTAATTTATCGTAGATGAATTCTAGTATGGATGTGTTTGTGTATGTGATTTTCTCACCCTAGTATTTATATGTACGTAGAAATAAATTATTTCTCATATGAAAATTTTTTGCTAGAAAATATTATCATATATCATAGGAAAGTTCCCTAATCCTAGTATGTTTTTCATATTGGAGCAATCTCATGCTTTATATTTTATCAAGCTTAAATTTGTCCAGTGTTAAAGTCTGTCGATCAGAAATTTGTTTATATTTGTATAAATATTAATTTCAGATTTTGCAAAATTCTTGTGTACGATCGTGGCGATTTTGTGTGTGTATGTGTGTGTGCGCGATAGAGTTTGGTTTTCTGTGATAATTTTGTTTATTTAAGTACATTTTCGTTCTTCGACTTTCGTCTTCAAGCGTCAATAGCTTGGAGAACGGTTTGTATGTTTTCATGATGTAAGTGTGATTGTTAAAATTTAATAAATACTTGAGCATTGGTAAGAAATTTGATAATATGTGTACATATGTACATATGGATCTACAAATTGATTTTATGTATGTACATACAAATAAGTCTGGGGCTCCTTGTTTAAATAATTTTTTTTATCATGTGCTGTCTTTTATTGCTGTTGTAAATATTCGCCTGGTCTTTTGTGTATAGATGTGAAATATCTCCATAGTTTCTTTTTATTTGAAATTAAAAAAAGTTCTTTTAATTTTTAGATGTATTTACTTACTTAAAAGTTTGTTAGGAGTTTCTGTTTTAAGTAAAATTGAATTCCTCTCTAGTTGTAGTAACTATAGTAGAAATATTTAATATATTTTATTTCCATTTGTTTAAAGTTGATGTTAGAAATTTTTCGGTGTAAAATTTTTTCCAACCATCGTCTTTTTTCTTCACCTTTTACATATGTATATTTTAGAACACTTTGCTTCTCTTTCCTTTTTATTGATAAACATTTATAATCAAATGGTGGTTTTATAATGAAATTGTTATACTCATTATTCTTGAAAACATCCGCTACTTCTTTTTGTAATGAAAATCATTCGAATTAGTTTTGAAACCTTACACGTCTATTAAAACCATTTTTTTTTTCATTCATATTACTTAATTTATAAGACTTTCCGGACTTTCTATTATTCGATCATCAGTAAAAATGCAGTAGCTGAAGTCCTTGCTTGCTGTTTCAAATTAAATTTCTATATCAATTGACCCGCTATTGAATAAAAGGAGCTTTTATCTTAAACTCTGATGCAGTTACAAGCGCTTGAAATTCTTTCATATACGAGTAGTAGATACATACCATTTTTTTTTTGTTTTAATTTTATGTTAAGATCATCATATGGATATGAGACTGAATTTAAATGTACTTTTAAATTAGTCAAATCACAATGAACAAACTTATTTTCTTCTTGAAAAGCGCGATCAACAGAAAGCAGAAAACGAAGTAATTTTCTGTGAATTTAGGTGTAGCCTCTCGACGGTTCCTTTAGTATACAAGATGACTTTGCATGTCGGAATTTCTGACTGTCTTTTGTCGGCGTTATGGGTAATAGTAGTAGGGAACTGCCAATTCGGCCGCAATTAAAATTGTTAAATTGTGGGCTGAAATTGTTAAATTGTGGCTGAAATTGTTAAATTGTGGCTGAAATTGTTAAATTGTGGCTGAAATTCTTAAATTTGGGTAATTAAAATTTGAAAATTTTAAAATTCTTGGACATTTGTGAAATTTGATACCTACGAGGGTGGTTCAATAAGTCCGTCCGATTTTTTGTTTACATTAAGTGTTTTTTGTTTACATTAACTGTGTTTTGTTTATATAAGGAGTATTTTTTTATTTCTACATACGAGGGCAGTTCAATAAGTCAGGTTTTTTATGACCGTGGGAATTTATATATATGTATGTTTGTGGGTATACATTAAGGGGGTTTAAAGGTTTGAAGCTTTTATATGTATATGATTTTCTAATGCCGACGGGATAACATCTTTATTTTTTTCAAATGCCGACGGGAAAACATGTTTATTTTTTCGAATGCCGACGGGAAAACATGTTTATTTTTTTCAAATGCCGACGGAAAAAACCATGGAAATGATTTTTCCTAATGCCGACGGAAAATTTGTGGGTGTGTCTAGCTGTAGGATTTGAAGTCTGGCTATGATTCTGGGAGGACGAGGTGTGTCTAGCTGTAGGAATTGAAGTCTGGCTGTTCTTGGTGGAGGGCGGGGTGTGTCTAGATTGTGAGACCTTAAGGCTGACCGTGATTTGGGTATTTTGGGTATTGTAATATGTATCTATAGGAATTTGGGAGTTTATATGTTTGTAGAAATTTTTGTGCATGTATGTCAGTAGAAGTTTAAGGCTGATCGTGATTTGGATTGTTGAGATTGATCGATTGTATGTGACCTTGAGAATTTATGTATGTATATCTGTAGAAAATTTAAGGCTTATCGTGATTTATGAGGGGCGAAGTGTTCATTAAATATATCATGATTAATGAGAGGTGAGGTGAAGGTGTTCATGTATATGTATCCGTATTTGTGTGCATGCATGTCTATATGAGTTTAAGGCTGATCGTGATTTAAGTTGTTGAGATTGATAGATTGTATATTACCTTGTGATTTTGTGTATGTATATCTATAAGAACTTAAGGCTGAGTGTGATTTGTGAGGGGAGGGGCGTTGTTGAAATAGGTTTAATTTTTCGTAGATGAATTTAAGTATGTGTGTGTGTATGTGATTTTCTCACCCTAGTATTTATATGTACGTTGAAATAAATTATTTCTCATATGAAAATTTTTTTGCTAGAAAATATTATCATATATCTGAACTTCCCTAATCCTAGTATGTTTTTCATATTGGAGGATGAGATTGCTTTATATTTTATCAAGCTTAAATTTATCCAGTGTTAAAGTCTGTCGGTCAGAAATTTGTTTATATTTGTATAAATATTAATTTCAGATTTTGCAAAATTCTTGTGTACGATCGTGGTGATTTTTTGTGTGTGTATGTGTGTATGCGCGATAGAGTTTGATTGGTCTGTGATAAGTTTGTTTATTTAAGTACATTTGTCTTCTTCGACTTTCGTCTTCAAGCGTCAATAGCTTGGAGAACGCTTTGTATGTTTTCATGATGTAGATATGTAAGTGTGATTGTTAAAATCCAATAAATACTTGAGCATGGGTAAGAAATTTGATAATATGTGTACATATGTACATATGGATCTACAAATTAATTTTATGTATCTATGTATGTACATACAAATAAGTCTGGGGCTCCCTGTTTAATTAAATTTTTTTGTCATGTGCTGTTGTTGCTGTTGTAAATATTCGCCTGGTCTTTTGTGTATAGATGTGAAATATCTCCATAGTTTTTTTATTTGAAATTAAAAAAACGTTCTTTTAATTTTTAGATGTATTTTCTTAAAAGTTTGTGAGGAGTTTCTGTTTTAAGTAAAATTGAATTCCTCTCTAGTTGTAGTAACTATAGTATAAATATTTAATATATTTTATTTCCATTTGTTTAAAGTTGATGTAGCCTAGTGTGTTAACTCTTCGTCAACGTTAGAAATTTTTCGGTGTAAAATTTTTTCCAACTATCATCTTTTTTCTTCACCTTTTTCATATATTTTAGAACATCTTGCATTAGCTTTAAAAAATGTTAAACGCTTTGAAATGAAACTGATTCAGCAGTCCAGCTTAGGTAATGATAGTTTTTTTTGTTAACCACTTTGCTTCTCTTTCCTTTTTTATTGATAAACATTTAAAATCAAATGGTGGTTTTATAATGAAATTGTTATACTCATTATTGTTAAAAACATCCGCTACTTCTTTTTGTAATGAAAATCATTCGAAACCTTACTCGTATATTAAAACCATTTCTTCATTCATATTACTTAATTTATAAGACTTTCAGGACTTTCTATTATTCGATCATCAGTAGAAATGCAGTAGCTGAGGTCCTTGCTTACTGTTTCATATTAAATTTCTATAGCAATTGGGTCGCTATTAAATAAAAAGAACTTTTATCTTAAACCTTAGTGCATTTGAAAGTGCTTGAGATTCTTTCATATAATAGCTTTGCTGGAATCTTAGATACGAGTACATATAATATAGAATTGCATAACGTTTATTTTTAATTTTTATGTTAAGATCATCATCATTTGGATATGAGACTGAATTTAAATGTACTTTTAAATTAGTTAAATCATAATGAGGAAACTTGTTTTCTTCTTGAATAGCGATCAACAGAAAACGAAATCGTTTTCTTACAATTTAGGTCTGTCCTCTCAACGGTTCCTCTAGTATACAAGATGACTTTCTATGTCAACATATATGTCTACTCTTTGTCAGCGTTAAGGGACAATTAAATGTTAAAATTTTAATTCCTCAAATTGTGTTACTTCATACTGATAATATGTTTTCATTAATAAGGTATATGTTTATCTTATGAAGGTTACTCGCCTAGGGATTTTATTTGATGTTCTAGATGATTTTTTTTCTCATTTTCTTAAATTCAGCGTATTGTGTATATATTTCTGATATTTTAAAGTGCGCTTTATTTACCTGTCAGACAAAGTGTACGTATCAGTTGATCACTCAGTCTCTCTTTTTAATATTTTTTTTTTCTTTTAATGTATCACTACTATTTTTTCAGATTTTACTACTTGAAAAAGAGAATATTTGTATAATTTTTAAATGTATTCATATATACATATAGGTAAATATATGTATGTATGTATAGAGAAATTACTTTATCTACAAATAAATACATGTTTAATAATCAACTATTCTAGAAAATCTATCTCAAATAATTCAGTTACCTCCACCATCAATTCACCGTCTGTGTTTTCATAGTATCAGAATCATTAGAATATCTATGTTTTCTACATGAGGTTTGCTGGTTGACCCCCTTGAAGTTATTGTTGACGTAGGCTGGGTTGTATCACATTCAGATGTAATCATTTCTTACTTAAAAAAGGTCCTCATCACCATCAACCATATCTGTATACATTTCATTCATGAGTTGGTTTGATCCAGATACAATTGCTGTCTACAGATTAATAATTAGAAACAAGTTTCTCATCACCTTCTAACAGATTTATATATTTTGCTAGCATGCATGCCTTAGCATGCTTCTATCGATAGTGACGTGAGAGTCCGACATGTAGTGGTGTTTCAATTAAAAATCTATACTATTAGAATTTAAGAATTCACTCTTCTGAATTTTTTACAGAGTAGATACATATGTATTTCATTTAGCATAGAATCATAATATTTCTTTAGTTACAAAATTATATGACGTGAGGAATTCTTTTAAATTTGCATGCTTCGGCATGCTTTCAATATTTTTTCTGTAAATTTATTTAATACTCATACAGATACAGATATAAAGTAAGATCTGCTTATATTTTTTTTACAATTATGTATGCTTCAGCATGATTCCAGTTGAAGTCCATATTTTTCAGTAAGTTTGTTTGATACTAATTCATACACATATACATTCTTAAAGATTGGAAATCTAAGTCCAATTTATGTAGTTTATCTATATTTTCAAAAGATTTGATAGCTATAGAAATGAATAGAGTGAAGATCTATTATAATAGCCCATGAGCATATTTTAAAATTTTGCTTGCTAGAGCTTTCGAAATGGAAAATGTACAATTTTCACTATAAAAGGTGATAATATTATGTGTTACTGAATATTACACTGTGTTGTATTATTTTGAACGCTTAAGTTTTCACAATATTTCATACAGGCCAACAAGTTTAGAGAATTTCCAGTATATTAAGTTAATTATCTTTCTTAAGACCTATCATTCCTAATCATTCCTTCAAAAATACAAACCAAACTAGATTTTTCCTGTTTAATTTTATTTTTTACTTTCATTAAATTTCGACATTTTGTTCATCTTCAGATTATTATATTTAGCAGTTTTTTCTCATTTGTTGAGTTAACTTTAATCGGAATCATGTAAATAGTGAGATGAACTTTTATATTGTATACGAGTACATTAAGTAATTCTTTGTATATTTCAATACACTTATATGCACCATCATCACATAATTCCTTTGGATGATGTATTAAATCATTCTATTATTGATGCTCTCATATTAAGTAATGCTTAATATTCTACATATGCATGAATTTTCCAGTGTCTATTAAAAAATTCTTTACAATCATCCATTTGTAAGCTTTTTGGTACTCATAACATTTCAAAAATATTTTCCATATCCTAGGTTTTTTCGAATGCAACTTTTATTTTCAACGGTATTGACCATATAAACTTTGTGAATGAATCATTTACAGTCTACAATAATCAATAATTTCTATTTTCTGTAGAATAGTTTCCCATTTCACCTAAATCAGCTCCATAAAAGATCAACTATTCCTTTCATTACATATCTACAATGCACAAACAATTTTCGAGATTTATTATAGAGTTCGTCTACTAAATTTCTTTTTAAAGACATTGAGTTATTTTAAAGATTTTTTTGAGAGTGTTGTGATCTACGTGATGCACTTTCAGCTATTTATACTATCATGTAGTTCATTTTCCAATCTATAAATTTTATCGTTCAGCTGTTCAATTTGTTTTTTCAAAAGATGATTTGATTTTTAGTATGTATTTTATCAATTTTATAACTATCTTCTATCTCTAATTGTATTTCACGTTGTACTCTATCAATTTGCATTTTAATATACTCTTGAATTATATTAATTCCTTAAGCTGTATTATTAATTTGTCCTATAGCTTATCGTTTTGAGTTTCCAGAAACAATTTACTGATAACATCATTCTCCGTCAGTGAATTATGATGATTTTCTATCCATGTATTAGTAGAAATTATATATTTTATATAGTTTTCAAAATCAAATTTCTCATAGTATTTCCATGTTTTATTATCAATCATTAAAGAACATAAAGCTACTTTTAGAGCCTATATTTGACCATCAACTTGTATTTTATCTTCATTTAGTTTTAGGTTACTATCACCAAACTTCCATTCAATATTCAAATCTTAATGTGGGCCATAGTTTGTATCTAATTCAATTCTTCCTTCCAAGACTGATAAATGAGTATATGTAAGTGTCTTCAGAATTGGAAGTCTAGGAGTAAAAATCATCTTCATCATCCTCATCATCATTCTCAGTATTAGCACCATTAAATAAGATGATATCATCAAATATTGTTCCTTCTGAAAGTTTCTTCGGTGTACTTGTCTCTATATTGACTGATGGCTTTAAACTTATATTATTTTCAGCTTCTATCTTGATTTTACTTTCTTCTTTCTTGCGAATTCTTTCAATATTTCTAGAACTATTTATGAATTATTTAAGAGTATCTGTTGTAGGTTGAAATGTATCTTTTGTAGCTCACATGTATCTATTTCACCAGTTTTTATACTACGAAGCTTTTTCTTCAAGACATTTCTTGTCAACAGTAACTGTTTTAAAATTTTCTCATCCATGTTTAATAATAGTAAATAACAGATATCAGCTATTAGATCAGGTATCAGCTATCAGATCAGGTTATCAGGTAACTGGTCTGGTTTTCAGATCAGCTTATCAGGACCTGGTCTGTTTTTCAGATCAGCTTATCATGACCTGGTCTGGTTTTCAGATCAGCTTATCAGGACCTGATCTGGTTTTCAGATCAGCTTAATAGGACCTGGTCTGGTTTTCAGATCAGCTTATCAGGACCTGATCTGGTTTTCAGATCAGCTTTTCAGGACCTGGTCTTGTTTTCATATCAGCTTAATAGGACCTGGTCTGGTTTTCAGATCAGCTTATCAGGACCTGGTCTGGTTTTCAGATCAGCTTATCTGATTTAGATTGGGTTATCAGTTTACAAGTAGCTGGCCAATTATAACATATAGATGAATGGAGTTTAAGGTCAGATGAAAAACGAAAAAGTAAACTTTTATGTAGTCAAATTCTCTTTTTTTTCTATAACGATCATCGTTTAATTCAATATCGTTGCTTATAAACAAAATCCATAATTATCCTTCCAACATGTTTTACATTTGTCTCATCTTACTTAAACATTATAATTACATTATGATTACCTAGTATCAAATGTTTGGTGATTCTGGTATAAGTTTGACATCAGCAGAATGCATCAACATTCCTATCTCACTCCATACAAAAATATGCTTCTCACATGTAATATCGTTAAATATCATATCAGAATTACGTTTAGCTTTGTTAGGAGAAATAACAGATTCAGTATCTGTAAATGTGTATTATCCCATTCCTTTAATTAATGAAATTATGTAATATCTTTAAGAATCCATATTTAGGTTGATAGAGAGATTTTGAGCATTAATATGTAGATGTTTTCAAATTTTAGTCCATTAAGACTTTTTAGCAAGCCAATCATAACATATTTTTTTTTTTTTTTACAATATGACAGACCAACTATTTTTGCGCAAATAAATAGAATTTGGTTTCTACCAAACTGCGACTTGTTTTTGAACTAACGTTTGATGATTCATCAATATTTCGTACCATCCTATATTTAGGTTGTTTTGACTATGATTATGGACCAATATTTATGAAATGTGTTTCATAAATATGGTCTCTTATTTAAAAAAAATAAAATAATATAGCTATACGACACCAGAAAATATTTTCTGGTATCGTATAGCTATATTATTTTATTTTTCCTATATAAGAGATAATGGTCCCTACTCATAGTCAAAACAAAGTATATTTTAAGAGCTTAAAACCAGTATTATCATAAAAAATACTGATGTTAAACTCTTACAGTCTTATTTATAAAACTAATTAAGGCTTTGTAAAGGTTTTTTTAAACAAAATTTCATAATGTAATTATAATTTTTAAGTAAGATGAGACAAATATAAAGCATGTTGGAAAGATAAATATGGATTTTGATTGTAAGCAACGATATTGAATTGAACGATGATCGCTATAGAAAAAAAGAGAATTTGACTACATAAAAGTTTACTTTTTGGTTTTTCATCTGACCTTAAACTGCATTCATCTAAATGTTATAAATGGGCACCTACTTGTAAACTGATAACCCAATCTGAATCAGATAAGCTGATCTGAAAACCATACCAGGTCATGATAAGCTGATCTGAAAACCAGACCAGGTCCTGAAAAGCTGATCTGAAAACCAGACCAGGTCCTGATAAGCTGATCTGAAAACCAGACCAGGTCCTATTAAGCTGATATGAAAACAAGACCAGGTCCTGAAAAGCTAATCTAAAAACCAGATCAGGTCCTGATAAGCTGATCTGAAAACCAGACCAGGTCCTATTAAGCTGATCTGAAAACCAGATCAGGTCCTGATAAGCTGATCTGAAAACCAGACCAGGTCATGATAAGCTGATCTGAAAAACAGACCAGGTCCTGATAAGCTGATCTGAAAACCAGACCAGTTACCTGATAACCTGATCTGATAGCTGATACCTGATCTAATAGCTGATATCTGTTATTTACTATTATTAAACATGGATGAGAAAATTTTAAAACAGTTGGTGTTGACAAGAAATGTCTTGAAGAAAAAGCTTCGTAGTATAAAAACTGGTGAAATAGATACATGTGAGCAATAAAAGATACATTTAAACCTATAACAGAACCTCTGAAAGAATTCATAAATAGTTCTAGAAATATTGAAAGAATTCGCAAGAAAGAAGAAAGTAAAATCAAGATAGAAGCTGAAAATAATACAAGTTTAAAGCCATCAGTCAATATAGAGACAAGTACACCAAAGAAACTTTCAGAAGGAACAATATTTGATGATATCATCTTATTTAATGGTGCTAATACTGAGAATGATGATAAGGATGATGAAGATGATTTTTACTCATAGACTCCCAATTCTGAAGACACTTATACTTATTTATCAGTCTTGGAAGGAAGAATTGAATTAGATACAAACTATGGTCCACATCAAGATTTGAATAATGAATGAAAGTTTGGTGATAGTAACCTAAAACTAAATGAAGATAAAATACAAGTTGATGGTCAAATATAGGCCCTAATAGTAGCTTTATTTTCTTTAATGATTGATAATAAAATATGGAAATACTATGAGAAATTTGATGTTGAAAACTATATAAAATATATAATTTCTACTAATCATCATAATCACTCACTGACAGAGAATGATGTTATCAGTAAATTGTTTCTGGAAACTCCAAACGATAAACTATAGGACAAATTAATAATATAGCTTAAGGAATTAATATAATTCAAATTTGTCGAAATTTAATGAAAGTAAAAAATAAAATTAAACAGGAAAAATCTAGTTTGGTTTGTATTTTTGAAGGAATGATTAGGAACGATAGGTCTTACTGGAAATTCTCTAAACTTGTTGGCCTGTATGAAATATTGTGAAAACTTAAGCGTTCAAAATAATACAACACAGTGTAATATTCAGTAACGCATAATATTATCACTTTTTATAGTGAAAATTGTACATTTTCCATTTCGAAAGCTCTAGCAAGCAAAATTTTAAAATATGCTCATGGGCTATTATAATAGATCTTCACTCTATTCATTCCTATAGCTATCAAATCTTAAGAAAATATAGACAAACTACATAAATTGGACTTAGATTTCCAATCTACAGAAAATAGAAATTAATGATTATTGTAGACTTTAAATGATTCATTCACAAAGTTTCTATGGTCAAAACCGTTGAAAATAAAAGTTGCACTCGAAAAAACCTACGCTGTGGAAAATGTTTTTGAAATGATACGAGTACCAAAAAACTTACAAATGGGTGATTGTAAAGAATTTTTAATAGACAGTGGAAAATACGTGCATAAGTAGAATATTAAATATTACTTAATATGAAAGCATCAATAGTAGAATGATTTAATAGATCATCCAAAGGAATTATGGTTATGTGATGATGGTTCATATAAGTGTATTGAAATATACAAAGAATTACCTAATGTACTCGTATACAATATAAAAGTTCATCTCACTTTTTACATGATTCCGATTAAAGTTAACTCAACAAATGAGAAAAAGCTGCTAAATATAATAATCTGAAGATGAACAAAATGTCAAAATTTAATGAAAGTAAAAAATAAAATTAAACAGGAAAAATCTAGTTTGGTTTGTATTTTTGAAGGAATGATTAGGAATGATAGGTCTTAAGAAAGATAATTAACTTAATATACTGGAAATTCTCTAAACTTGTTGGCCTGTATGAAATATTGTGAAAACTTAAGCGTTCAAAATAATACAACACAGTGTAATATTCAGTAACAAATAAAATTATCACTTTTTATAGTGAAAATTGTACATTTTCCATTTCGAAAGCTCTAGCAAGCAAAATTTTAAAATATGCTCATGGGCTATTATAATAGATCTTCACTCTATTCATTTCTATAGCTATCAAATCTTTAGAAAATATAGACAAACTACATAAATTGGACTTAGATTTCCAATCTTTAAGAATGTATATGTGTATGAATTAGTATCAAACAAACTTACTGAATAAATATGGACTTCAACTGGAATCATGCTGAAGCATACATAAATTGTAAAATGCAATATAAGCAGATCTTACTTTATATCTGTATCTGTATGAGTATTAAATAAATTTACAGAAAAAATATTGAAAGCATGCCGAAGCATGCAAATTTAAAAGAATTCCTCACGTCATATAATTTTGTAACTAAAGAAATATTATGATTCTATGCTAAATGAAATACATATGTATCTACTCTGTAAAAAATTCAGAAGAGTGAATTCTTAAATTCTAATGGTATAGATTTTTAATTGAAACACCACTACATGTCCGACTCTCACGTCACTATCGATAGAAGCATGCTAAGGCATGCATGCTAGCAAAATATATAAATCTGTTAGAAGGTGATGAGAAACTTGTTTCTAATTATTAATCTGTAGACAGCAATTGTATCTGGATCAAACCAACTCATGAATGAAATGTATACAGATATGGTTGATGGTGATGAGGACCTTTTTTAAGTAAGAAATGATTACATCTGAATGTGATACAACCCAGCCTACGTCAACAATAACTTCAAGGGGGTCAACCAGTAAACCTCATGTAGAAAACATAGATATTCTAATGATTCTGATACTATGAAAACACAGACGGTGAATTGATGGTGGAGGTAACTGAATTATTTGAGATAGATTTTCTAGAATAGTTGATTATTAAACATGTATTTATTTGTAGATAAAGTAATTTCTCTATACATACATACATATATTTACCTATATGTATATATGAATACATTTAAAAATTATACAAATATTCTCTTTTTCAAGTAGTAAAATCTGAAAAAATAGTAGTGACACATTAAAAGAAAAAAAAATATTAAAAAGAGAGACTAAGTGATCAACTGATACGTACACTTTGTCTGACAGGTAAATAAAGCGCACTTCAAAATATCAGTAATATATACACAATACGCTGAATTTAATAAAATGAGAAAAAAATCATCTAGAACATCAAATAAAATCCCTAGGCGAGTAACCTTCATAAGATAAACATATACCTTATTAATGAAAACATATTATCAGTATGAAGTAACACAATTTGAGGAATTAAAATTTTAACATTTAATTGTCCCTTAACGCTGACAAAGAGTAGACATATATGTTGACATAGAAAGTCATCTTGTATACTAGAGGAACCGTTGAGAGGACAGACCTAAATTGTAAGAAAACGATTTCGATTTCTGTTGATCGCTATTCAAGAAGAAAACAAGTTTCCTCATTATGATTTAACTAATTTAAAAGTACATTTAAATTCAGTCTCATATCCAAATGATGATGATCTTAACATAAAAATTAAAAATAAACGTTATGCAATTCTATATTATATGTACTCGTATCTAAGATTCCAACAAAGCTATTATATGAAAGAATCTCAAGCACTTCCAAATGCACTAAAGTTTAAGATAAAAGTTCCTTTTACAATATTTACAACAGCAACAACAACACATGACAAAAAAATGTATTTAAACAGGGAGCCCCAGACTTATTTGTATGTACATACATACATACATAAAATCAATTTGTAGATCCATATGTACATATGTACACATATTATCAAATTTCTTACCCATGCTCAAGTATTTATTGGATTTTAACAATCACACTTACATATCTACATCATGAAAACATACAAACCGTTCTCCAAGCTATTGACGCTTGAAGACGAAAGTCGAAGAAGACAAATGTACTTAAATAAACAAACTTATCACAGACCAATCAAACTCTATCGCGCATACACACATAAAAAATCACCACGATCGTACACAAGAATTTTGCAAAATCTGAAATTAATATTTATACAAATATAAACAAATTTCTGGCCGACAAACTTTAACACTGGATAAATTTAAGCTTGATAAAATATAAAGCACTCTCATCCTCCAATATGAAAAACATACTAGGATTAGGGAAGTTCAGATATATGATAATATTTTCTAGCAAAAAAATTTTCATATGAGAAATAATTTATTTCAACGTACATATAAATACTAGGGTGAGAAAATCACATACACACACACATACTTAAATTCATCTACGAAAAATTAAACCTATTTCAACAACGCCCCTCCCCTCACACATCACACTCAGCCTAAAGTTCTTATAGATATACATACACAAAATCACAAGGTAATATACAATCTATCAATCTCAACAACTTAAATCACGATCAGCCTTAAACTCATATAGACATGCATGCACACAAATACGGATACATATACATGAACACCTTCACCTCACCTCTCATTAATCATGATATATTTAATGAACACTTCGCCCCTCATAAATCACGATAAGCCTTAAATTTTCTACAGATATACATACATAAATTCTCAAGGTCACATACAATCGATCAATCTCAACAATCCAAATCACGATCAGCCTTAAACTTCTACTGACATACATGCACAAAAATTTCTATAAACATATAAACTCTCAAATTGCTATAGATACATATTACAATAACATCCCATCCCCCCTCCCCCCCCTCCCACAAATCAAGGATAGACTTAAACTGCTACATATACATACATACATACACATACACATAGGCACATTCTATCTATATATCACAACAAGACCCTCCTCCACCTCAAATCACAATCAGCCTTAAACTCCTACGAACATACATATACACAGATTCCCACGGATACGTATTATATGAACACTCTCACCTCACCTTTGATAAATCACAGACAGCCTTAAACTCTTACAGACATACATACATACATGTACACAGATTCCCACGGATACATATTACAACAACTCCCCACCCTCCACCAGTCGATCTACCGCAAATACATCCCGCCCCCCACCAAGCACAGCTTGGTTTAAATTCCAACAAGCATATACGTAACCGAATTCCCACGGTTACATATTACAAAACACCCTCACCTACCCAAATCACGGTCAGCCTTAAGGTCTCACAATCTAGACACACCCCGCCCTCCACCAAGCACAGCCAGACTTCAATTCCTACAGCTAGACATACCTCGTCCTCCAAGAATCATAGCCAGACTTCAAATCCTACAGCTAGACACACCCACAAATTTTCCGTCGGCATTAGGAAAAATCATTTCCATGATTTTCCCGTCGGCATTTGAAAAAAATAAACATGTTTTCTTGTCGGCATTCGAAAAAATAAACATGTTTTCCCGTCGGCATTTGAAAAAAAATAAAGATGTTATCCCGTCGGCATTAGAAAATCATATACATATAAAAGCTTCAAACCCTTAAACCCCCTTAATGTATACCCACAAACATACATACATATAAATTCCCACGGTCATAAAAAACCTGACTTATTGAACCGCCCTCGTATGTAGAAATAAAAAAAAAACTCCTTATATAAACAAAACACAGTTAATGTAAACAAAAAACACTTAATGTAAACAAAAAATCGGACGGACTTATTGAACCACCCAAATCAAATTCACAAATTTCCAAGAATTTTAAAATTTTAAAATTTTAATTACCCAAATTTAACAATTTCAGCCACAATTGAACAATTTCAGCCACAATTTAACAATTTCAGCCCACAATTTAACAATTTTAATTGCGGCCGAATTGGCAGTTCCCTACTACTGGTAATTAAATGTTAAAATTTTAATTGCCCAAATTGTACTACTTGATAATGTTAATATCTTTACATTAATAGGCTATATGTTCATTTTATGAAGGGTGATCGTCTATGCCTTTTATGGTTTTTTGTAATTGTTTTATTTTTAAGTTTTTTCTCTCTCATTGTATTAAAGTTTAGCGTATTGTATACATATTTCTGCTATGTTTAAGTATGCTTGGTTTTCATGTGAGACAGGCTTTATATATCAGGTGGTCAGTCAGTCTCTTGTTTTATTTATTTTTTCTTCTGATGTATAGGGTGTTTTTTTAGAGGTATAGAACTTCGAATTCAAATAAAACACAAGAAAATCGTTTTAATGTCCATCAATTTGGCTTTATTGGAAGGATAATTTTATGCCATTAACGTTTAAATATGATTTCGGGCATGTGGCCGCCGCGGCTGGCTCGAATAAAGCCAATTCTACAGGTCCAATTTTCAACCACTTTTTCGAGCATATGGGGCCGTATGTTGGCAATAACGCCACGAATGTTGGCTTCCAAGTCCCCTAACGTTTCTGGTTTGTTGGCGTAGACGAGCGACTTCAGCGGATGCGTATTATCACATAGAGTAAACGTAGTGCGAAAACGATCCATGGTTAACCGAATTAATTGCTCTGTCGACCATAAAATGGACGGAGCTTGCGGTAAACTTCGCGAACTGAACCATTATTTTCGAAATAAATTTGCACGATTTGCAAGCGTTGTTCTTTTGTCAACCTGTTCATGATGAAATGGCAAACCAAACTAAATATTAATCACTTGACAGCTGACAAAATGGCCGCCAGTTAAAAAAGTGATGCCAACTTAAAGTTCTATACCTCAATAAAAAACACCCTTTATAACTACTTTTTTTGATTTTACTACTTGAAATAGAGAACATTAATATAATTTTTAAATCCATTATTTTTAATGAAAATATATACATATGTGAGTGTGTACATATGCAAATGTATTCATATCTAAATACATATATGCGAGTATATGTATGTATGTAGAAATTAGTTTACATACAAAGAAATATATGTTTAATAAACAAGTATCGCACCAAATCGATCTTCAAAAACTCAGTCACCTCTACCATGAATTCAGCCTAGGTGTTTTCATATAGTGTCAGAAACATTGGAATATCTACGTTTGAAGGAATTTTTACTTCAAATATTTCTACATCAGATTTGCTGGTTGACTCCTTGAAGTTATTGTTGGTGATGTAGTTTGAGTTGTATCGGATTCAGATATTATGATTTCTCACTTAAAAAAGGTCCTCATCACCTTCTATCAGGTTTTTATATTTTTCTAACATGCATGTCTTAGCATGCTTTTGTCCATAGTGACGCAACCGTCCGAGATGTAGTGGTGTTTCAGTTAAAAATCTATACTATTAGAATTTAGGATTTCGCTCTTTTTATTCTTTTACAAAGTAGATACATATTTATGTATTTCACTTAGCATAGAATCATAATATTTCTTTACTTACAAAATTATGTGACGTGAGGAATTGTTTTAAATTTGCATGCTTCGGCATGCTTTCAATATTTTTTCTGTAAATTTATTTAATACTCATACAGATACAGATATAAAGTAAGATCTGCTTATATTGCATTTTACAATTTATGTATGCTTCAGCATGATTCCAGTTGAAGTCCATATTTATTCAGTAAGTTTGTTTGATACTAATTCATACACATATACATTCTTAAAGATTGGAAATCTAAGCCCAATTTATGTAATTTATCTATATTTTATAAAGATTTGATAGCTATAGAAATGAATAGAGTGAAGATATATTATAATAGCCCATGGGCATATTTTAAAATTTCGCTTGCTAGAGCTTTCGAATAGCTGCATATTGGCTGTGGAGATCAAGGTCATATGGCCATGCCAGAATCCTGGATCAAGTACCCCCCATGCTGAGGAAATTTACTGATTACATGGTTCCTCATCTGGACTTTGACAAGAGGTTCCAAGTTGTGATTCCATCCAGACGGGAGTGGAAGGGAGGCAAAATGGTAAGGGAATATGACGTCAGTATATACACTGATGGATCAAGAAGAATCTGCGGTGTCGGCTCTGGAATCTTTTCAGGTGATCTTGGTATAGAATGCTCCTTTGGCCTCCCAAACGAAGCAACTGTATTTAAGGCTGAAATTTTGGCAGTTAGGGAAGCGGATAGAATGCTGATTGATAGGCTGATACAGGGTAAGGTTGGTATCTCTGTCGACAGCCAGGCAGCACTACTATCCCTAAGATTAGATATCACCTCGTCTATTCTAGTCGGGCAATGCAAGAGTTTGCTATCTAGACTGGGTGGTCATCAGACTGACCCTCATCTGGGTTCCAGCACATAGCAATTTCTTAGGTAACGAACGGGCGGACGAGCTGGCTAGGGCTGGCTCCGCTATGAATGTTTCCAATGCCGAATCGGTAGCCATGCCGTTTGGTGCTATTAAAATCTATATTTTCAAGCACTATCTCTATAAGGCTGAAAGTAGATGGCGTAATATAGTCACGTGCAAGGTTGCCAAGAAAATGTGGCCTTGCTACAATGATAGGCGCTCAATACAATTAACAAACAGAAACCGTAGAGACATCTCGAGACTCCTTACAGTCATGACGGGGTACTGGACGGTCGGCAGACATGCTAGTAGGATAGGTCTATCCTACAATGAGTTTTGCCGAAGATGTCAAGAAGTAAGCAAAAAAGAAACAGTCTTTCACTTTCTTTGCGAATGCCCAGCTTTGCATCTTTCGAAACACAAATTTTTAGGCATTCATGTACTAGATGATCTATCAGATTTATCTGAGATTGGGTTGAATGACCTTATCAGATATCTCAACGCGACGGGTTGGATCTAGTAACGATCAGAATACCCAGGTACGGTTCTACATAGGTTGACACCGATGAATGTAGTGGTCCTTTCAAAAAGGAATCTTCTAGATTCTGTTTGAATGCCTGCGGGTAGTGGGCAGCCACGTAAACCAACCAACCAGAGCTTTCGAAATGGAAAATGTAAAATTTTCACTATAAAAAGTGATAATATTATGTGTTACTGAATATTACACTGTGTTGTAATTTATTTTGAACGCTTAAGTTTTCACAATATTTCATACAGGCCAACAAGTTTAGAGAATTTCCAGTATATTAAGTTAATTATCTTTCTTAAGACCTATCATTCCTAATCATTCCTTCAAAAATACAAACCAAACTAGATTTTTCCTGTTTAATTTTATTTTTTACTTTCATTAAATTTCAACATTTTGTTCATCTTCAAATTATTATATTTTTCTCATTTGTTGAGTTAACTTTAATCGGAAACATTTAAATAGTGAGATGATCTTTTATATTGTATACGAGTACATTAAGTAATTCTTTGTATATTTCAATACACTTACATGAACCAACATCACATAATTCCTTTGGATGATCTATTAAATCATTCTACTATTGATGTTTTCATATTAAGTAATGTTTAATATTCTACTTATGCATGAATTTTCCAGTGTCTATTAAAAAATTCTTTACAATCATCCATTTGTAAGTTTTTTGGTACTCGTAACATTTCAAAAATATTTTCCACAGCCTAGGTTTTTTCGAGTGCAACTTTTATTTTCAACGGTATTGACCATAGAAACTTTGAGAATGAATCATTTACAGTCAACAATAACAATATCTTCTATATATTTTCTGTAGAAAAGTTTTCCATTTCACCTAAATCAGCTCCATAAAAGATCAGCTATTCTTTTCATTACATATCTACAATGCACAAACAATTCTCGAGATTTATTATAGAGTTCGTTTACTAAATTTCTTTTTTAAGGCATTGAGTTGTTTTAAAGTTTTTTGGAGAGTGTTGTGATCTATTTGATACCCTTTCAGCTATTTGTACTATCATGTAGTTAATTTTCCAATCTATAAATTTTATTGTTCGGCTGTTCAATTTATTTTTTTCCAAACATGATTTAATTTTTAGTATGTGTTTTTTCAATTTTATAACTATCTTCTATCTCTAATTGTATTTCACGTTGTACTCCATCAATTTACATTTTAATATATTTTTGAATTATATTAATTCCTGAAGCTGTATTATTAATTTGTCCTATAGTTTATCGATTTGAGTTTCCAGAAACAATTTACTGATAACATCATTTTCCGTCAGTGAATGTTGATGATTCTCTATCCATGTATTAGTAGAAATTATATATTTTATATAGTTTTCAAAATCAAATTTCTCATAGCATTTCCATGTTTTATTATCAATCATTAAAGAAAATAAAGCTACTATTAGAGCCTATATTTGACCATCAACTTGTATTTTATCTTCATTAAGTTTGAGGTTACTATCACCAAATTTCCATTCTTTATGTGGACCATAGTTTGTATCTAATTCATTTTTTCCTTCCAAGACTGATAAGTCAGTATAAGTGTCATCTGTGAGTAAAAATCATCTTCATCATCCTTATCATCATTCTCATTATTAGCATCATTAAACAAGATGGTAATAACGAATATTGTTCCGTCTGCTAGTTTCTTTGGTGTACTTGTCTCTATCTTGACTGATGGTTTCTGAGACTTTAAACTTGTATTATTTTCAACTTCTGTCTTCATTTTACTTTCTTCTTTCATGGTAATTCTTTTAATTTTTTTTATAACTATTTATGAATTCTTTGAGTAGCCCTGTTATAGGTTTATATGTATCTCTTTGTTATTCACGTGTATCTATTTCACATGTTTTTATACTACGAAGCTTCTTCTTCAAGACATTTCTTGTCAACACCAACTGTTTTAAAATTTTCTCATCCATGTTTAGCAAATAAGAGGTATCAGCTATTAGATCAAGTATCAGCTATCAGATCAGGTAGCTGGTCTGGTTTTCAGATCAGCTTATCAGGACCTGGTCTGGTTTTCAGATCAGCTTATCATGACCTGGTCTGGTTTTCAGATCAGCTTATCAGGACCTGATCTGGTTTTCAGATCAGCTTATCAGGACCTGGTCTGGTTTTCAGATCAGCTTATCAGGACCTGATCTGGTTTTCAGATCAGCTTATCAGGACCTGGTCTGGTTTTGAGATCAGCTTATCAGGACGTGGTCTGGTTTTCAGATCAGCTTATCAGGACCTGATCTGGTTTTTAGATCAGCTTATCACGCCCTGGTCTGGTTTTCAGATCAGCTTATCAGGACCTGGTCTCGTTTTCAGATCAGCTTATCTGATTCAGATTGGGTTATCAGTTTACAAGTAGCTGGCCATTTATAACATTTAGATGAATGCAGTTTAAGGTCAGATGAAAAACGAAAAAGTAAACTTTTATGTAGTTAAATTATCAAACGTTAGTTCAAAAATAAGTCGCAGTTTGGTAGAAACCAAATTCTATTTATTTGCGCAAAAATAGTTGGTCTGTCAAATTGTAAAAAAAAAAAAAAATATGTTATGATTGGCTTGCTAAAAAGTCTTAATGGACTAAAATTTTAAAACATCTACATATTAATACTCAAAATCTCTCCATCAACCCAAATATGGATACTTAAAGATATTACATAATTTCATTAATTAAAGGAATGGGATATGACACATTTACAGATACTGAATCTGTTATTTCTCCTAAAAAAGCTAAACGTAATTCTGATATGATATTTAACGATATTACATGTGAGAAGCATATTTTGGTATGGAGTGAGATAGGAATGTTGATGCATTCTGCTGATGTCAAACTTATACCAGAATCACCAAACATTTGATACTAGGTAATCATAATGTAATTATAATGTTTAAGTAAGATGAGACAAATGTAAAACATGTTGGAAGGATAATTATGGATTTTGTTTATAAGCAACGATATTGAATTAAACGATGATCGTTATAGAAAAAAAAGAGAATTTGACTATTAAGCTGATATGAAAACAAGACCAGGTCCTGAAAAGCTGATCTGAAAACCAGATCAGGTCCTGATAAGCTGATCTGAAAACCAGACCAGGTCCTATTAAGCTGATCTGAAAACCAGATCAGGTCCTGATAAGCTGATCTGAAAACCAGACCAGGTCATGATAAGCTGATCTGAAAAACAGACCAGGTCCTGATAAGCTGATCTGAAAACCAGACCAGTTACCTGATAACCTGATCTGATAGCTGATACCTGATCTAATAGCTGATATCTGTTATTTACTATTATTAAACATGGATGAGAAAATTTTAAAACAGTTACTGTTGACAAGAAATGTCTTGAAGAAAAAGCTTCGTAGTATAAAAACTGGTGAAATAGATACATGTGAGCTACAAAAGATACATTTCAGCCTACAACAGATATTCTTAAATAATTCATAAATAGTTCTAGAAATATTGAAAGAATTCGCAAGAAAGAAGAAAGTAAAATCAAGATAGAAGCTGAAAATAATATAAGTTTAAAGCCATCAGTCAATATAGAGACAAGTACACCGAAGAAACTTTCAGAAGGAACAATATTTGATGATATCATCTTATTTAATGGTGCTAATACTGAGAATGATGATGAGGATGATGAAGATGATTTTTACTCCTAGACTTCCAATTCTGAAGACACTTACATATACTCATTTATCAGTCTTGGAAGGAAGAATTGAATTAGATACAAACTATGGCCCACATTAAGATTTGAATATTGAATGGAAGTTTGGTGATAGTAACCTAAAACTAAATGAAGATAAAATACAAGTTGATGGTCAAATATAGGCTCTAAAAGTAGCTTTATGTTCTTTAATGATTGATAATAAAACATGGAAATACTATGAGAAATTTGATTTTGAAAACTATATAAAATATATAATTTCTACTAATACATGGATAGAAAATCATCATAATTCACTGACGGAGAATGATGTTATCAGTAAATTGTTTCTGGAAACTCAAACCGATAAGCTATAGGACAAATTAATAATACAGCTTAAGGAATTAATATAATTCAAGAATATATTAAAATGCAAATTGATGGAGTACAACGTGAAATACAAGTAGAGTTAGAAGATAGTTATAAAATTGAAAAAACACATACTAAAAATTAAATCATCTTTTGAAAAAACAAATTGAACAGCTGAACGATAAAATTTATAGATTGGAAAATGAACTACATGATAGTATAAATAGCTGAAAGTGCATCACGTAGATCACAACACTCTCAAAAAAATCTTTAAAATAACTCAATGTCTTTAAAAAGAAATTTAGTAGACGAACTCTATAATAAATCTCGAAAATTGTTTGTGCATTGTAGATATGTAATGAAAGGAATAGTTGATATTTTATGGAGCTGATTTAGGTGAAATGGGAAACTATTCTACAGAAAATAGAAATTATTGATTATTGTAGACTGTAAATGATTCATTCTCAAAGTTTCTATGGTCAATACCGTTGAAAATAAAAGTTGCACTCGAAACCAAAAAACTTATAAATGGATGATTGTAAAGAATTTTTTAATAGACACTGGAAAAGTCATGCATAATTAGAATATTAAACATTACTTAATATGGGAGCATCAATAGTAGAATGATTTAATAGATCATCCAAAGGAATTATGTGATGTTGGTTTATGTAAGTGTATTGAAATATACAAAGAATTAATTAATGTACTCGTATACAATACAAAAGTTCATCTCACTATTTAAATGTTTCCGATTAAAGTTAACTCAACAAATGAGAAAAATATTATAATTTGAAGATGAACAAAATGTTGAAATTTAATGAAAGTAAAAAATAAAATTAAACAGGAAAAATCTAGTTTGGTTTGTATTTTTGAAGGAATGATAGGTCTAAAGAAAGATAATTAACTTAATATACTGGAAATTCTCTAAAGTTGTTGGCCTGTATGAAATATTGTGAAAACTTAAGTGTTCAAAATAAATTACAACACAGTGTAATATTCAGTAACACATAGTATTATAATTTTTTATAGTGAAAATTGTACATTTTCCATTTCGAAAGCTCTAGCAAGCGAAATTTTAAAATATGCCCATGGGCTATTATAGTATATCTTCACTCTATTCATTTCTATAGCTATCAAATCTTTATAAAATATAGATAAACTACATAAATTGGGCTTAGATTTGCAATCCTTACGAATGTATATGTGTATGAATTAGTATTAAACAAACTTAATGAATAAATATGGACTTCAACTGGAATCATGCTGAAGCATACATAAATTGTAAAATGCAATATAAGCATATCTTACTTTATATCTGCATCTGTATGCGTATTAAATAAATTTACAGAAAAAATATTGAAAGTATGCCGAAGCATGCAAATTTAAAACAATTCCTCACGTCACATAATTTTGTAAGTAAAGAAATATTATGATTCTATGCTAAGTGAAATACATAAATATGTATCTACTTTTTAAAAGAATAAAAAGAGCGAAATCCTAAATTCTAATAGTATAGATTTTTAACTGAAACACCACTACATCTCGGACGCTTGCGTCACTATGGACAAAAGCATGCTAAGACATGCATGTTAGAAAAATATAAAAACCTGATAGAAGGTGATGAGGACCTTTTTTAAGTGAGAAATCATAATATCTGAATCCGATACAACTCAAACTACATCACCAACAATAACTTCAAGGGGTCAACCAGCAAATCTGATGTAAAAATATTTGAAGTAAAAATTCCTTCAAAAGTAGATATTCCAATGTTTTTGACACTATATGAAAACACCTAGGCTGAATTCATGGTAGAGGTGACTGAGTTTACACCTAAATTCACAGAAAATTACTTCGTTTTCTGCTTTCTGTTGATCGCGCTTTTCAAGAAGAAAATAAGTTTGTTCATTGTGATTTAACTAATTTAAAAGTACATTTAAATTCAGTCTCATATCCATATGATGATCTTAACATAAAATTAAAACAAAAAAAAATGGTATGTATCTACTACTCGTATATGAAAGAATTTCAAGCGCTTGTAACTGCATCAGAGTTTAAGATAAAAGCTCCTTTTTTTCAATAGCGGGTCAATTGATATAGAAATTTAATTTGAAACAGCAAGCAAGGACCTCAGCTACTGCATTTTTACTGATGATCGAATAATAGAAAGTCCGGAAAGTCTTATAAATTAAGTAATATGAATAAAAAAAAAATGGTTTTAATAGACGTGTAAGGTTTCAAAACTAATTCGAATGATTTTCATTACAAAAAGAAGTAGCGGATGTTTTCAAGAATAATGAGTATAACAATTTCATTATAAAACCACCATTTGATTATAAATGTTTATCAATAAAAAGGAAAGAGAAGTAAAGTGTTCTAAAATATACATATGTAAAAGGTGAAGAAAAAAGACGATGGTTGGAAAAAATTTTACACCGAAAAATTTCTAACATCAACTTTAAACAAATGGAAATAAAATATATTAAATATTTCTACTATAGTTACTACAACTAGAGAGGAATTCAATTTTACTTAAAACAGAAACTCCTAACAAACTTTTAAGTAAGTAAATACATCTAAAAATTAAAAGAACGTTTTTTAATTTCAAATAAAAAGAAACTATGGAGATATTTCACATCTATACACAAAAGACCAGGCGAATATTTACAATAGCAATAAAAGACAGCACATGATAAAAAAAATTATTTAAACAGGGAGCCCCAGACTTATTTGTATGTGTCATACATACATACATAAAATCAATTTGTAGATCCATATGTACATATGTACACATATTATCAAATTTCTTACATATGCTCAAGTATTTATTGAATTTTAACAATCACACTTAAATATCTACATCATGAAAACATACAAACCGTTCTCCAAGCTATTGACGCTTGAAGACGAAAATCGAAGAACAAAAATGTACTTAAATAAACAAAATTATCACAGACAACCAAACTCTATCGCGCACACACACATACACACACAAAATCGCCACGATCGTACACAAGAATTTTGCAAAATCTGAAATTAATATTTATACAAATATAAACAAATTTCTGATCGACAGACTTTAACACTGGACAAATTTAAGCTTGATAAAATATAAAGCATGAGATTGCTCCAATATGAAAAACATACTAGTATTAGGGAACTTTCCTATGATATATGATAATATTTTCTAGCAAAAAATTTTCATATGAGAAATAATTTATTTCTACGTACATATAAATACTAGGGTGAGAAAATCACATACACAAACACATCCATACTAGAATTCATATACGATAAATTAAACCTATTTCAACAACGCCCCTCCCCCCACAAATCACAGTCAGCCTAAAGTTCTTACATATATACATACACAAAATCTCAAGGTAACATACAATCTATCAATCTCAACAACCTAAATCACGATCAGCCTTAAACTCATATAAAGATACATACACACAAATACGGATAAATATACATGAACACCTTCACCTCACCTCTCATAAATCATGATCAGCCTTAAACTTCTACAGATATACACACAAATTGCGCGGTTATAAGTAGTATGAATAAGGGGTTTCTAGATAGAAATGTGCAAAGGAAAAATGTGCATACCTTAACCCTTTAACGGTCGATGGGGTTAAATTCGACCCCATGATATTTTGTGTTATGAGGAGGCAGCGTGTTCGGTTTTGCTTAAAGTGAAGTCGTGGTGGAAGTTCGGTTTTGCTTAAAGTGAAGTCGTGGTGGGGGTTCGGTTTTGCTTAAAGTGAAGTCGTGGTGGGGGGTTCGGTTTTGCTTAAAGTGAAGTCGTGGTGGGGGGTTCGGTTTTGCTTAAAGTGAAGTCGTGGTGGGGGGTTCGGTTTTGCTTAAAGTGAAGTCGTGGTGGGGGGTTCGGCTTTGCTTAAAGTGAAGTCGTGGTGGGGGGTTCGGTTTTGCTTAAAGTGAAGTCGTGGTGGGGGGTTCGGTTTTGCTTAAAGTGAAGTCGTGGTGGGGGGTTCGGTTTTGCTTAAAGTGAAGTCGTGGTGGGGGGTTCGGCTTTGCTTAAAGTGAAGTCGTGGTGGGGGGTTCGGTTTTGCTTAAAGTGAAGTCGTGGTGGATGTTATTTTTGTTGAAGTGAAGTCGTAACACTTAATGTGTTCGTTAGAGGGTTAATACAATATGAATTAAACTGCATTAGGGCGGTTTACGAAAGTCTGTGATTTTTTTGCTAGTATTTAATAAATAAAATTCATTTACTGCGGTATATATTAATATCCCTAATACTACTCGTATTTGTTATCAGTATAAAATGTTAACCACATTATTTAAAAACAAAACATTTATTTATTTTTAGTGTTAATCATATACCTACATACTTATAAAACATATGTATATTATCAACAATTCTATATTTTTGTAGACTAAATAATTTACAATTACACATAACACTCGAATCAGCCGTAATTTGTTTCAATTTAAAACAATTTTCAAAATGAACACCATGAACTGATGAATCTACTAACTCCAAATCTTCATATAAAGGTATGATTTCTAGGAAATTTTCCATATATCTGATGAGATCTCCCGGAATATATCCTCTATAATAGTTTAGAAAATTTTCCACTTCAACTCTCAATTCAAATTCAACAAATAATTTCGGCTTCCGTTTTATCAGTGTCGTCGACGACATTTAAGATTCATATTGTTTCTTTAGTGTATCTTGAGCTAGAACGATAACAAAAAAAATAATATTTAGATTTAATAATAAGAAAATAAATAAAAAAAACTATTTACCAAAAATTACCTGTTGCAGCTGCATGTATATTCAGCTCGTAATATTCATTGCTGCTGCTACCTTTGCTACCTTTTCTATCTTTAGTAAGATAGTAGGTATTGCGCTGGAATTCTTCTATACTATCATCGTCTAGAGTTTCGTTGAATATACCAGGTAGGTATATGTATTTGGTGTTTTCCACCAAACAACGTACTTTTTTCCCATAAGGCGTCTGGACACGCTCCATTTTTGTAATTTTATATTTATATTCAAAAAGCATCTCCTTTATGGGGAGAATGCTTTTTGTTTGGTTTTTTTTGAAAATTGATTTTAGGTGTGCTTCCATTTCTGTACTTAACTTGAATAGTAATTAAAGAAAAACTAGATGGGGGGTGGGTTTTTATATAAAATTATGAGAAGTAATTTTATAGCTTATCATTCTTTTCAATAAAATTTTAAAACAATGTTTCTGATGCGGTTTTTATATAAAATTATGAGAAGTAATTTTATAGCTTATCATTCTTTTCAATAAAATTTTAAAACAATGTTTCTGATGCGGTTTTTATATAAAATTATGAGAAGTAATTTTATAGCTTATCATTCTTTTCAATAAAATTTTAAAACAATGTTTCTGATGCGGTTTTTATATAAAATTATGAGAAGTAATTTTATAGCTTATCATTCTTTTCAATAAAATTTTAAAACAATGTTTCTGATGCGGTTTGTCCGTTGTTTATAAAGTTTCTATTTAATTAAAAGGTGTGAGAAAATTTTAAAAAGTTTCTGTTGCGGTTTTTCCGTTTTTTTTATAAAGTTTCTATTTAATCAAATGTGAAAGAAATTTTAATGTATGCAGAGTTTTGTTGATATATATATATATATATATATATAAATATATATGATTTTAATTTTAAAAGGTTTCTGTTTAAAATGTTTCTTCTATTTCATCATCATCATCGTCATCTTCTTCTTCTTCAGTACTATCATACAAGTTGTTGTAGAATACATATTGCTTCTTCTTTTTAATTATTAGAGTATATAATCCATTCACTTCTTTAACTTTCTTTAAAATGTGTGGATTTGCGTTTAGATAATCCATCTGATTTTTAGTAATAATCAGAAATCGTTTAGGTAAATAAATATGATATTCTTTATTTACAAGACATCTTATACTTTCACCATATTTTGTATCTACTCGTTCTATCTTGTTGATTTCATATGCAGTATTTTCTTCCATATCCTTTAAAGGTAAGTATATAATATTAGGATTTTGAAACAATTTTCTTAAACTTGCTCTCATTATTTTGCTTTTAACTTTTCACCGTAAAACGAATTTTCAAACTGATTCTTTATATTCAATAATTGATACTATAAGGTGTTTTTAGATATTTTAATAACTTCTTATCAATTGCGGTTAAGCATAAATATCAAAAAAGTATACGTATGTATGTATGTAATAATATATAAACAGCTGGTGTTTTAATCTTATTGTATCCAAGTTTGTGTTATATATATATACGTTATTTATAATGAGAGATTTAGTTGAATTAAAAAACTTTGTTAAATATGTATTGGGGTCAATTTTTAAAAACTGGTGATAAATATTGTACTTGTCATGCACAGTGGAAAACTTTTCAAATAATAAATGCAGTAGTTTTGGATATTATAATGCAGGTGTTCCTAACCGCAGAAGGAGGGACAAGAACTCAAATTTTTTCTCTTAATAGAGGACAAGAAATGTCAACAAATATTCCAATATTTCATTTTAGTCACAATCAACATATAAAAATTGAGGTTATCGGTGGTATGATATCACTAGTTGGAACAGTCTATGAGGGTGGTTTTAAAGATATAAATGTACACTCATACAAACCATCGTGCGTTTATAGTGAAATAGAGGCTATTGTTTTCAGAGATACAAATAAACTATATAATAGTAAGACTGATATCCACTCATTGAATAAAAATCAACAAAAACCTCTTCTCCTTCAAAAAATAGTTAATGATAGTAAAGTTAAGAAAGGTGGTAGTAACGTTGGTGGCGACTCAGTTGATAAATCATTTGAATACGATGATTATTAAATTAGTATATAAATATGAGAAACAATTCTTATCATCTCATTTAAAAATATATCGCTAACTTAAGAACACATCTATTAAAAAGAAAAACTAAAATGAAAAATATTTTTATCATATTTTTTTCATATATCTATATCATACAAGTGTTTTCAGCTTCATTACCTATTGATTTGAGTGAAAATGAACTTAAAAATACAGAATTTGCTATAAAATTACCGAATAATGATACTGTGAGCATACAACTAAATTTCAAACTTTTAAAGTATAGTAATGATTTAAATAAAAACATCGAGTTAACAACAAAAGCAGAAAATAAATCAAACGAAGAACAAGAAGACTCCCCACCGCCTATAAGTCAACCTTTTACTGTTGAACAAGCTATTGAAACATTTAGGCAAGATTTAGTGAAAAAAGAAAAAAATATTGCAGGAATAATTGAAAGTTCGGCTCCATTTTATAGACATTTTCAACTTCAATACAAAGATAATATAAAATTGAGAATCCGTTGTACATATGACAGCAATTACTTGAAACGTCGATTAAATATTTCATGCTTCGAATACCGTCAAGTTGAATACGAGAGAATTTTAAGTAATGGTGAAATTGAGGTGGCTTCTGAGGATGATACAACGTACCGATCCGATGTTACATTAATCAACATTCAAGATTACACACATGATTTGGATATGGAAATAATATAAATTAGCTGATATGATGAAATACATTTACTATTAGTTAATTAGTATAAACTTTGATGTTAATGTGATAGGAGGTTTTATTTAACATAAGTAAAAAAAAAGTTAAAATAAGAAAATAATGAATAACGAGTTTTATTCGAAAATTTTACATAAATTCATGAAGGAAGAAAAGCTTTTGTGTTATGATCATGAGATTATTTTGAAAAAATTAAAAGCTCAATTCGATGAATATGCATTTTATAAGAAAAGTAAATCAAAATTTGGATATCATTATAACAATTGTGTGTGGTCCAACGATGAAACAACTTGTGGACCTGATACCTGTAAATGTTCCCTTATCGATAACAGTTGGGATCAAGCATTATATATAATGAATTTTTATTATAATTTAAAAGCATAGACTTTATCAACAGTTCTACAGTCATCGTTGTCACTTAATTAGTACTAAACAATGTCGGAGGAGAGAATTTTAGTTGTAGACGTACAAGGTTTTTATCTCAACAATAAATTCATTGTAAAAGAACTGAGTATTTCAATTGACGACTCACAAGTTCAAACATTTATTATTAAACCACCTTTTCCATATTCATCGTTGACAACAAAAGAAAAAGCTTTAATTGACTGGCTTTATAATCATCATCATGGATTAAAATGGAAAGATGGTGATTCAACCTTATCAAATATTATGAACTATTATATTACACATGTTAAAGATAAAAATTTTATTTGTTATGCTAAAGGATTAGAAAAAATTAAGTGGATTCAAAATATTTTTGAGGATAAAATTTATTTTTATAACCTAGACGATCTAAATTGTCCAAATTTAAAAACATTATATCAAAATGATAAATCTGTGAATGTTTGTTGTTATCATAGAAAATATTGTATATGTGCTCAAAAAAATGTAATACTCTTAAGAAAGTTTATTAAATCAAATGTTAATAAAGAAAACATAAAATTATAAAAGACATTTTTTTTTTTTTGATTTATTATTTAACACTTAAATCAGGTAAAATAATCATCAAACATCAGTTCATTCTGAATACTTGAAATGTCAATAACAATATCTTTAAACGGAAACACTTCAACTCTCGTTGGAGAATATTTTCCTCCAATTGAACTCCCTACAAAATATGTTTGTGGACTTATTGATTTTGTAACATTCAATTCCATACCCAATGTAGATGTTCACAACAATTTGTTTCATATAGGAAATCATATTATTACTATTCCAGTTGGTTCATACGAACTTGAAGATATTGATTTTTTCCTAAACTCAAGCTTAAGAGATATCGATGAATCAATTTATCTAATAATTGAAGCTAACAATAACACACTTAAAACTGAAATAACCTCATCAATGGATATAGATTTTTCACAACCAAACAGTATAGGAAAGTTACTTGGATTTAGTAAAAGAAAACTAGAAGTAAATTCAACTTACTATTATAATACTAATCAAAATCTTAAAAATGATAAATCTTTGGAAGTGATGATTGTAGATGTTAATTCATTGAATACTACAAAGTTATTTGAATCTGATTTACCTGCACATATTACGGATGTTAATACAATACGCATTGAAAGCAACTTAACAACCGGTTCATTTATTAATAATACTTCGAATCATGCTATTCATGAATTTCCTCTTGATGTTCCTCCAGGATATAAAATAAACGAAAAACCTCGAAATGTTATTTATTTACCCGTCAACTGTCAACAAATAAACAACATAACGATTAGAATCCTAAATCAAGACGGTGAACTTATAAATTTTAGAGGAGAAAAAATCACTCTTAGACTCCACTTCAAACCAGAATAATGATCATTTACAATAAAAACATAGTGCAAAGAGGATTTCCATTCAATACCGCACCAACTCACATTCGAGAAAGTATAAAAAATAAAAAACTGTTGTCCTCATCTAATACAGAATACTTAAAATCGTTGGGATTTAATCTTCAACAATGAATGAAATACTAAATGTTCTTCAAAAACCTATGTATGATGAGAGTATTGTAAAAAGGGAATATCATAGTTACTCTCCATATCTAAAATCATTTAACAACAACGATGAGATTCGTATACCAATTCAAAATCAGGATCTCTTCGTCTTACCAAGTGAGAGTATGATTTACATTCATGGTTTTATAGTAAAGAAGGAAGCAACCAAAGAGGTTCCAGCTATAGATGTGAAATTAAAAAACAACTTTGCTTCATATTTGTTTGATGAAATTCGTTACGAAATTAATGGTTTTGAAGTTGATCGTACACGTAAACTTGGAATTTCATCCACCATGAAAAATTTTGTATCGTTGAATAAGGCTGAAAGTGGTGTATTAAAAAACGCTGGTTGGTCTCTTACTGAAACTTGCGCTTTAGTAAAAAGTCATTTTAGTTGTTGTATACCTCTGAAAATGTTGCTGGGTTTTGCTGAAGATTATAACAAAATACTATTAAATTCGAAACATGAGCTTATCCTTCAACGTTCTACATCCGATGAGAGATCATATTATTCTACAAATGCAACTGATCAGTTAAAATTAACAATTCTGGATATAACATGGAAAATGCCACACATTCAACTATCGGACTTTGCAAAATTGGAAATGTTTAAGATAATCAACAGCAAACATTCTATACCAATTGCGTTTAGAAGTTGGGACTGTCATGTAAATCCTGTTTTACCAAAGAGTACAAAGGTTTTATGGAATGTAAAGCTTTCTCCACAAAACGAAAGACCACGATTTCTTATAATTGGTTTACAAAAAGAGAAAATTAAAGAAGAAGGAAATATATTTGATCATTGCAATATCTCTAATTTAAAAGTTTATCTAAACTCAGAGTCATATCCATATGATGATTTAAATAATCGTTTCGAAATGGGTCAGTATTCTGTTCTATATAATATGTATGCAAAATTTCAACAAAGCTTTTACATGCGAGAACCTGAACCATTATTAAATGTTGATGAATATAAGACTTATGCACCGCTTATTGTTGTTGATGTTTCACATCAAAATGAGGCTGTTAAAATAGGACCTATTGATGTACGAATTGAATTTGATACTGAAGCAAATAAACTAATTCCAGATAATACATCAGCATACTGTTTAGTTATTCATGATCGTTTAATCGAATACTCACCTCTAACAAGCGAAATTAGAAAAATTATTTAATTATATTTATTTTGAAATTTTTTTAATAAATGAAATAATATGTTTATTTATAAATAAAACAAATTCTTAATCAATGTATTTTATTAAAACAATTATAGTTTCTTTTTAGTTTAGTTTCGAAAACAAAAACTTTAAACATAAATGGCCACAATTTATTGTATTAAAATTTTGATATCTATCATAATTATAACTTATGTTTTTTCCTAAATATTTTATTAATTGTTTTGGTGGTTGCAAATTGCCAAAGCTATCAAAATATTCGATTTGATTGTTGTTTTTCCAGTATGCTACCCAATGTGTGCCAGGGCCTTTTGAAGTATCCAGATTGATTATTCCACATTCTTTTTTAAATGGTTTGCTGCTTGGAAGGGTGTTACACATAAACACACCTCTAAAATTTGGAATATGTTTTGCATATTTTCTCAAGTCTACATCAGAAAGGGCTCTTTTAGGTAGCTTCATTAAAAATTTTGTTGATAAGGCTTTAAATATAATCCAAAACCTTTTTTATATGGTTTTAAGAACATGCCTTTTCCCATCGCAATGGCTTCCATTGTATTATTGTGTCGTTTTGCTTCAGTCAGCTGTTCCTTTCCATTTTTAACTGCATTGATTGCTTTTGTAATACCAGATACACCACCAGCTAAACCACCAAGTGCACCCAGTGCAGCAAATATAGGGGCAAGTGGAAGAAAACCTCCAGATTTTGGTAGCGGTATTATTCGAGGCGTTTTTATTAACGATTTTTTCTTCCCCTTGAAAATATTGTTTACAACTTTTCGTGAAATCTTTATAGCATCTTTCAAGTTTTCACTTTTCTTTATATTCTTTCTTGCACTTTTCAATGCATGTGTAAACAGTTTGTGGGTATTTACTGGAGACGACTTTTTAGTTTTACTAATAACGTTACCCATACCGAATTTTGTTTTTGCTTTCATTGCAGTAGCAACAAACCAAGCGTTTGATTTTTCACCCAAACTACTATCACTTGCTTTGACCCTTTGCCAAGCCTTTTCAGTTAAAATTCTATCAGCAATATGTCTTTTCTCTAAATCTTTATTGTTTGAGTATGCTATATCGTGCTCTCTGCAAGCAGTATCCAATGGATTGATTCCTTGATCACCTCTAGCTAAACGTTTCTTTAATTTTGTACCAGGTCCGCAAAATTGATAACCGGGTAGATGAAGTTCAATGGGAAGTTTATTAATTATTTTATTTAGAAAACCTTTACCAATGAAGGATGGATGACGATTGAATATCTTTTTATAAATGATTGTCATATCTATTGATACTTTGTCGATTAAAGATTAAAATCAAATTGATTGAAAACAAATAAAAGAGACTGGTTTATATATTATGTTATCATTAGATTTCAGAACGCGCTTTTTAAACAACATAAAAGGATTAACGTAAAGAATATCGAATCAAAGTTCGATTCATCAAATAAAATTCGTCATAGCTCATTACTACCGAATTCTATTCGAGCTCTTATTGTAGGTCCATCAAATTGTGGAAAAACAAATGTGATGATCAGTCTTATTGAAAGTCCTCATGGATTGAAATTTAAAAATATTTACTTATATTCAAAGTCAACACAACAACCGAAATATAAGTACTTAGAAAGTCTAATTAAACCTATCAAGGAGATAAATTTTTCATCATTTTCCAATAATGATGATGTTCTATCGCCAGACGAAGTTAAACCAAATTCAGTATTTATATTCGACGATATAGCTTGTGAGAAACAAAATCATGTACGTTCTTACTTCTGTATGGGCCGTCATAAAGATATTGATAGTTTTTATTTATGCCAAACCTATACACGTATACCAAAACACTTGATTCGCGATAATGCAAATATGATTATAATTTTTAAACAGGATGTAATGAATATTAAGCATATTTACAATGATCATGTTGGTTCTGATATGACTTTAAAAACATTTCATAAGTTATGTGCCGAGTGTTGGAAAGAAAAATATGGTTTTCTAGTTATTAACAAAGATGATCCTATGAATAATGGTCGATATAGAAAAGGTTTCGATATATTTATAAATCTATAAAAGAAACATTACAGATATTTTAAAATCAGTACAAGATTAATTATTAAACTAATAGCTTCTCAACTATTAAACCGTTAGCTGCTAAACTGATCTGTTTTGAATCTGTTTCTAATTCAATCTATAAATATGAACACAAATCTAGTTAATAATCTTATTAAAACTCGAAATATTTTAAAAAAGAAATATAGGAATATTTTGCTTGGAGAAATTGCAAATGATGAATTGTTGGAAAAGACATTGAAACCAATATCAAAACCATTAAAAGAATTAGTTCAATCAACTAATAATAATAATAATAACACCATTATAAAACATGAAAAATATCCGGATAACACTTTTAAACATGATCTTGAGAATAATAAAGTTGCCTTCAGTACACCATATAAAAAGAGTAAGCTTGATTATAACACGTTTTCTCCAAACTTTAATAACAAGAAAATCGAGAAAAGTTCAAACACGTTTCAATCATTTGATGATGAAAATGATCATGATGATGACCATGATGATGATGATAATGATAATAATGATAATGTTGATAATGAGGATGATAACAATGATGATGATAACACCATTGCAATACATCCCAGTCAAAGTATTCAATATAATTTATCAAAAGTTAACTTAAATATATATGATAAAACCTATGGTCCTCATAAGGATAAAAATCAAATATGGAGACTGGGTAATGAACCCATCACTTTCAATTCAACCAATATTACTGTAGGTAATTTAAAATGGCCCTTCACATCAGGCTTATATGAATTGTTAGTTTATAAGAAACCCATCAGTTATAATAAAACAGATTTAAATAATTATAAACAAATATTGGAGATGACTAATGTCCATAAACGAAATAACAGTATTAATGGTCAAATTAAAGGAAATCGTTCAATTAAATATACAACGATTATTAAAAACCTATTTAAACAACAACAGAAAATTCATAAGGGAAAAGGTTTAATGAAATTGAATAGAAAAAAGCATAATTATGTTTATTGGGATGATCCTAATGAATTGGTTGATAGATTGCGTCTTTTGATTTCATCAACAACAGCTGGTCACTCAAATCATAATAATGAAATTGTATCAATTATTGAGGAATTGAGAGAAGCAAAAATTATTATATAAATAGACTTAAAAATGTTTAACAATTCATATTCATAAAATGCCTATCGATAAGTTTGGACATTATATTGAAAAATCTGCAAGATACCAAAATCAACATTTCAAGATTCATTTGGATAGTGATCGTAATTTCAACTTTAACTTGCGGAGAATAAAAAATATTGCTAGTCCTGTATTGGAAAACGATGCTGTAAACAAAATTTACATGAAAAGTTATTTAAGTGAAATAAAGAAACAACTGGATACAATGTATATGGAGAGAATTAAGGAAATGGAGGATCGTTTTAACGAAATAATACATCAACAAAACGTGTTGACTACAGAAAAATTTGATAATGTAGAAACACGTTTAAGTAAATTAATACATGATCAAAATATAATACCAAATAATCTCAATCAATCACTAAAAGAAATGAGATCATTATTTAATTACAAAATTGATTCAGTTGAAGAACGTCTAAATGAAAAACGAAGCTCATTACAAACCATTTAAACATAGATATATAAATCGTTTTGATTTAAATTCAATATCAGCAGCATTTAAATTGATGTAATCTAAGATAGACGTTAGAAATGGAGCGACAAGAAGTGGTTCAGGAGCTTCATAAGCAAGCACGTAGAAATTTCATTCGACGTCGAGTGGTGATCAAGGGAATTGATGATCTTTGGCAAGCAGATCTTGTTGAAATGGGCGTTTACTCAAAATATAACAAAGGCTATAGATTTATTTTAACAGTTATAGATACATTTTCAAAGTTTGCTTGGGCTGTACCCGTAAAATCTAAAAGTAGTGAAGATATAACCAATGCTATGCAATCTATTTTTTCGCTAAAGAGAATTCCAAAAAACTTGCAAACAGATAATGGTAAAGAGTTCTATAATAAAATATTTCAAAACTTGATGATAAAACATAATATCAACCACTATTCTACATATAGTATCATGAAAGCGTCTATTGTAGAACGATTTAATAGAACTCTAAAAGGAATGATGTGGAAAAATTTTAGTCTACAAGGAAATTATCAATGGATACATATATGCAAGGATTTAATTAATCAATATAATAATAAAAAGCATAGAACAATTGGAATGACGCCAAAGTCTGTTAACACAGAAAATGAAAGTTCTATACTAAAACAAGTCTATAATCATCCCAAAATATATAAATTTGGTAAACTAAAAGTTGGAGATCACGTTCGAATTAGCAAATATAAACATATTTTTTCAAAAGGATATACTCCAAACTGGACAACTGAAATTTTTAAAATTCGTACTTTACAGAACACAAACCCCATTACTTATTTATTGGAAGACTATCAAAGGAATCCGATTGTTGGTGGATTCTATGAACATGAACTATTAAAGACACATTTTCCAAATACATACTTGATTGAAAATGTTATTAAAACTAAGGGGCACCAGGCGTACGTAAAATGGTTGGGATTTTCCAATCAACATAATTCTTGGATCAATAAAGATGAACTTCAGTAATATTATATATACTTCAATATGAGATTTATTTTTATTATATTATAAAATTCTCAAAAAAATAAAATAATATATAAAAAAGTTTTGTTTTGATTTTTTATTTTTTTATTTCTAAACGATTAAATTTTATATCAACTTAGTTAAGCACGATTAAATTTTATTCACACAAAAACAAATTGTGGTTACTTGTGTTTAAAATTCCTATTCAATAGATAACTATAGTTTAAAATAAAAACAAACTAAAATATTTGAATGACATTCTTTATTTATTTATTTATTTATTGTTTTTTCACGTTATATATATTCACTTATAATCTAAAACCACTTAATACTATTGTACAATATTATCACTTGAAGAAGATGTTAATACATTTTCATTGGGATATGATGATGATGATGATGGTTGTTGACTATTTATTGCATAATGTCCCCATGCATATGTATTAATACTATTATCTCTAATAAATCGCTTATCATCTAAATAACTTAATGCTAATTTACTAATGTGTTGAGTATATATTTCATGAATCTTTGATCTAAATACATACATAGAATCATAGTACATTTTTTTTTCAAATAAACATTTTCTAAAGTCATTAATCGTTAGTCTATTGGTTACGCATTTTTTAACTCCTTTAATTTTTTTAATTTCTTTTTCCTCTTCATCAATTTTAATTGAATACATTTTAGCGCGTAAACCAATGAACTCTTTAATTATTTTACCATTACATTCATCCTTCATCATTCCTAAAACCTTTTTGTTTAACAAGGGTATATTAAAAACATTATCTTTCGGATAAGCAGACGTATCAAACTGTAAGATGATATCATCTAGAATATCCTTATATAGATCATATGTCTTAATATCGTAAACAAAGGAATCAGTATCCATATAATTCAGATAAATATTTTCCTGATATTTAGGTTTCATGTATTCATAATGGAAATTATACATTTTCAACTTAGATAATTCTAGAACAGAAAATCCAATATAAATTGGTTTATTATATTCCGTTCGCACTCGACTCATTTCAATGACAATCATTTCTTCTTGAATCTTAAGTAAACTATGGAAATTTGGCTTAGCTATAAGAGCTCTAGCTCCCAACCTCTTACCTCTACTCTCCCATGAACAAACTATTTTAACATCTTCCATTGTTTTACCGTATACCGCATTATTTAAAAGTTTAAAAAAATTTTTTTCAAATTCATTTTCGGCATTGGTTCTATGATCATTATTTAAATCAATATAGCTTTTCAACCAATCCGACTGATTGAATTTAAGAATTCTATGAATTTTCTTTAGAATAAGACCATGTTTAATACATTGTTTAAGATTTCTATAGTGTATTACATATTTTGTTTTATCATTTAAATCCGTTATTAATTTAGACTGTTTCATATGTTCATTTTTTTTATTTTCTGCACAAAATGGGAAATCATTGTGATGATCGTGTATGGTGGATGGATATTCTAAATCCACTTCCAATATATACCCTAATGGTGAATCATCTTCCACAGCATTAAAATTAAAATTTTCAATGTTTTCAACCCATTCAAAATTTTTATAAGGAAGGTACTGCGACATGACATAACCGTATAAATTGTTTACATCTAAATAAATAAGATAATTCGATTCTTTAGTAGAATCATAATCACTTACATATTTATTGTTAGCTACAGAATGTCGTTTACAACATTGAACAATTCCTCCCCTAATACCACGTGTAACAAAATTATACATGTTAATGTCAGTTAATAGTTCTAACTCTATTCTTGTTTTTTTCAACATTGCATCCCAAGATAATCCAGGAACAGTATAATATTGGCATGGATCTAAATTATAAATGTTTTTGCAAACTTTACGGAAATTTTCAAAAACATCACATAGTAATAAAACATCTACTTTCAAGTATAATAGTAAATAGTCCAAGAGAGTCGTACATCTAAATGTATTCCATACCTTTTCAGCATGTTTATAATTATCTTCACTACACGCTTCATCAGTTAGTTTATTAAAGAAGAGAGAACGAGGTGGTAATTGTGTTTCCATGAGACGATTCTTTGAATCCAAATAATCATAGGGAAAGACACCTTTACGTTTCATTAAATCAAATTCATTATCATTTAAACAAACCGATTTTATAGTTTTCAAATCATCATCAGACAAGAAACCTGCAAGTTGATCTAAACTTGATGCTATAAAACGATATGAATCGAGAAAACGTAGCTCAATAGTATCTTTTTCACTCACCCTAATTCTCTTCGATACGGATACATATAATTCCTTATTTAAAGGAATGATTTTTATATCACCTGCTACTGATGAAAGTTCTCTTATAAATAAATGACAATCATATGCCGAAAGGTTGTGAAAAAATATAGGGATAAAATTTCCAATTTGATACTCTAAGTTACATATATTATGTGCAGGACCTCTATAATCACCTGTTAGATGACAATGGTCAGTTACTTTATCTCCAATAGATATGATTTCACCGCATATATGACAATTCATATCTTCATCTTGTCTTTTTTGTTGTATAAACGTTAAAGGTTTCATTGGTATTACTACACTCAAATAGTTACTATAAATATATAATGCGTCCTCGACTAAACTTTTAAAAAAATGTGTTGATGCATTTTCACCACTATAAATTCTATGTATATCTAAACTAGAATTATAGGAACATTTAATATAATAACTAAATGCAAATGGAATATGCTTTTGTACTGAATTAATATTAGCTGAGTTTTGAATATCAACTGATTCCAGAATACATTCGAAATCTGCATAAACTACAAACGGAACATCTAGTTGGTTTTTATGATTCTTAAATCTAAGTATAGAATTTTTATCGGTTGGCATTATAGTTACAATTTTGTTGCATTCCTCCTTATGTTTCTTTAAAGATGATTCTTTGTGAAAGTGTATGAGGCATGTATTACAAATATACACCTTATTTTTATGTTTTGTAAATTGACTTCTTAATAATCTATAATTAAAGAAATATAAAAGGAAACATTTTTTTAATTAGTTTAATTTCACTTTGAGTATAAATTTAAATAACGATAAACATACCTTGATATATTTTTTATCCAGACATAATGGAATCGTTCTTCATCTTCCATCAATAATAAATTTATATGTTTACTTTTTTCTTCTTGAGAGAAATAATATGGTCCCACAACATCATAAATTTCTAAATACGTATCTTTTTCAAAAGATCTTTCCAGACCAAAGACATTTATGCTTATTCCCGGGTTGTTGTCTTCAAACTGCTGTATTTTGTTGACAGATAGCGGGAAATTTAAATTTTTAAAATTTAATAATATATTATTTTCCAGGACTATAATGTCATCTTGAATGTTGGTTATGTTATACGAAGAACAAATTACACTATTATTTTCTATTGGATATAGCGCTGATATTATAGCCCACTTAAAACAGTATACGTCATTGTTTTGTATATTAACACAAGCTTTTTTTTTGATATGTATGTTGGTAAAGAAATATACTGTGAACCTTTTATACATGCATATTTATTAATATTAACATCAAGGTGATTAATTTTTGTTAATGCAAAACCACTATCACGTTCTTGGAACTCATCCATTTTTTGCATAATTATTTCACATTTATTTGCATAAAATCTTTCAATATCATTCATATGGTTAGTTAAAGACAAAATATACATTTTTGTTTGATGTAGTATTATAGTAATTATGGGTTCTTCATTGTCTTTCATCTTCATATATTCACAGAGTAATTCGAAATTAAATTTTAAACTTGTATGTTTTTGTAGATGATCTTTCAAAACACATGCTACATTATCCTTTATGTTATTGAAAAACAATTCGGGATTTAGATTATCCATATTGTTGTTTTTAAACCGAAATGTAGTAATACGGTTTTTGAAACAAGCATCTAAACACTTTATATTATTGATTTCATCAACAATTTTTAAACAATTATCTTTATGTTTGTTTGTGCGTTGATGATATATCCACAGTTTCCTTACTACATCTTCTTTACACTCCTTACAGTGTATAATTTCTTTCTTTTGGTTATTTTGATGTTCTATTAAGTGGATATGTTTAAGATAATCTTGCTTAATTGAAAAATTAATGTTGCAAGTCGTACACCTTAATGAATAACCTTGATGATGATGCATCCTGATATGTCTATTTAATGAAAAGTTGCGGCTGTACACTTTTCCACAGATATCACAAATAAAGTTGCCACCCATTTTAATTTGATTTATTTTATTAATTTTTTTTTTTTTGTGAATAAATAACTAAAAGTATAATCACACCTTAGAGTTTAGTACAACAATGAATATATTTTATTAATTTGATTTTATTTTATTACCACTACACTTAATTAAATAATGTGGTTAACATTTTATACTGATAACAAATAGTATTAGGGAGATTAATATATACCGCAGTAAATGAATTTTATTTATTAAATACTAGTGTTTTGTTTTTAAATAATGTGGTTAACATTTTATACTGATAACAAATACGAGTAGTATTAGGGATATTAATATATACCGCAGTAAATGAATTTTATTTATTAAATACTAGCAAAAAAATCACAGACTTTCGTAAACCGCCCTAATGCAGTTTAATTCATATTGTATTAACCCTCTAACGAACACATTAAATGTTACGACTTCACTTCAACAAAAATAACATCCACCACGACTTCACTTTAAGCAAAACCGAACCCCCCACCACGACTTCACTTTAAGCAAAGCCGAACCCCCCACCACGACTTCACTTTAAGCAAAACCGAACCCCCCCACCACGACTTCACTTTAAGCAAAACCGAACCCCCCACCACGACTTCACTTTAAGCAAAACCGAACCCCCCACCACGACTTCACTTTAAGCAAAGCCGAACCCCCCACCACGACTTCACTTTAAGCAAAACCGAACCCCCCACCACGACTTCACTTTAAGCAAAACCGAACCCCCCACCACGACTTCACTTTAAGCAAAACCGAACCCCCCACCACGACTTCACTTTAAGCAAAACCGAACCCCCACCACGACTTCACTTTAAGCAAAACCGAACCCCCACCACGACTTCACTTTAAGCAAAACCGAACACGCTGCCTCCTCATAACACAAAATATCATGGGGTCGAATTTAACCCCATCGACCGTTAAAGGGTTAAGGTATGCACATTTTTCCTTTGCACATTTCTATCTAGAAACCCCTTATTCATACTACTGTTATATATTACATGAACACTTCGCCCCTCATAAATCACGATAAGCCTTAAACTTCTACAGACATACATGCACAAAAATTCCTACAGACTGTAGTGTATTTTTAAAGGATCGACTGTGTTTGATTTGTTTATCGGTTAAAGTATTACTTAGCTCTTCAGCCGCATTAACAGAGCATCAAAATGGCCACTTGAGAATTAAAAAAAAAAGAATCAAGAGCTTTTTGATTGTCAAATTAATTCTGAATTTTATTCCTAAAAATCAATTGCTTATATACTAAATTATTGCATTGGTCAGCTCATAAATTTCATAAGAGAAATTATTATTTCCCACGTTTTTACTTAATAAAGAAATAGTATTATATTACAAATCTCAAATAAACATTTAGTACATTGACATTGTTTTGAATATTTAAAGTTTTCTGCTGACCAATCGTAAACATAAAAAAAAAGAATAAAGAAAAAAAAGGGTTCTTAAATAACTAAGTGTGTGTTAAATAAGTGTGTGTCTCATAATTAACAAAGTAATAAAAATATAATTAAAAATAAATTCTTAAAATTCTAACAGTGATGTACATAATTGTACATTCACTACACCCTCACCCTTTTGGATTTGGGCATTATTAAAATAAAACAAAATTTTTTTTTATAACTTTAATTATGGATAATTTTGTTTCAGTTTAAGTATTTTTTTAGTAAATTTTTATGTACCGGTTTTGTTTTTGTTTCATTAATTTCTATAACTACATTTAAATTGTCTGTGTCTAGTACTTTATATGGACCTTTATAGGGAGGTTCAAATTTTCTTCTATTCTCGATTTTCATTAAAACAAAATCACCTACTTTTATCTCTATACTATTTTGTTTTTGTTTAGAATCTCTTTTCCTTCGGTCTTTAATTTTTAAAGTCATATCATGTGCTCTTTGTAGTGAGTAGTAGAGTCTAGTTTTTAATTCATTTGAATAGTTGTCCAAATTATAAATTGGCCTTGGGTTTTTCAATTCGTCACTTGGTAGTCTAGGAAGTTTTCCGAATACTAACTCAAAAGGCGTGTAGTCTGTATCAACGTTTGGAGTTGTGTTGTAGGCAAATGTGTAGAATGGTATCCATTCATGCCATTCATCATCTTTCACAAAGCCTAGTAAGTATTCGTTTAGAACACGATGGTTGCGTTCAAAAAAGTTTTGTTTTATTTTTAATAATGAACAAATCTCTTTCATCAGTTCATTTGTAAATTCTGTACCTCTATCTGTTTTAAGAATATTAAATAAACCGTTCTTCAAAACTACTTGCTCCATCAAGACTTTCGCTACTGTTTTTGCATCTTTGGATTCTATAGGATGTGCGATTACGTATTTTGTTAATTCGCATTGCATAGTGAGTATATATCTGAAATTGTTAGATGGTCTTAAAGGACCTACAGTGTCCATTACTATAGTGTCAAAACTTTTTGATGGTGTATCTGTTGTGATATAAGGTTCTTTTGTGTGTTTTATTTGCTTATTTAATTGACACGATTTACAAGTTCTTACATAATTTTTAACCATTTTGTTCATATTTTTCCAAACATATTTCTGTTTTAATTTTGATAGTGTCTTTTTTATACCGAAATGTCCACTGTGTGGCAAATCATGGTATTCCTCAATCAATCTATACTGTTTTGTGGTGTCATGTATTCTCTTTGGCATTTTATATATAATTATTTTAATATCATTATTTTTTAAATTGTTATATTTCTCTTTTAACTTTTCGGCCGTTATATATTTAAAAATTTCATCATTATCATATATTACGTACGTTTTATGATCTGCTCTTTGTAATTTTAATAAAAGTTTCTCCAAAAATGTTTCTGAAAACATAGGATTTTCGCTTTTACTACATATTATGCGCATAATATCATCATTCAATTCTTTAGATTCTTGCTGCAGCTTTTTATCATATATAAATTTTATTTTTTGGAGCTTCTTAATATCATTTATTGACGTGCATTCCCACATACGGAGGTGATCAGTCTCTTTTGGAGATATGCAATCCTTAGTATTATTATTATCTTTATCGTTTTTATTATTTTGGTTAACCATACTTCGCGTTATTGCCAAAGTTTTCTTTTCTTTTTCATCAACATAATTTGGAATCATATCTTTTAGAATTTGCGAATTTATTTCAATTCTTGATAATGCATCTGCGTTTGTATTATTTGAACCTTTTTTGTATACAATTTCAAAGTCATAGTCTGATAGTTCTAGTCTCATTCTGGTTAATTTTGAGGATGGGTTTTTATGAGAAAATAGTGCAATGAGTGGTCTATGGTCCGTAACAACTGTAAATTTTCTACCGTATAGGTAAGGTCGGAAAAATTGTATGCCCCAATATATTCCTAATAATTCTTTCTCGATTACTGACTTATTTCTTTCATGTTTGTTTAGTGATTTACTCGCATAAGATATGGGCAAATCACTTCCAATATTAACCTGTGAAAGTACTGCACCTAATGCAACATTTGATGCGTCTGTGGTTAGTATAAATGGTTTATCGAATTCAGGATATTGTAGTATAGGTGGGTTTTTTAGTCTCTCTCTTAATGTATCAAATGCTTTTTGGCAGTCTTCTGTCCAGTTGAACATTACTTTTTTTTTTAGTAAATTATTTAAACAGTTGGCCGTTTTCGCAAAGTCTGGAATGAAACGTCTGTAGTAATTGCAAAAAGCAACAAATCTTCTAACGTCATCTGCGTTTTTGGGAACAGGATACTGCTCGATAACTTTATATTTTGTTGGATCGGTTTTGATGCCATCCTTTGTAATTAGATGTCCCAAATATAAAACTTCTGGTTTCAGGAAACAACATTTCTCAGCATTGAGTTTTAAATTATAATGTTTTAGTCTTTTGAATACTTTTATGAGATTCTCATTGTGGTGTTTCAGATTGCATCCAAAAACAATTATGTCGTCAACATATAAAAATGCTTCTGTTTCCAGCCCTGATAGTGCTATAGTCAACATTCTCTGAAAGCTATTTGATGATATTTTTAGTCCGAACGGTAACCTATTATATTGGTAATGTCCGCTGTTGGTGGAAAAAGCTGTAAGTGGTCGTGATGAAGGGCTTAGTTCGATTTGATGGAAGGAACTTGTCATATCTAGAGTTGAGAAATATTTAGCCCTTCCTAATTTATCTAATATATCATCAAGTCTTGTTAAGGGAAATTTGTCATTTACTATTTTATCGATCAATCGTCTGTAATCTACAACTAAACGCCATTTCTTTATACCGTCTTGTTGTTTTTTTGGTACTAAAAGTAAAGGTGAATTATATGGGCTAGTGGATTGTTCAATGATATTTTCCTTTAGTAGTCCTTGTACTTGTTTATCTATTTCATTAAGTTGTGTTTGTGGTAGACGGTAGTTTTTTATATATACTGGTGTATTATCTGTAAGTTCAATGATTTGCCTGTAGAAATTATTTGTTGTTAACTTTTCATCTTCAAGGTGAAATATTTCCTGATATTCTCTTAAGATCTTGTATAAAGTATGTTTATTTTCTTGGTCAAAGTCTTGGAAATTTACTTCTTTAAGTAGTTTCTGGAATCTTTGTTCCGAATAGTTTTGATGTGTGGTTTTGAAAATGTAGTAGTGTTTAAGTGGTATGGTAGAAATTTTTACGTTTGAAAGTCTTGCAGGTGAATCTGTAGTGTTTAAAATTCTGACGTGTCTATTGCCTTCTTTTGGGATAATTGTATTTGCTACAAAAATACCATTTTCTATTTCTTTATTGCATACTAAACTATCCTCATCAATTTTAATATTTATTCTTACTACTTTTTCTGATCTTGGGGGTATAATAATATTTTCTAAATGTTCTGCATTAATCTCTAGTGGAATTGTTATTCTTTCTCCATTGATAAACGCATTTATTTTACATGTATCATAATCTATTTTGCAACTGTATTTATAGAAGAAATCAATTCCTAAAATTCCATCGGTTGCGATTGGAAAGTCACCGTTAACTATATAAAATTTATGTTTTACTTCATGTTCATTTAGTTTAAGATTTAAGTATGTCGATCCGATGGTATTTATGGAATCTTGTGTTATACCATTTAATTTACATATGTCTTCATTAAGTATATTGTAGCCGTGTAGTATATTTTCTTTGCATAGAGATATATCTGAGCCGGTATCTATTAAGAAAGTTAAGTTGTAAGTTATATTTTTAATTGATAAGTAAATAAAATTTGATGTGTTAGTTTTTATGTTGTAGATTCTTAGTTTTCCCTTCTCGGAGTATCGTTCTGAAACTCCAGGATATGGTCGTTTCCCTGTTGTTGTATTGTACGTATATTTGAATTTCGTTGATTAGTATTGAAGTTTCTATTAAATCTGTTGAAAGTATTATGCTGGCTTGAATTTCTGTTATGTCCAGTAAAACTATTATTGGTTGGGGTAAAATTCCTATTTCTTATATTGAAGTTACTGTTATTGTGATTATTATGGTTTGTGTAGCTAAAATTTTTGTTTTGTCGATTAAAATTTTGGTTTCCCTGGTTGCTGTACGTGTTGTAAGTGTACTTTTTTCTGTTATGGTTGTTAAAGTGCGTTTGTCGTCTGTTACTAATGTGAAAGATTTTTAATGCATCTGTTGTATTCAAGATTCTTTCTTGTGTTATTGCTATATCGTAAGCATCTGTCAGTGTTTTGGGTTGTGCAGCTATGACTGCTATTCTTATATTTTCATTGAGGCCTTCTTGGAAAGTTTCTAATGCTAATTTTTCATTCATGTTTTTTATAGTTTCAATAGCTATTTCATTGGGATTTTCACCTAAGTCTTTAATTTGTATTATGGTCAACTCTGTTATTAATGAATTAATTTTTTCCCTGTAAAGAGCTACACTTCCTTTCTGTTTCATCTTTCTAAGTTCTGTGTGAAGACAACTTGCTGTTTTAGTGTGCTTAAAGTTTGTGGCTAACGATGTTTTTAGTTCGCTAAAAGTTGTTGGTAGTTTTTGTGTCAATAGTAAACTTCTGACTTTGTCCTTTAATTTCATACAGATTACATATTTTATAAGTTTCTTTTTACCTTCATCATTTAACTCGTCATGAACCATTTCTACCATGGTTAGGAATATGTCTAGATGGAGTGGCTTTCCATCAAATGTCGGGATTGTATCCGATGCCTTTTTGCTGTCGAAATTAGACATGATTGTAGGTATTTTTGTGTCCAATGTGCTTTTGTGTTCTAAAAGTGTTTCAATTGCTTTTCTCTTCAGTATTCGAAATTCTGATATTTTATCTTCCCTTAGTGATCTTGGTAGTTGGCTTGCTACTTTGCCAAATTGCCTACCTAATTGCTCAACTAAATAAAGCTTTTCTTTAAGTGTTTCTTCTGTGTACTTCCTACTTTTCGATTTTTTTGCATTTACAATTATTCTGTTGAGTTCTTCTATAATTTGATCCATAAGTATGAAACAATACAATTTTTTTTTGTAATGGTTTTTGTTTAATTTTAATATATGTTTTCATGCATTTTGTACATTATTTCTTACTACTTGTTTCTTTATATAGTTTTGAATAAATTTCCATAATGCTATTAGTAAGATAATTATCAATAAAACTATTACTATTTCCTGACTTATCGTTATTTTGTTGTCGTTTACTGCATATGCATTTGCATGACCTTCAACTTTAGCATCCGCGATACCCATTTCTATGTTTTTAATATTATAACTTATGATTTCTTCGGGTGTTAAACTAAAAGTGTGCATAATTTTAATTGAAATGAATTGTGTTGTATTATTTCCATCCTTTCTTCTTTAGTTCCGCTAGTTGTTTTATCAATGCTCGTTTTTGATTGCCCTTGCTGATGTTTATGACTCTTTGTAAATCTCTGCAGGCTGCTTCGAATTTTCGTTTTTTTCCTCCTCTCTTTTTGGGTTTTGTTGTCACTGTTTCTACTTCTGGTTTTATGGATTTTTTTACTTGTCTTGCTCTGTATTGCTCGATTGTAAGTGGCTTGGGCCCGGCATCTTTAGGTGTTTGTTTATAAGGTGGTGCTTCCTCAGTGTTCTCAGTTGTGGAACTTGGAAAGTATTCTTTTGAAAGTTCTATGAATTTTTCGTATTTTTTGAAAATTTCGTCGATTTCTTCTTTCGAAGTCATTCGGGAAACTTTTCTATTAGGATTGATGGTGATGAATAATTAGAAGTCAATATAGGAAAAAAAAAATTTTATTTTTTTTGTTAATAATGGTTGGCATAACAGGATCGAAAATTTTTAAAGGATCGATACCAGGATCAGTGGCAGGATCGCCATGTAGTGTAATTTTAAAGGATCGACTGTGTTTGATTTGTTTATCGGTTAAAGTATTACTTAGCTCTTCAGCCGCATTAACAGATCATCAAAATGCCCACTTGAGAATTAAAAAAAAAGAATCAAGAGCTTTTTGATTGTCAAATTAATTCTGAATTTTATTCCTAAAAATCAATTGCTTATATACTAAATTATTGCATTGGTCAGCTCATAAATTTCATAAGAGAAATTATTATTTCCCACGTTTTTACTTAATAAAGAAATAGTATTATATTACAAATCTCAAATAAACATTTAGTACATTGACATTGTTTTGAATATTTAAAGTTTTCTGCTGACCAATCGTAAACATAAAAAAAAAGAATAAAGAAAAAAAAGGGTTCTTAAATAACTAAAAACCCAATGACACTACCACAACAGTAACGCCGAACTGGTAAAATACAATAGCGGCAACGCTGAAAACCAGAAAAACAACGCCGCCGGCAAACAAAGGAAAAGCTCCCAGCAACGTTAATAACTTCCAAACCCCTATTCGGATTTGAAAGATATATATGTTCCTGGAAAGGTATCGACGAGCACTTGCCAACGATATCAAACACCCCGTACAAAAAGCAAAAAACAAATGCAATAACCGCACCTACCCCGAAAAACGAATAAATACGCCAACCATGACTCCCAAAACTTAAAAGACCAATAACTCCCGAACCCCTGTACGGATTCAAACAACAGTCCAATCAAGCCCCCCAACACCCTGTTCATTGTGTAAAATACACAAATCCGAAAACAAAGTTCACTTCTCACAAAACGCACTCGCACACAACAAACCGTATACCACCGAGTAGCAAAAGTTTTTCCGCAAACGATTAAACTAATTATACCACTTATAGCCCCAATTTTATCCGAAAAAGAAACAATATCCGAAAGAGCTTGTAAGTACCCGTCAATACTCGCAGAACCGTATTCACACTATATGATAGATAGGGACAGCTGTGCTCAAGATTAACGTCAATACCTGCCAATTTGGCCTTACTTCACGGTGCACTTAGCACTGGATAGAATCAATGCGTCTACCAACGCCCCACACACAACTGGCTGTTGTGCATGGGTACCAATGGCTAACATGTATTTGGACATAGTCAACCCCCCCTGGTTTGGAGCGGAGCCTATCTAGAACTCTTTCTTAGATATGGATCTAGGCATCCGGTTGCAATGCAACTCCACACCGAGCGACATGATCTTCCCGCGATTTTGAGCACAACCACAACCACCACGAATCTCCCCGAAGGGCCGACCCAAGTCAGGCAGAAACCGAAGTTTCTGGGGCTCCTGACCCCGTGGTACCAGATTAAGCCTCTGATCAGGCTTCGTAGTCAAGACTACTACCGCAAACAGTTCCCGGAAATGGTAACCCGTAAAACAACAAAAAAAACAAAAACAAGACAATCAACATTCACCCTCACGGATGGTAATTGTGCACAATAGCACCGGCAGGACAAAACACACAGAACAAAAACACAATGTCACTCTCACAAGTAACACACTGGTAGAAAATACCACCCAACAACGAACACCAAATAACACAGGGCAATTACAATAATCGCCACAAAACAGCAATACAGCACAACAAACACAGCACCAAGCAGCAAATCATATTACAAAAACGTCATATAGAGCGTCAAGGTCGTCATTATCAATCCCCAACATAAATGGATAGCGTCATCCAGAGACAGGCAGAGTCATCAACAAAGGCACACATTATCTCACATATCACACGAGAATGATCTAGGGGTAGACGTAGTCGTCATCAAACAAAATCAGCATCAATCCACAAACAGCGATAAATCCATAACCAGGTACAGGCAAAGTCACTACTACATCCGACAACTTATATACATAGCGTCATCCAGGGACAGGCAAAGTCATCATCACAAGGTACCAGGCAGCAGTCATCTACCCATGTTTACAGCCACAGAGACCCCTCAAAGGTCCCAAGGGACTCAATAGGAGACCCCGCAGCATGAAAACAATGGCAGAACGAACACCAGATACCAATAATGGCGAACCACAACCACAACACATCCACAGCAACCAACATCAGTCCCCAGCAGCAACGTCGAGTAGACATCTTGGGCGATATCCACGAACAGCGACCGTTCGAGTGATCATGTAAAGGACCACCTCCACTAAATTTGTCTCAGTGTTCTCCTAAATGCCTCACGAGCGAACTCTTTTAGCCTCCCAAATGTCCGACTGTCTTCTAAAACCCTACTAACGTCATAACACAACCCAGTATGGTACGTGACTCCCATACTTTCCAAATCTCTAATGTCACTGTACAAGGAGCATTCAGTCAGTACATGCCTCCAGTCTTTAATTCCCCCACCACATATACAGTCCGGTGTCTCAGATAGGCCTCTTTGATGCAAAAATGCATTAAGAGAGCCATGTCCAGTCAGCAAAAATCACAGACTAAGGCCGAAGCTAAAGTCAGGGCACCTAAGTATAAGTCCCGGGTCACGAATAAAACTGAAAGTCACCCTACCATTCTCACTAGAACTCTATCTCTCCCTCCACCTAGCAAGAAGGTGATCTGACAGGAGCACCTTTAGCCGCCCAACATCGCCCTTTACTATATCCTGAGCATTAATCCAATCATCCAAGGAAAGTGGTAATCCCTTCTTGACCTAGAAGGTGATAGCACGACGTATCAACTCCAAGTCAAGGGGTGCTACACCCAGCAAGACCTGAAGAGCATCTGTCGAAGCTGTTCTGCAGATCGGCAAGTAAGCCAGCACAGATATTCTCTGACACGAAAGTACCTTTTTACGGCCAGCATCAGACATAACTACATCGCACCACACAAGCGCACAATATGCCGCACAGGCAACAAACAGCCTACCATATATGGTACGAGTAGCACTTCTGCTGAGACCCCAGTCACTTCTAAGGAAACGTCTCACATTACCTACAACGGCACTCAGCTTGTCTCGTAAATAAGTAGGCTGAACCATCATTATTTCCCGATACTTGACCTGAGTCGCATATCTGAGATTAACGCCACCAGAACGAATGACTGGCGGACGGTCGTGTGATAACCTGCCCTTGAGCAGCATCATCACAGTTTTGTCCAATGTTATATCCCCTCCAGCACGGCCACCCCAATCACTCACATCACGCATGGCCTGCTGTCCCTTTCTCTCCAGCTCAGCACGAGACTGGACTTCGATCAAGATGAGCAGGTCATCCGCATATGCGCGCAGCCCGAAGGAACGCCACAGCAACCTCTGCAAAGGATCCATCATGGGGTTGCAATTAAATTTACCACAAATGGAACCACGTGTAACGTCCCTCCAAACAGTGTCGCTGGCACCTACAACACAAGCTTTCCTGCCGCTGAAGTAACTACTCCGCAAGTCCAGTTCTCGACAGCCTATCTCACGTATTCTATCCAGAACTACACCCCACAAGAGGTCAGCAAGATAATCAGCCCTATACTGAGTCAAATCGTCAGCATTAGAACGCCTCGCCCTTTGGAATCGCCTCCTAAGGCTTCTAAAATTTCTCCGCATCGTATCCAACTCATGTGTCCACCACTTGACCCTACTTGGCTTAGTCTTTCGACATCGGCCAAGCAATATGTCATTAATGGTACACATCCAGCGGTCACTCATCCCCACGTTATCATACACCCTCCACCTAAAATCAAAGACCGACAACGCTACCCCTTTCGAAAGTGTGACATCGATATCACTGGTGCCCATTGGGCCATCAAACGTATACAAATCGCTAGCCTCATTTAATACTGAAACACCATTTGCGACCAGCCATTCGCTAAGCATAATTCCTCGTACAAAGTTCTGATGCGCAAGAGTATGCCTGGGCATCTTACTGAACCAAGTACGAGAACATGAACACGAAGAACATAACACGAAGCTACAGCATCCTGAGCCCGCACAATAAAGCGGAACCACTTCACGTACACACCAGTTGCACATAGGTGGTCAGCAACAACCTGTGTGTACTCGAGTACATCATTCACGTCACCTTCTCCACCGGCCCACGGTGCACTAGCCAGCCTCACCGCCTTCCTGTACACCTCCTCCATGAATTCATCTGGCGTAATTTGTTTATGGACGCGCTGCACCACTACCTTAGGGCCCAGTTTATCCTTCACCGATATCTCCAAGCCCACCTCTTCAAACTTTTTATTCCCCGCAATCCTGTTCCTCTCAGCAGCCGAGGGAATGCGAATTACGGCACCACCCGATTTCGTCAGCCGTACGTCATGTACACGGACGCCAAGCGTTGGCCAAGCGTTGGCACCTTCTGGACTACCTCCTTCGATGTCGAGCCACCTTTGCCCTTCACCACCACCGACCACGTTTCCACTGGCTTGACGGCAGGTATAACCACCACAGCCACCATGAGCACGCATAGACGTCACTGAGAGTGGCATGGGAAAGGGATGGTCATCCGATGCAACATCGGACGTATCCCCTTCAGCGCCCTTCCTCTTGCCAGGTACCATGGCAAACGAAACACACTAGAACGGGGTAAGACAACAGCAAAAACCAGACGAAAACCGGTAAAAAAAACCGCCGAAAAAACTAAAAAACTCGATAGAAAACCGAATAAACCCGATCACAAACCGAAAAAAAACACAAAAACAAAACCGGAAAAACAGAAAAAAACCGAAGAACAAACCGGTTCAACCAAAAACCGGTTCCAAATCGGTCCTACACGGCAGCCCGAAAAACCCGACAAAAATCACCAAAACGCCCAAAAAACCCAGCGACACTACCACAACGGTAACGCCGAACTGGTAAAATACAATAGCGGCAACGCTGAAAACCAGAAAAACAACGCCGCCGACTCCCCAGGCACCAAAAACCAGAATCGTTAATAACTTCTAAGCCCCTATTTGGATCTGAAAGATATATATGTCTTTGGAAAGGTATCGACGAGCACTTTCCAACGATACCAAACACTCCGCACAAAAAGCAAAAAACAAATGCAATAACCGCACTTACCCCGAAAAACGAATAAATACGGCATCCAAGAGTCCCAAATCCTAAAAGACCAACAACTCCCGAACCCCTGTACGGATTCAAACAATAAATACATCCAAACAAAGTGCTCAGCGCGCACTTTCCAACAACATACAACAATATGCAGTCCAATTAACTTTTTTAACACCCTGTCTGCTGTGTAAAATATACAAATCCGAAAGTCCACTTCTCACAAAACGGACTCGCATACAGCAAACCGTATACCACCGAGTAGCAGAAGTTTTTCCGCACACGATTAAACTAATTATACAATTTATAACCCGAATTTTATCCGAAAAATAAACAATATCCGAAAGAGCTTGTAAGAACACGTCAATACTGGCAGAACCGTATTTACACTATAAGTAGATAGGGACAGAAGGAATCTCGTTAATCCATTCATGCGCTTCGCTAATTAGATGACGAGGCATTTGGCTATTTTGTTTAAATATTATGCCTAAAATGTAGGCAGCACATAGATAGGTTTTAGAGGGCTTCGCATTCTCAACGACTCAAATAAGTTCGGGATGTTTAGTCCGTCATAAAGAGTACATTTGTCCCGCGAAGCAGAAAAATATAGATTTTTGAAATAATGCCGTAATTTCAACCAACGCCATTTCTTACCATGGTGACACTTGTGGTATTATTAAATATTTTGAAAGCACGAATGCTTCATATTGCGGCTCTGGTTGAAATCAATGCAGCATCTGATTTTGTTATAATTTTCCAATTTATAAGTTCGGTAATTGAGGTCTTGCTCCATATTCCTCGCCAAGACAATGTAATTGTACCCACTTTTGTAACATTTTGATTGAATTTGTTACAAATTGCTTCTCTTACTGCACTTATGTTATAGTAGCTTTTCTTCCTGATGTGGGCTAAATCAAGATTATTTACATCGTTTACTACTTGTGCGTCAATTACGAGAAGCTCATTTCCTTTTACAGATACAATGTCTGGCTTTCTTAGGCCATCAGATGTATTTAATGGCGGTTCATCATGTACATTGTATCCTGTTTCTATCATTTTTCTTACCACAAATGATTTAATGCATGTCTTTCAATTCTAGCATGGGATGATCTATGACATACTTGTATTGTGTGGTAAGGTGTTTCCGGTACCATGCACCCAGCTCTGCATGTACGGTCTATTTCTGGTCTACCTCTAGATGTTATTAATTTTGAGGGTAGATCATTTATTCTTAGACGGATACAATTTATATAATCACGGCCTGAAAGCAATTTGGTTGGCTCTCTGACCCATCTGTGCGCTTCTTTACTTTTATCGGCATCTCGAAGGCCTGCACCATCTACTGAACTATATAAGCTGTAAAGAGGGAGCAATTCCCTGCTCGCAGCCTTTGTTCAGTGATGGTGATTTCATTTTGCACAGCATCGAATATTTGAGACTCATTTATTACATTTGGCAGTTCTATATTTTCAAGTCTTTTCCTTCTAAGCATAGTACCAAACCATCTTACGCTTTCTATGCCTAGGCCACCTCCAGAAACAGGTGCATGGAAGAATGCTGTTGGAATATCATTTGGTACATTTAGCCATTTTCTTACAAATCTGCGGATATTCTTATCAGTTTTATTCAGGCTAATTATTTTAATATTCCCCAGTGTTAATTTATAGTATAATTGTGGAATTAACACTGTGCGTAGTGCATGTAACCGTTGTTGTGGTTTCAGGGGAGCCTTACTTAATCTTTCTAATTTTTCAATTATTTCATTCTCTTGGCTAATTTTGCATTTACCATCCGCAGTGAATGACATTCCAAGATATCTCCACTCATCCGTTCTTTTGAGGGCAGGCATAGGACGACCATTAATCATAAAGGTGTTTTGTTTGATAATGGTTTTCTTTTGTTTAGGTCGTCCTTTAATGCTTATACTAAGACATTTTGATGTATTTAATTCCAAACCACACTTAGAGAAGAACTCATGTGTGGTGTCGGTCAATTTCTGCAAACCGTCTTGCGTCGATGCTAGAAGAACTAAGTCATCAGCGAAAGCCAGTGCATTTATAACTCAACGACCCAACCTATATCCAATCTCATTAGATAGCAGATCCAATAATTTGTATATCACCATGTTAAAGAACATAGGTGATAATGGATCGCCTTGCTTCACTCCTCTTTTTGCTATTAGAGGAGTTGATTTCCATTAGTCTGTCAATAGGGTAGTTGTTGTTGTTTTATAGAAAGTTTCTACATATTTTATAAAATTTTTATTAAAGCCAAATGATTTTAAAATCTCAAATACCGTATTATGGGTGACGGAGTCAAACGCCTTGCTTACATCTAGATATGCTATGAACAATGAGCTAATTTTATTTTTGGTTGATTTGAAGATCGTGTCTAACACTATAGTATTATCTCCTACTCCATCCGTTTTAATAAACGCCCTTTGCCGTGGATCTAGCTTTAGGGAGCCTTCAATACGTCTAGCCAAGATGGTATCTACCTGACGTACCAAGACTGATGGAATAGTGATCGGTCTGAAATCACCTGGTTCTTTAGAGTCTTTTTTCTTTGGGATAAATATAGTTTTGGATCTTGATATTTCATTTAGAAACTTCCCACACCACAGGATTAAATTAAATATTTTAGACAATATCCCAGATGGTATGCTTTTTAATTGTCTGCTTGTAATTCCATCTGGGCCTGGTGATGTGTTTATTTCCAATCTATATTTATCTATTTCTTCTGGTGTTATTGAAGACCAGACTCTTTCTAATTCTTGCCGCTTAGGTGGTATAGTCGACTTTATTATATTGCTCGTTTCCATAACATTTCTCCAGAATCGCTCAATGATTTCTTTTATTGGTATTTTGGAACTATTTGGACCATCAATTATCGACTTTATGCAACGGGTTTGGTATTTTCCCCATTGTTTTTGCGTCTTAGCATAGTCAATTCGCCTTTGTTTTCTTCGACTTGTTTCGATATTTCTGTTTATATTTCTATTTTCTCTCCTTTGTCTTGAAACAGTCGTCGGGAGAATGCTAGCTTTATATGCTGTGAGGCAGGTTAGAGTGCTTATTTTGCCTACACTTCTCGCATTTTCTAAAATGTCCATTACAATGGTAATCTGATACTGATCTTGAGAGTTATTATTTGCCCGTAACCCATCCAAAGAATTTATTAAGTAGTGGTCATCATTGTCTTTATTAATTGGAACATGCTTTGGAGATTGTAATAATATTTCAGGATCGATGTTTGCTCCTGATAAATAATTTTCTACATATTCCTTTTAAGAATCTTTCTGCCTGACTTTGTTAATTGCTTCCACAGATCTTTTTGGGAAGATTTTATTTAATTCTTTGTTTATAAATCTGACTCCTTGTTGGTTCCCTCCGTCAGTGGACGGAGGATTCTCATTATTTAAAGAAATTCGAGCTGTTAACCCAAATTTCCGTTTAAGCCTTCCTAACTTAGCCGTTAGTCTGGGACTAACGTTACTGGCGAGAACCACGAAGAGGTGTAGGATAGGCACATCCATGCCCCCTTTTTATGAACCCATATTATGCGCGCCACTATTTAAATGGCGATGCATTTGGCCACATATTAAGACAGTCATAGTTACTCCCGCCGTTTACCCGCGCTTACTTGAATTTCTTCACTTTGACATTCAGAGCACTGGGCAGAAATCACTTTGTGTCAACACCCGTTAGGGCCATCACAATGCTTTGTTTTAATTAGACAGTCGGATTCCCCAAGTCCGTGCCAGTTCTGAATTGATTGTTAATTGATAGTCGTTATAATTTAAAAGGAATATTATCTTGCGATAAATCCCCTAAAAATTTTAGCAAGAAAGTTCCACAATTGGCTACGTAACTACTATCCGGGGAACAAGATGTTAAAATCTCTATTTACCCAGAACGAGTACATAAACCATGTTATTGCTTCCCAATCAAGCCCGACTATCTCAATCTTCAGAGCCAATCCTTATCCCGAAGTTACGGATCTAATTTGCCGACTTCCCTTAACTACATTATTCTATCGACTAGAGACTCTTCACCTTGGAGACCAGCTGCAGATATTGGTACGGCCTGTTGAGAAGTTTGCGTGACCCCACCATAAATTTTCAAGGTCCGAGGAGAAAATATCGACACAACAGTAAATGTCATGCTCTTCTAGTCCATCTACCATATCTCTCTTCGAAAGACTTATATGGTAGTACTGTTGTGCCTTTAATAATTTGAACACTTTATAATTAAAAAAGACTTGATGTTCTTTTGGTGGTTGTAACAAAAGTGAGCGAGAGCTTTATTGCATGTTATTACTTATCCTAACTTATCCTATTATTGGGCGTGCTTACACAAATAAATGCAATCATATAATTTATTTGAACGAAGGATAGGGTGTCCCATTAATTTACAGGGATGGCACTATACCTCTCTTTTATTAAGAAGTTTAATCAAAAGTTTATTTAATATAAAGTTTATATAATTATAAAATTTAAAATGTGGGAATAACTACCTTCCCTTTTCAAGAGAAAAAAATTACGAAATGAAATTAAATTTATTACAAATTTAATTTAAAAAAGTTTTTTTCTTTTTGATTTAACATGTTCTTAAAATTTAAATGGATTTTGATTCAAAAGCAAATAGCCTGAAACATTCGGGATGAAGGAGGGAGTGCCCTGTGTAAATAAGACTACTACCCCTTCGACTGGTTGTCATTGACCCGCCAGGAATTGCCTTCACCCAAATGGTTTGACTGTCTGCCCTTGGAAAAGTTAAGTTTAATTTTTTCAAGAAAATATTCAAAGTTATTACAAAAGATGATGAAATAATCAAGGTGATCAAGCTTGGTTATTTGATGATCTTTATATTATTATGTACATGCAATTTTATGTAAATATTGTTTCATATTTTGGATATCTAGTTTACTAAAATAAATTTAATATATTATTACATATTATAAAATTTTTGTATGTGATATTAATTTTAATAAAATATGTTTACCAAATGAAAATTTATTAATATATATATATATATAAAGTTTTATTAATATTTTCGTATTCTGTTTTTATGTACAGTTTTTTCTTTTTTGGTTTCTTCATTGTAAATTGTTACATTAGTATCATAAATTTTTGTTACTATATATGGACCATCATAAATACTCTTGTGTTTATCGTATGGTTCTTTCTTCAGTAAAACTTTATCATTGATATTTAAAGTAATTGGTTTTGCAAAATTGTCGTAAAATTTTTATTGGTAGCTTTATGTTTCTCTATCAGTTCTTTAGCAAGTAAATAAGTTTTTTGAAGTCTATATTTAACTTCTTTACTGTAATTGTCAATATCATAAATTGGATCAATGTTGTTGTTTATTTCGTTAGGCATTGTTGCCTTTTTGCCGAAAACTAATTCAAAAGGAGTAAACTTATTGTCGAAAACTGTGTTAGGTGTCGTATTGTGGTAGAAAGTAAAGTACTTCAGATAGGTATCCCAGTCAAATATGTTCTCACTGATATACGCTCTAATATACTCGTTGAAAACTCTATGATTTCGTTCCACAGTTCCTAGTGTTTGATGGTGGTAGCTAGTTGAAAATTTTATTTTAATACTTAAAAACTTGCAAAGTTCAGAAAAACTTTCGTTTTTGAACTCCGTTCCTAAATCAGATTTTATAATGTCCATCTTCCCATAGACTAATATGAAGTTTTCGAAAATTGCCTTGACAACAGTTTGAGCGGATTTATCAGGTATTGCTACTGTGATTAAATATTTTGACAAATCACACATGATTGTTATGGCATATTTATTTCCAAACGCAGTTTGCGGTAGCGGACCTATTGTGTCCAGAACAACAATTTGAAATGGTTTGTTTGGAGTTGGAGTCAAAGTAAGCTTTTCAGTATTTGTAGGCTTAACTTTGTTTAAACAGCATTTTGTACAATTTCTCACAAATGTTGCTATGTCTTTTGTCATTTTTTTCCAAAAATATTTCGTTCGAATTTTAGCATAACGCTTTTTCTGTCCGCAATGACCTCCTAATACTGGGTCGTTATGTTATATTTGCATTATTTTGATCTTCTCGTCTTCGTTTTTTACTATCGCGATAGGTTCAGTAAGTATTATTTCAAGTGTCGTTAGTATTTTATTACCGTAATCTTTTAATTTTTGTATCGTAAAAATTTTGAAAAATAAATCATCTTTTGACCATTCTGCACTATAGATTCCTTGAACGCTGGCTTCGTTTTCTAGCCTCGAAAGCAAATAGTCAAAACTAATTGTTTCGTTAACGAAATCAAAGTCTAGAGATAACAGTTTCTTAAATGTTCTATATATATTTACGCGTAATGTTTTTGTATCTTTATCATTGTAAAATATTGCGGTTCTTATTTTTGCTACTTTCTTACTAAAGTTATGAGAAAATTTATCATAAATTTTTAAATTGAGAAGTTTTTCATTTTCATGAGGCGGATTTAGTTCGATATTGTTTGGTTTCTTTGACATTGAACGAGTTGTCATGACGAGTACTTGATTGTTTGAAATATTCTTTAACTCATTTATTGTGATTCTTCATAAAGCATCTGCTGCTACATTGCATTTGCCTTTGATATATTCGACGGTAAAATTGTACTCTGAGAGTTCCAGTCTTAATCGGGTCAGTTTTGAGGATGGGTCTTTCATATTAAAGAGATAGATCAATGGACGATGATCTGATCTAACTGTAAAGTGAGTACCATAGACATATGGTCGAAATTGTGTAATTGCAAAGTGAATTGCTAGCAGTTCTTGCTCAATTGTAGGTTTATTCTGTTCTGATTGATTAAATGATTTTGAAGCGAAGTAAATCGGTAGATCGTTTCCATTAAAAGATTGGCTCAAAATAGCTCCACAACCAAGATTCGAAGCATCTACTGTTACAAGAAATGATTTCGAAAAGTCTGGATACTGTAAGATCCTAGGAGATAATAACATTGATTTTAAATTATCGAAAGATTGTTGACATTTTTCATCCCAATGAAAGTGTATATTTTTTCGGGTTAAACGATTTAATGGTGCTGCTACTATAGCAAAATTTGGTATAAAGCGCCTATAATAATTTGAAAATGCAACAAAACGTCTTAATGCGTCTTTGTCTGTTGGAACTGGATAAGTTTTAATGGCATTTATCTTTGTATCATCCGGCAAAAGACCATTCGCGGTACATTTGTGCCCTAAAAACATTACTTCAGAACGAAAAAATTTACATTTGTATGGATTTAGCTTTAGATTATGTGCCCTTAAAATATCAAAAACTTCTTTTAAATTACTGAAATGGTGTTGTTTACTACAACCGACTATGACTATGTCATCTACGTATAAGAAAGCTCTGTTAGGAGAAAGTCCAGAAAACGCTATGGACATCATTCTTGAAAACGAATTAGGTGCTACGTTTAATCCAAAGGGTAAAACCTTCCATCGGAAAGATCCTTTGTCAGTGCTAAAAGAGGTAACATCACGTGAGTCGGGATGCAATGGAATCTGGTGGAAACCGGAAAACAAATCAACTATAGAAAAATATTTAGCTCGACCTAAATTATCTAAAATATCGTCTATGCGAGGTAACGGAAACTTGTCAGCTATAAGCTTTTTATTAACGGCACGATAGTCTACGCCCATCCTATAAGACTTTTGATCATCTGTACTCTTTTTTGGTACCAGAATTAGTGGACTATTAAAATTTGAAAAGCTAGGTTCAATCAGATCATTTTCTAATAAATTGTTCACCTGTCTATTAATTTCATCCTCTTGTGAATGAGGAAGCCTATAATTTTTTATGTATATTGGGGACTGATCAACTAATCGGAATTTTTGTTCATAGAAATTATTTATTGACATTTTGTCATCTTTCAAAGCAAAAACGTCTGCATATTTTTCACAAAGTTTCATAAGACTGTATTTTACATCATTCGGCATTTGATTTTGTAGTATGGTTTTTAATTTGTCTATACGCTCCCTATTTGTTTCATTTTTATTTATCGAATATATGTAAAAATTTTGTAAACGTACTGCTTTGACTTTGTCATTTTGTATACATTTAAACTCATCAGTGGTATTTACTATTCTTATGACAGGATGCTTTGAGTCTATTATGCCTTTTCCGACAAATACACCTTTGCAAATTTGTTGCGAATCTATAAACATTGGTTCTGTAATTCCGCATAAGTTAAATATTCGATAAACTTCACATCTTGGAGGGATAATACAAGTAAAATTTTTAGTTCCTTGCAATATTGGTACTATTAATGTTTTGTATCTGTCACAAACTGTTATGGTCATATTTTCATAGTTAATTTTGCACTTATTATTTTTTAGAAAATCTTTCCCTAATATGCCTTCACATGGGATATTGAAATCATCGCTTACGACGTGAAAAACTTGTGAAATTATAGAATTGGAAACAATTACTCTTGTACAAATTGTACCTGAAGTAGTTAAAGAATTTGAAGTAATACCTGTAATATTGATTATTTCATTTTCATTCAAAACAATATTTGGTTTTAAACAAGAAATTTTAATTAAAGAGATGTCCGCTTGTGAATCGACAAGGAACGAACAAGTTTTATTGGCGTCAGTACAATTTAGTTTTATAAAATCGGTATAATTAAGGTTTAGATTGTATACTGATTTGTTAGAATTTTGACTATTTAGCTCTAATTTTGCGTTTCGTTTTCCTCCTCCCTCAACATATGCTGTTGAGGGCCTTGGACGTTTAAAGTCCTCACTGAGGCCCGTTGATTGATAGCGTTTGGTGAATTTCTACTTCTACCATTGCCACGATAATTGTTGTTTGGTCGATAGTTTGAAGAAAAGTTGTTGTTTCTTCTGAAATTATTGTTGTTATTATTAGAGTATCTGCGGTTACTGCCACGGTAAAGGTTGTTACGATAACACGAAAAATTATTATTCTGATAAGCATTATTGTATTGTTTCTGTTGCTACTTTGATTCCTAATTACCAAAACCTGACGTTCTTTTGTTTCAGCAGTTTGTTCTACTACTAGCTTCGCAATAACTTCTTTTGGATCCGAAAAAGACGAAGATGCCAAAATTGACTTTACTAAATCTGATTTAGCATTTAATGTACACATCGCAACCGTTTGCTCAATAGCCATCTCATGAGCTTTTTTCTTTGTTATGCCTTCAACAGTTCGAGAACGTTTGAAAGCATCAGCAAGATCCTCTGCTTGTTTTGAGAACTCTGCATAATTATTATGCTTAACTGTAAGCGCTGAAATTTTACTCGCGATAACTTTCGAATTATCCGGTTTAATATTTGTTTTCAAAGCAGCTTTAATTTCAGTTATGGTAGAAATGTTGTCTGGCAATGCTTCACGAGCTTTTGCTTCTAATTTAGATTTAATGAAGTTTACGAAAGTTGTTGTTAATTGTGGCTCAGTCAATTCTTCTATTAAGTCTATCTTGTCAAGAAATGAGTCTAAGGACAATGGGTTTCCATCATAATTGTCTCTTATAATGGACGCACACATGCCAATATATGATCTTTTCTGATCCAGTGTAGCCATTTTTCTAGAAATTTTAATACTATACTTGTTATCACAATTGGGATTACTTTCAGATTCACTGTTACTATCACTTTCTAACACAACTTCTTTATTTATAAACGAAAATAAGTTTTTTCCTTCCGGCACTTTTATTTTGCAATCTAACTTTGTAAAGCAGTTGATTAAAAGTTGACGACAATTTTTAATTTTTGAAAGAACTGATTTTTTACTGGAAGTTGATAATTGTGTATGTCTTGGCTCTGTATATTCTAATAAGTCGTTGTAAGTTTCTATTAAAAGTGAAATATATTCGTTAAGTTTATTAACGTTTTTTGTTAACGGTCTATTTTGCAAAACCCTTTTCTTTATTTTATAAAATGCAAATACTAGTTTATTGAACGTTGTTCTATTAAACTCTGACATTTATTAAAACGTATTGGTTTAATTACTTTAAAAAATATGTTGAAAAACATAGATTTTAAGTTTGATTGAATATAAGGAAGAAATTTTTTCAAAAAAATAAAAAATGTTTATGTTATCACTTAATTAAGTACAATATTTTGCTCTTCACTGTTTTTTTTTTGTATTTATGTGTTTTCTTTCTGAAAGCCAGTTAGTATTGCCAGAACTTGTCATAAAATTTAAACGCAGAGAAAAGCTAAGTAAAACTTTCTGATAAAAGAATTTTTATTAATTGTATTCACTTTATATGACAAGCAGAGATAATTTTTATAAAAATATAAAAGTTTATGGAAATAAAAACACTCGCTGTAATGGACGCCAAAAAAAATTATTTCTTGATATTTAAAAGTACCGTTTTGGCAACACTGATGTGCTCACATTAAATTAAAGCAAGGAATTCTCTTTCTTATTCTTCATTCCACTATTTTGTGTGTTTTATTTATGCATTTGTATATATATTTGTCACAATTCAAAATATAAGTATGTACATGTTTCTTAGTATGTATTTATTTCAAATTGTTTAATATATGTACAGTAATGCTTATATTTATAGGTGCTATTTTTGTTGTTGTTGGATATAAATTTTAAATAAATTTTATTAAATTTATAAGTATATAATAATAGTTTTAGTAGTGCTAATTATTTAGTAAAATGTTAGAATGTAAATATAATTATAATTTATTTATTATAACGTAAGATACATAGTTCAAACAAAAAAAAAATCACTGCTATTATTACATCGTCTCTGGAAAAGTTGCTGGGTTTATTTGTACTTACTGTGTTATTGCGTGTCTCTCTTCTTCTGTTGCTGTTTTGTAGTACATGTTGGTTGCTTTCTCTTCTTTTTTGTTGTTAACATGAGTTATTTAATGAATTGTGTTTGCAAAGTTTCTGTTATATTTTGTGGGTTTTTTTTTGTATTTTGTCGAACCTATGGGTTTTTTTGGAAACGGTTGTTTTATTGTAGCATTGGTACAGTTTTATTTTTTTTTTGGAAACAGTTATTCCACTTTAGCGCTGCTACAGTTTCTTATATATTTTTTCTTTTTGATTTTTAAAAAAAAACTTTTTAATTAACTCTTCGAACATAAAACTTAAGTATATGAAGGAAACAGCGTCGCACGATAATATCGTCACCACAATTGTTCGCATTGTTCGTAATAAAAAAAATTTTGAGCGCCTCTGTGGAATACTCTTTTCATGTGGTTGATTTTTTTTCAAATGTTGTACCACAATTCTTGCACTTATATATAATTCCTTTTTTTTAGTTTTTAAATGCAGTTACCATCACTTTATTCATTGTATGGCAACAAAAAAAATTTTTTTTCTTTTTTGGGTCCTGTCACGGTCGCCATGTTGTGCCTTTAATAATTTGAACAAAAGTGAGCGAGAGCTTTATTGCATGTTATTACTTATCCTAACTTATCCTATTATTGGGCGTGCTTACACAAATAAATATAATCATATAATTTATTTGAACGAAGGATAGGGTGTCCCATTAATTAACAGGGACGACTATAAAACAGAAAAGAAAACTCTTCCGATACCTCTCGACGGCTTCTTTATGGTCGTTTCTGTAGCCAGGATGAGCACAAGGCCCATATTTAATAACAAACGGATACTCAACAGGTTACGGAATTGGAACCGTATTCCCTTTCGTTCAGAATTATTCAAGTGTTTAATAATACTTTTTAATCAAAAACTTTGTTTTCTTTTTACTTTTCATTATAAGTAGTAGGGAAATGGGCATTCTACCGCAATTAAAATTGTTAAATTGTGGGCTGAAATTGTTAAATTGTGGCTGAAATTGTTAAATTTTGGGCTGAAATTGTTAAATTGTGGCTGAAATTGTTAAATTTTGGCTGAAATTTTAAAATTCTTGGAAATTTGTGAAATTTGATACCTACGTGTGTGTGTCCGTCCGTCCGTCTGTGTTTTTTGCTTACATTAGGAGTTTTTTGTTTATATTAACTTTTTTTATTTATATTAAGTATATGTATGTATGTATGTATGTATGTATGACCGTGGGAACTTGTGCGTGGAATATTTTGTGGGAATACATTAAGGGGGTTTATAGCTTTGAGATTTTTATATTTGTATGATTTTTCCTAATGCCGACGGGAAAACATCTTTATTTTTTCTAATGCCGACGGGAAAGTTATGATTGTTGTTAGACTGTGGAAATTTGTTGATGTCCGTGATTTGGGCAGGTGAGGTTTTTGTAACATGTAACCGTGGGAATTTGCGGGTGTATCTTTAAGGCAGCCTGTGTTTGGTGGGGGCGGGTGTTGTTGTAATATGTATCCGTGGGAATTTGTATGCGGAATATTTTGTAGGAATACATTAAGGGGTTTATATGTTTGAGGCTTTTATATGTGTATGATTTCCTGATGCCAACGGGAAAACATGTTTATTTTATTCAAATGCCGACGGGAAAACATGTTTAGTTTTTTCAAATGCCGACGGGAAAATCATGGAAATGATTTTTCCTAATGCCGACGGAAAATTTGAGGATATGTCTAGCTGTAGGAATTGAAGTCTGGCTGTGATTGGTGGAGGGTGGGGTGTGTCTAGATTGTGAGACCTTAAGGCTGACCGTGATTTGGGTAGGTGAGGGTGTTTTGTAATATGTAACCATGAGAATTCGGTGACGTATATGCTTGTTGGAATTTAAATCAAGCTGGGCTTCGTGAGGGGGCGGGATGTATTTGAGGTAGATCGACTGGTGGAGGGCGGGGAGTTGTTGTAATATGTATCCGTGGGAATCTGTGTACATGTATGTATGTATATATGTATGTCTGTAAGAGTTTAAGGCTGTCTGTGATTTATCAAAGGTGAGGTGAGAGTGTTCATGTAATACGTATCCGTGGGAATCTGTGTATATGTATGTTCGTAGGAGTTTAAGACTGATTGTGATTTGAGGTGGGGGAGGGTCTTATTGTGATAGATAGATAGAATGTGCCTATGTGTATGTGTATGTATGTATTTATATATAGCAGTTTAAGTCTGTCCTTGATTTGAGGTAGGCGGGGGGTGTTATTGTAATATGTATCTATAGGAATTCGGGAGTTTATATGTTTGTAGAAATTTTTATGTATGTATGTCTGTAGAAGTTTAAGGCTGATCGTGATTTGGATTCTTCAGATTGAGCGATTGTATGTGACCTTGAGAAATTGTGTATGTATATCTGTAGGAAATTTAAGGCTTATCGTAATTTATGAGGGGCGAAGTGTTCATGAAATATATAACAGCGCAATTTGTGTGTATATCTGTAGGATTAATGAGAGGTGAGGTGAAGGTGTTCATGTATATGTATACGTATCTGTGCGTATGTATGTCTATATGAGTTTAAGGCTGATCGTGATTTAGGTTGTGAGATTGATAGATTGTATGTTACCTTGAGATTTTGTGTATATATATCTGTAAGAACTTTAGGCTGACTGTGATTTGTGAGGGGAGGGGCGTTGTTGAAATAGGTTTAATTTTTCGTAGATGAATTTTAGTATGTGTGTGTGTGTATGTGATTTTCTCACCCTAGTATTTATATGTACGTTGAAATAAATTATTTCTCATATGAACATTTTTTGCTAGAAAATATTATCATATATCTGAACTTCCTTAATCCTAGTATGTTTTTCATATTGGAGGATGAGATTGCTTTATATTTTATCAAGCTTAAATTTGTCCAGTGTTAAAGTCTGTCGGTCAGAAATTTGTTTATATTTGTATAAATATTAATTTCAGATTTTGCAAAATTCTTGCGTACGATCGTGGTGATTTTGTGTGTGTGTATGTGTGTATGCGCGATAGAGTTTGACTGGTCTGTGATAAGTTTGTTTATTTAAGTACATTTGTCTTCTTCGACTTTCGTCTTCAAGCGTCAATAGCTTGGAGAACGGTTTGTATGTTTTCATGATGTAGATATGTAAGTGTGATTGTTAAAATCCAATAAATACTTGAGCATGGGTAAGAAATTTGATAATATGTGTACATATGTACATATGGATCTACAAATTGATTTTATGTATGTATGTATGTACATACAAATAAGTCTGGGGCTCCCTGTTTAAATAAATTTTTTTTGTCATGTGCTGTTGTTGCTGTTGTAAATATTCGCCTGGTCTTTTGTGTATAGATGTGAAATATCTCGATAGTTTTTTTTATTTGAAATTAAAAAAAGTTCTTTTAATTTTTAGATGTATTTACTTAAAAGTTCGTGAGGAGTTTCTGTTTTAAGTAAAATTTAATTCCTCTCTAGTTGTAGTAACTATAGTATAAATATTTAATATATTTTATTTCCATTTGTTTAAAGTTGATGTAGCCTATATAGTCAACGTTAGAAATTTTTCGTTGTAAAATTTTTTCCGACTATCATCTTTTTTCTTCACCTTTTTCATATATTTAAACATCTTGCATTGGCTTTAAAAAATGACAAACGCTTTGAAATGAAACTGATCCAGCAGTCCAGCTAAGGTGATGATAGTTTTTTGTTAACCACTTTGCTTCTCTTTCCTTTTTATTGATAAGCATTTAAAATCAAATGGCGGTTTTATAATGAAATTTTTATACTCATTATTGTTAAAAACATCCGTTACTTCTTTTTGTAATGAAAATCATTCGAAACCTTACTCGTCTATTAAAACCATTTTTTCATTCATATTACTTAATTTATAAGACTTTCAGGACTTTCTATTATTCGATCATCAGTAAAAATGCAGTGGCTGAGGTCCTTGCTTAGTGTTTCATATTAAATTTCTATATCAATTGAGCCGCTATTGAATAAAAGGAACTTTTATCTTAAACTTTAGTACATTTGGAAGTGTTTGAGATTCTTTCATATAATAGCTTTGTTGGAATCTTAGATACGAGTACATATAATATAGAATTGTATAACGTTTATTTTTAATTTTTATGTTAAGATCATCATCATTTAGATATGAGACTAAATTTAAATGTACTTTTAAATTATTTAAATCATAATGAGGAAACTTGTTTTCTTCTTGAATAGCGATCAACAGAAAACGAAATCGTTTTCTTACAATTTAGGTCTGGCCTCTCAACGGTTCCTCTAGTATACAAGATGACTTTCTATGTCATCATATCTGCCTACTCTTTGTCAGCGTTAAGGGACAATTAAATGTTAAAATTTTAATTCCTCAAATTGTGTTACTTCATACTGATAATATGTTTTCATTAATAAGGTATATGTTTATCTTATAAAGGTTACTCGCCTATGGCTTTTATTTGATGTTCTAGATGATTTTTTCTTTCTCATTTTATTAAATTTCAGCGTATTGTGTATATATTTCTGATATTTTTAAGTGCGCTTTATTTACCTGTCAGACAAAGTGTACGTATCAGTTGATCACTCACTCTCTCTTTTTAATATTTTTTTTTTCTTTTAATGTATCACTACTATTTTTTCAGATTTTACTACTTGAAAAAGAGAATATTTGTATAATTTTTAAATGTATTCATATATACATATAGGTAAATATATGTATGTATGTATAGAGAAATTACTTTATCTACAAAGAAATACATGTTTAATAATCAACTATTCTAGAAAATCTATCTCAAATAATTCAGTTACCTCCACCATCAATTCACCGTCTGTGTTTTCATAATATCAGAATCATTAGAATATCTATGTTTGAGAGAATTTTTACATCGAGTTTTTTCTACATGAGGTTTGCTGGTTGAACCCCTTGAAGTTATTGTTGACGTAGGCTGGGTTTTATCACATTCAGATGTAATCATTTCTTACTTAAAAAAGGTCCTCATCACCATCAACCATATCTGTATACATTTCATTCATGAGTTGGTTTGATCCAGATACAATTGCTGTCTACAGATTAATAATTAGAAACAAGTTTATCATCACCTTCTAACAGATTTATATATTTTGCTAGCATGCATACCTTAGCATGCTTCTATCGATAGTGAAGTGAGAGTCCGACATGTAGTGGTGTTTCAATTAAAAATCTATACTATTAGATTTTACGATTTCGCTCTTTTTATTCTTTTACAAAGTAGATACATATTTATGTATTTCATTTAGCACAGAGTCATAAAATTTCTTTGCTTACAAAATTGTGTGACATTCTTTTAAATTTGCATGCTTAGGCATGCTTTCAATATTTTTTCTGTAAATTTATTTGATACTCATACAGATACAGATATAAAGTAAGATCTGCTTACATTGCATTTTACAATTTATGTATGCTTCAGCATGATTCCAGTTGAAGTCCATATTTATTCAGTAAGTTTGTTTGATACTAATTCATACACATATACATTCTTAAAGATTGGAAATCTAAGTCCAATTTATGTAGTTTATCTATATTTTCTAAAGATTTGATAGCTATAGAAATTAATAGAGTAAAGATCTATTATAATAGCCCATGGGCATATTTTAAAATTTCGCTTGCTAAAGCTTTCGAAATGGAAAATGTAAAATTTTCACTATAAAAAGTGATAATATTAGGTGTTATTGAATATTACACTGTGTTGTAATTTATTTTGAACACTTAAGTTTTCACAATATTTCATACAGGCCAACAAGTTTAGAGAATTTCCAGTATATTAAGTTAATTATCTTTCTTAAGACCTATCATTCCTAATCATTCCTTCAAAAATACAAACCAAACTAGATTTTTCCTGTTTAATTTTATTTTTTACTTTCATTAAATTTCAACATTTTGTTCATCTTCAAATTATTATATTTAGCAGCTTTTTCTCATTTGTTGAGTTAACTTTAATCGGAAACATTTAAATAGTGAGATGAACTTGTATATTGTATACGAGTACATTAAGTAATTCTTTGTATATTTCATTTATATGAACCATCATCACATAATTCCTTTGGATGATCTATTAAATCATTCTACTATTGATGCTTTCATATTAAGTAATGTTTAATATTCTACATATGCATGAATTTTCCAGTGTCTATTAAAAAATTCTTTACAATCATCCATTTGTAAGCTTTTTGGTACTCATAACATTTCAAAAATATTTTCCACAGCCTAGGTTTTTTCGAATGCAACTTTTATTTTCAACGGTATTGACCATAGAAACTTTGTGAATGAATCATTTACAGTCTACAATAATCAATAATCAATAATTTCTATTTTCTGTAGAATAGTTTCCCATTTCACCTAAATCAGCTCCATAAAAGATCAACTATTCCTTTCATTACATATCTACAATGCACAAAGAATTTTCGAGATTTATTATAGAGTTCGTCTACTAAATTTCTTTTTAAAGACATTGAGTTATTTTAAAGATTTTTTGGAGAGTGTTGTGATCTACTTGATGCACTTTCAGCTATTTATACTATCATGTAGTTCATTTTCCAATCTATAAATTTTATCGTTCAGCTGTTCAATTTGTTTTTTCAAAAGATGATTTGATTTTTAGTATGTATTTTATCAATTTTATAACTATCTTCTATCTCTAATTGTATTTCACGTTGTACTCTATCAATTTGCATTTTAATATATTCTTGAATTATATTAATTCCTTAAGCTATATTATTAATTTTTCCTATAGTTTATCGTTTGGAGTTTCCAGAAACAATTTACTGATAACATCATTCTCTGTCAGTGAATGATTATGATGATTAGTAGAAATTATATATTTTATATAGTTTTCAACATCAAATTTCTCATAGTATTTCCATGTTTTATTATCAATCATTAAAGAAAATAAAGCTACTATTAGGGCCTATATTTGACCATCAACTTGTATTTTATCTTCATTTAGTTTTAGGTTACTATCACCAAACTTTCTTTCATTATTCAAATCTTGATGTGGACCATAGTTTGTATCTAATTCAATTCTTCATTCCAAGACTGATAAATGAGTATAAGTGTCTTCAGAATTGGAAGTCTATGAGTAAAAATCATCTTCATCATCCTTATCATCATTCTCAGTATTAGCATCATTAAATAAGATGATATCATCAAATATTGTTCCTTCTGAAAGTTTCTTTGGTGTACTTGTCTCTATATTGACTGATGGCTTTAAACTTGTATTATTTTCAGCTTCTATCTTGATTTTACTTTCTTCTTTCTTGCGAATTCTTTCAATATTTCTAGAACTAATTATGACTTCTTTGAGAGGTTCTGTTATAGGTTTAAATGTATCTTTTATTGCTCACATGTATCTATTTCACCATTTTTTATACTACGAAGCTTTTTCTTCAAGACATTTCTTGTCAACACCAACTGTTTTAAAATTTTCTCATCCATGTTTAATAATAGTAAATAACAGGTATCAGCTATTAGATCAGGTATCAGCTATCAGATCAGGTTATCAGGACCTGATCTGGTTTTCAGATCAGCTTAATAGGACCTGGTCTGGTTTTCAGATCAGCTTTTCAGGACCTGGTCTTGTTTTCATATCAGCTTAATAGGACCTGGTCTGGTTTTCAGATCAGCTTATCAGGACCTGGTCTGGTTTTCAGATCAGCTTATCTGATTTAGATTGGGTTATCAGTTTACAAGTAGCTGCCCATTTATAACATTTAGATGAATGCAGTTTAAGGTCAGATGGAAAACGAAAAAGTAAACTTTTATGTAGTCAAATTCTCTTTTTTTCTATAACGATCATCGTTCAATTCAATATCGTTGCTTATAATCAAAATCCATATTTATCCTTCCAACATGCTTTATATTTGTCTCATCTTACTTAAAAGTTATAATTACATTACGATTATCTAGTATCAAATGTTTGGTGATTCTGGTATAAGTTTGACATCAGCAGAATGCATCAACATTCTTATCTCACTTCATACAAAAATATGTTTCTCACATCTAACATCGTTAAATATCATATCGGAATTACTTTTAGCTTTGTTAGGAGAAATAACAGATTCAGTATCTGTAAATGTGAATTATCCCATTCCTTTAATTAATGAAATTATGTACTATCTTTAAGTATCCATATTTGGGTTGATAGAGAGATTTTGAGTATTAATATGTAGATGTTTTAAAATTTAATTCATTAAGACTTTTTAGCAAGCCAATCATAACATATTATTTTTTATTTTATTTTTTTACAATTTGACAGACCAACTATTTTTGCGCAAATAAAATTTGATAGAGGTGGAACTACGACTTGTTTTTGAACTAACGTTTGATGAATCATCAAAATTTTGTACCATCCTATTTTTAGGTTGTTTTGACTATGAGTATGCACCAATATTTATGAAATGTGTTTCATAAATATTGTCTCTTATATAGGAAAAATAAAATAATACAGCTATACGACACCAGAAAATATTTTCTGAAATCGTGTAGCTGCATTATTTTATTTATTTAATAAGAGATAATGATGTATACTCACATTCACTTTTTTAGAAAAATTTTTTATGAAAATTTGTCTAAAAACACCTTTATAAAGTCTTAATAATTTTTATAAATAAGACTGTAAGAGTTTAAAATCAGTATTTTTTATGATAATACTGGTTTTAAGCTCTTAAAATATACTTTGTTTTGACTATGAGTAGGGACCATTATCTCTTATATAGGAAAAATAAAATAATATAGCTATACGATACCAGAAAATATTTTCTGGTGTCGTATAGCTATATTATTTTATTTTTTTTAAATAAGAGACCATATTTATGAAACACATTTCATAAATATTGGTCCATAATCATAGTCAAAACAACCTAAATATAGGATGGTACGAAATATTGATGAATCATCAAACGTTAGTTCAAAAACAAGTCGCAGTTTGGTAGAAACCAAATTCTATTTATTTGCGCAAAAATAGTTGGTCTGTCAAATTGTAAAAAAAAAAAAAAAATATGTTATGATTGGCTTGCTAAAAAGTCTTAATGGACTAAAATTTGAAAACATCTACATATTAATGCTCAAAATCTCTCTATCAACCTAAATATGGATTCTTAAAGATATTATATAATTTCATTAATTAAAGGAATGGGATAATACACATTTACAGATACTGAATTTGTTATTTCTCCTAACAAAGCTAAACGTAATTCTGATATGATATTTAACGATATTACATGTGAGAAGCATATTTTTGTATGGAGTGAGATAGGAATGTTGATGCATTCTGCTGATGTCAAACTTATACCAGAATCACCAAACATTTGATACTAGGTAATCATAATGTAATTATAATGTTTAAGTAAGATGAGACAAATGTAAAACATGTTGGAAGGATAATTATGGATTTTGTTTATAAGCAACGATATTGAATTAAACGATGATCGTTATAGAAAAAAAAGAGAATTTGACTACATAAAAGTTTACTTTTTCGTTTTTCATCTGACCTTAAACTCCATTCATCTATATGTTATAATTGGCCAGCTACTTGTAAACTGATAACCCAATCTAAATCAGATAAGCTGATCTGAAAACCAGACCAGGTCCTGATAAGCTGATCTGAAAACCAGACCAGGTCCTGATAAGCTGATCTGAAAACCAGACCAGCTACCTGATAACCTGATCTGATAGCTGATACCTGATCTAATAGCTGATATCTGTTATTTACTATTATTAAACATGGATGAGAAAATTTTAAAACAGTTACTGTTGACAAGAAATGTCTTGAAGAAAAAGCTTCGTAGTATAAAAACTGGTGAAATAGATACATGTGAGCTACAAAAGATACATTTCAACCTACAACAGATACTCTTAAATAATTCATAAATAGTTCTAGAAATATTGAAAGAATTCGCAAGAAAGAAGGAAGTAAAATCAAGATAGAAGCTGAAAATAATACAAGTTTAAAGCCATCAGTCGATATAGAGACAAGTACACTAAAGAAACTTTCAGAAGGAACAATATTTGATGATATCATCTTATTTAATGATGCTAATACTGAGAATGATGATAAGGATGATGAAGATGATTTTTACTCATAGACTCCCAATTCTGAAGACACTTATACTTATTTATCAGTCTTGGAAGGAAGAATTGAATTAGATACAAACTATGGTCCACATCAAGATTTGAATAATGAATGAAAGTTTGGTGATAGTAACCTAAAACTAAATGAAGATAAAATACAAGTTGATGGTCAAATATAGGCCCTAATAGTAGCTTTATTTTCTTTAATGATTGATAATAAAACATGGAAATACTATGAGAAATTTGATGTTGAAAACTATATAAAATATATAATTTCTACTAATCATCATAATCATTCACTGACAGAGAATGATGTTATCAGTAAATTGTTTCTGGAAACTCCAAACGATAAACTATAGGACAAATTAATAATATAGCTTAAGGAATTAATATAATTCAAGAATATATTAAAATGCAAATTGATAGAGTACAACGTGAAATACAATTAGAGATAGAAGATAGGTATAAAATTGATAAAATACATACTAAAAATCAAATCATCTTTTGAAAAAACAAATTGAACAGCTGAACGATAAAATTTATAGATTGGAAAATGAACTACATGATAGTATAAATAGCTGAAAGTGCATCAAGTAGATCACAACACTCTCCAAAAAATCTTTAAAATAACTCAATGTCTTTAAAAAGAAATTTAGTAGACGAACTCTATAATAAATCTCGAAAATTGTTTGTGCATTGTAGATGTGTAATGAAAGGAATAGTTGATCTTTTATGAAGCTGATTTAGGTGAAATGGGAAACTATTCTACAGAAAATAGAAATTATTGATTATTGATTATTGTAGACTGTAAATGATTCATTCACAAAGTTTCTATGGTCAATACCGTTGAAAATAAAAGTTGCATTCGAAAAAACCTAGGCTGTGGAAAATATTTTTGAAATGTTATGAGTACCAAAAAGCTTACAAATGGATGATTGTAAAGAATTTTTTAATAGACACTGGAAAATTCATGCATATGTAGAATATTAAACATTACTTAATATGAAAGCATCAATAGTAGAATGATTTAATAGATCATCCAAAGGAATTATGTGATGATGGTTCATATAAATGAAATATACAAAGAATTACTTAATGTACTCGTATACAATATACAAGTTCATCTCACTATTTAAATGTTTCCGATTAAAGTTAACTCAACAAATGAGAAAAAGCTGCTAAATATAATAATTTGAAGATGAACAAAATGTTGAAATTTAATGAAAGTAAAAAATAAAATTAAACAGGAAAAATCTAGTTTGGTTTGTATTTTTGAAGGAATGATTAGGAATGATAGGTCTTAAGAAAGATAATTAACTTAATATACTGGAAATTCTCTAAACTTGTTGGCCTGTATGAAATATTGTGAAAACTTAAGTGTTCAAAATAAATTACAACACAGTGTAATATTCAATAACACCTAATATTATCACTTTTTATAGTGAAAATTTTACATTTTCCATTTCGAAAGCTTTAGCAAGCGAAATTTTAAAATATGCCCATGGGCTATTATAATAGATCTTTACTCTATTAATTTCTATAGCTATCAAATCTTTAGAAAATATAGATAAACTACATAAATTGGACTTAGATTTCCAATCTTTAAGAATGTATATGTGTATGAATTAGTATCAAACAAACTTACTGAATAAATATGGACTTCAACTGGAATCATGCTGAAGCATACATAAATTGTAAAATGCAATGTAAGCAGATCTTACTTTATATCTGTATCTGTATGAGTATCAAATAAATTTACAGAAAAAATATTGAAAGCATGCCTAAGCATGCAAATTTAAAAGAATGTCACACAATTTTGTAAGTAAAGAAATTTTATGACTCTGTGCTAAATGAAATACATAAATATGTATCTACTTTGTAAAAGAATAAAAAGAGCGAAATCGTAAAATCTAATAGTATAGATTTTTAATTGAAACACCACTACATGTCGGACTCTCACTTCACTATCGATAGAAGCATGCTAAGGTATGCATGCTAGCAAAATATATAAATCTGTTAGAAGGTGATGAGAAACTTGTTTCTAATTATTAATCTGTAGACAGCAATTGTATCTGGATCAAACCAACTCATGAATGAAATGTATACAGATATGGTTGATGGTGATGAGGACCTTTTTTAAGTAAGAAATGATTACATCTGAATGTGATAAAACCCAGCCTACGTCAACAATAACTTCAAGGGGTTCAACCAGCAAACCTCATGTAGAAAAAACTCGATATAAAAATTCTCTCAAACATAGATATTCTAATGATTCTGATATTATGAAAACACAGACGGTGAATTGATGGTGGAGGTAACTGAATTATTTGAGATAGATTTTCTAGAATAGTTGATTATTAAACATGTATTTCTTTGTAGATAAAGTAATTTCTCTATACATACATACATATATTTACCTATATGTATATATGAATACATTTAAAAATTATACAAATATTCTCTTTTTCAAGTAGTAAAATCTGAAAAAATAGTAGTGATACATTAAAAGAAAAAAAAAATATTAAAAAGAGAGAGTGAGTGATCAACTGATACGTACACTTTGTCTGACAGGTAAATAAAGCGCACTTAAAAATATCAGAAATATATACACAATACGCTGAAATTTAATAAAATGAGAAAGAAAAAATCATCTAGAACATCAAATAAAAGCCATAGGCGAGTAACCTTCATAAGATAAACATATACCTTATTAATGAAAACATATTATCAGTATGAAGTAACACAATTTGAGGCATTAAAATTTTAACATTTATTTGTTCCTTAACGCTGACAAAGAGTAGGCAGATATGATGACATAGAAAGTCATCTTGTATACTAGAGGAACCGTTGAGAGGCCAGACCTAAATTGTAAAAAAACGATTTCGTTTTCTGTTGATCGCTATTCAAGAAGAAAACAAGTTTCCTCATTATGATTTAACTAATTTAAAAGTACATTTAAATTTAGTCTCATATCTAAATGACGATGATCTTAACATAAAAATTAAAAATAAACGTTATACAATTCTATATTATATGTAGTCGTATCTAAGATTCCAACAAAGCTATTATATGAAAGAATCTCAAACACTTCCAAATGCACTAAAGTTTAAGATAAAAGTTCCTTTTATTCAATAGCGGCTCAATTGGTATAGAAATTTAATATGAAACAGTAAGCAATGACCTCAGCTACTGCATTTTTACTAATCATCGAATAATAGAAAGTCCTGAAAGTCTTATAAATTAAGTAAGGTTTCGAATGATTTTCATTACAAAAAAAAAGTAGCGGATGTTTTTAGCAATAATGAGTATAACAATTTCATTATAAAACCACCATTTGATTTTAAATGTTTATCAATAAAAAAGAAAAGAGAAGCAAAGTGGTTAAAAAAAGCTGGACTGCTGGATCAGTTTCATTTCAAAGCGTTTATCATTTTTTAAAGCCAATGCAAGATGTTCTAAAATATATGAAAAAGGTGAAGAAAAAATATGATAGTTGGAAAAAATTTTACACCGAAAAATTTCTAACGTTGACTATATAGGCTACATCAACTTTAAACAAATGGAAATAAAATATATTAAATATTTATACTATAGTTACTACAACTAGAGAGGAATTAAATTTTACTTAAAACAGAAACTCCTCACAAACTTTTAAGTAAATACATCTAAAAATTAAAAGAACGTTTTTTTAATTTCAAATAAAAAAACTATCGAGATATTTCACATCTATACACAAAAGACCAGGCGAATATTTACAACAGCAACAACAGCACATGACAAAAAAATGTATTTAAACAGGGAGCCCCAGACTTATTTGTATGTACATACATACATACATAAAATCAATTTGTAGATCCATATGTACATATGTACACATATTATCAAATTTCTTACCCATGCTCAAGTATTTATTGGATTTTAACAATCACACTTACATATCTACATCATGAAAACATACAAACCGTTCTCCAAGCTATTGACGCTTGAAGACGAAAGTCGAAGAAGACAAATGTACTTAAATAAACAAACTTATCACAGACCAGTCAAACTCTATCGCGCATACACACATACACACACACAAAATCACCACAATCGTATGCAAGAATTTTGCAAAATCTGAAATTAATATTTATACAAATATAAACAAATTTCTGACCGATAGACTTTAACACTGGACAAATTTAAGCTTGATAAAATATAAAGCAATCTCATCCTCCAATATGAAAAACATACTAGGATTAGGGAAGTTCAGATATATGATAATATTTTCTAGCAAAAAATGTTCATATGAGAAATAATTTATTTCAACGTACATATAAATACTAGGGTGAGAAAATCACATACACACACACACATACTAAAATTCATCTACGAAAAATTAAACCTATTTCAACAACGCCCCTCCCCTCACAAATCACAGTCAGCCTAAAGTTCTTACAGATATATATACACAAAATCTCAAGGTAACATACAATCTATCAATCTCACAACCTAAATCACGATCAGCCTTAAACTCATATCGACATACATACACACAGATACGTATACATATACATGAACACCTTCACCTCACCTCTCATTAATCATGAGCAGCCTTAAACTCCTACAGATATACACACAAATTGCGCTGTTATATATTTCATGAACACTTCGCCCCTCATAAATCACGATCAGCCTTAAACTTCTACAGACATACATACACAAAAATTTCTACAAACATATAAACTCCCAAATTCCTATAGATACATATTACAATAACACCCCCCGCCTACCACAAATCAAGGAGAGATTTAAACTGCTATATATAAATACATACATACACATACACACATAGGCACATTCTATCTATCTATCACAACAAGACCCTCCCCCACCTCAAATCACAATCAGTCTTAAACTTCTACAGACATACATACACAAAAATTTCTACAAACATATAAACTTCCAAATTCCTATAGATACATATTACAATAACACTCCCCGCCTACCTCAAATCAAGGACAGACTTAAACTGCTATATATAAATACATACATACACATACACACATAGGCACATTCTATCTATCTATCACAACAAGACCCTCCCTCACCTCAAATCACAATCAGTCTTAAACTCCTATGAACATACATATACACAGATTCCCACGGATACGTATTACATGAACACTCTCACCTCACCTTTGATAAATCACAGACAGCCTTAAACTCTTACAGACATACATATATACATACATACATGTACACAGATTCCCACCGATACATATTACAACAACTCCCCGCCCTCCACCAGTCGATCTACCGCAAATACATCCCACCCCTCCACGAGCACAGCTTGGTTTAAATTCCAACAAGCAAAACACCCTCACCTACCCAAATGACGGTCAGCCTTAAGGTCTCACAATCTAGACAAACCCCGTCCTCCACCAATCACAGCCAGACTTCAATTCCTACAGCTAGACACACCCCGCCCTCCACCAATCACAGCCAGACTTCAATTCCTACAGCAAGACGCACACACTAATTTTCCGTTGGCATTAGGAAATATCATTTCCATGATTTTCACGTCGGCATTTGAAAAAAATAAACATGTTTTCCCGTCGGCATTTGAAAAAAAATAAACATGTTTTCCGGTCGGCATTCGAAAAAAATAAATATGTTTTCCCGTCGGCATTAGGAAAAATCATACAAATATAAAAATCTTAAAGCTATAAACCCCCTTAATGTATTCCCACAAAATATTCCACGCACAAGTTCCCACGGTCATACATACATACATACATATACTTAATATAAATAAAAAAAGTTAATATAAACAAAAAACTCCTAATGTAAACAAAAAACACAGACGGACGGACGGACACACACACGTAGGTATCAAATTTCACAAATTTCCAAGAATTTTAAAATTTCAGCCAAAATTTAACAATTTCAGCCACAATTTAACAATTTCAGCCCACAATTTCACAATTTTAATTGCGGTAGAATGCCCATTTCCCTACTACTATTATAACTTGAAAATGTTCGGCTTTCGCCTTGAACTTAGGACCGACTAACTCGTTATCAACCACTGTTCACACGAAACCTTTCTCCACTTCAGTCATCCAAGGTCTCATGCGATTATTTGCTACTACCACCAAGATCTGTACCAATGGCAGCTCCATGCAGGCTTACGCCAAACACTTCTATGCTCACCACTGTACCCTCCTACTCACTAAAGTTTCAAAGCTTATAATCCAACCGAGATTGAACATAAACCATCTACTTTAGCGGTAATGTATAGGTATACAACTTAAGCGCCATCCATTTTAAGGGCTAGTTGCTTCGGCAGGTGAGTTGTTACACACTCCTTAGCGGACTACGACTTCCATGTCCACCGTCCTGCTGTTTTAAGCAACCAACGCCTTTCATGGTATCTGCATGAGTTGTTAATTTGGGCACCGTAACATTACGTTTGGTTCATCCCACAGCGCCAGTTCTGCTTACCAAAAGTGGCCCACTGGGCACATTATATCACAACCACTACCTTCATACCAAGAAAGGTGAGGTTCTTACCCATTTAAAGTTTGGGAATAGGTTAAGATCGTTTCCACCCTAAGGTCTCTAATCATTCGCTTTACCAGATAAAATTATTTAACATAAATTTTAAATGCACCAGCTTTCCTGAGGGAAACTTCGGAGGGAACCAGCTACTAGATGGTTCGATTGGTCTTTCGCCCCTATACTCAATTCTGACAATCGATTTGCACGTCAGAACTGTTTCGGTTTTCCATCAGGGTTTCCCCTGACTTCAACCTGATCAAGTATAGTTCACCATCTTTCGGGTCACAGCATATATGCTCAAAGTACGCTCTAGTTAGAGGTATAAATAATATAAATATCATTATACATAACTGTATAGAACGTCACGGAATCGAATTAATAACCTATAAAATAGGTTAAAAACTAATCCCATTATTTTTAAGTTATGTTAATTTCGCTATTAGGTTTTCATTCCCAATAACTTGCAAATATGTTAGACTCCTTGGTCCGTGTTTCAAGACGGGTCCCGAAGGTATCCTGAATCTTTCGCATTGTTAATCATATAAGTGCATATAATAATCATAAAAATTAATAATTAACATGATATTATACAATATAAAATATTTAAGCACTATATATAATAAATCTATCAACACTTTATCAAATCAAAAGCATTTATTCTATGTTAAATTGCAAGCAATATAATTTGAGTAAACTCTTGCTAATGACCTTATGATAAATATTTTTATGTTAATAGATTACAATGTCCTTTTATAGAAAAAATGCACACCATTATTATAATATTATACATATTAAAATCATAATGATGCATTTTCTATAATGGATATTCAGGTTCATCGGGCTTAACCTCTAAGCAGTTTCACGCACTATTTAACTCTCTATTCAGAGTTCTTTTCAACTTTCCCTCACGGTACTTGTTTACTATCGGTCTCATGGTTATATTTAGTTTTAGATGGAGTTTACCACACACTTAGTGCTGCACTATCAAGCAACACGACTCTTTGGAAATGCCATCTAGTAATCATTAACGTTATATGGGCCTGGCACCCTCTATGGGTAAATGGCCGCATTTAAGAAGGACTTAAATCGTTAATTTCTCATACTAGAAATTTGACATTCCATACACTGCATCTCACATATGCCATAAAGACAAAGTGACTTAGTGCTGAACTATTTTCTTTTCGCTCGCCGCTACTAAGAAAATCCTTGTTAGTTTCTTTTCCACCCCTCATTAATATACTTAAATTCAGGGGGTAATCCCATATGAGTTGAGGTTGTATAAATATTTTGAATTTTTTTTATTAAATAATAATACGCTTCATTTTTTAGACATAATTTCTTCATTATCTTCATTAAAAACATATGTTCTACATATTTATAATTTTTAATTTGCTTTATCGATCTTTTATTTCATATTTATATGAGACAATCCTAGTTATATAAATAAAACAATATTTTTATACTAGACCTTTCCCAATTAAATAAAAGATTCGCTTTCATTTTATCTAATGATAGGTATTATTTTTATATCTTTAGCTTTTAGTATTATGAATACAACTTAATGTGTATCTAATAATACAACATGTGTTTATTAAATTTCAAAAGAAAATGAAATAAGCAACCCAGTTAGCATAGTTTTACAACCCTCAACCTTATGAAGTCCAAGCAGCACTACAATAAAATTATTAAAGTACCTTACAGCATGGACTGCGATATGCGTTCAAAATATCGATGTTCATGTGTCCTGCAGTTCACACGATGACGCACAGTTTGCTGCGTTCTTCATCGACCCATGAGCCAAGTGATCCACCGCTTAGAGTGATATTCAAGATATTACGAGCAAGCGGATTAGGATGAAACTCGAGTTTTGTAAGATATTTGCCTGCGTATTTTGCAATTTCTTCAGTTACTTGTGGCATATTCAAATCACGATGTAAATTTGAATTTCTTATGTACCATGGAACCGATGTTATTATCCGTAAAATTTTGTTTTGCCTTCGTTAAATTTTTTCTATATTTGAAGCTGAAGTAGTACCCCATAGCTGAATTCCGTAGCACCATATATATTTTAAAAGCGACTTGTATATCAAAAGTTTACAATCTAGACTGAGGGTTGAAGTTCTACCAATCAGCCAATGTATCTGAGTTAGTTTAAGTTTCATTTGAGTTAGCTTAGAGTCAATGTGGTGTTTCCATGTAAGCCTTCAATCAAGGTGTATACCAAGGTATTTCACTTGTAAATTTTGAGGAACAATTTGATTATTGATTGTAATGGGGGAATAAGAGTCTTTTCGTAGGGTAAATGTTACCTGAGCACACTTCTGTTCGTTTACCTTTATTCTCCACTTCTTTAACCATAGCTCTAACTGGGTAATATGTTGCTGAAGATATCGGGAAGCCTCGTGAGGGTTTTCGTGCATACTAAGGCAGGATGTATCATCGGCAAATGTAGATGTGTGAATATTACTGCTCAAAGGCATATCACAAGTATAAATCAAAAACAAAACTGGCCATAGTTTACTCCCCTGTGGCACACCGGATGAGATAGTTTCAGGCATACTCATAAAGTCTCCTTCCACAACAGTGAATTTCCGGGCAATAATATAACTTTCCAAAAGATTTAGAATGTTTATCGATAAGTAAGTCTTTAATTTTAAAATTAGGCCTTCATGCCACACTTTATCCAATGCCTGAGAAACGTCAATAAACGCGCAGAGCAATACTTCTTTTCTTCAAAAGTTTTTCGTATAAATTGAACCAATCTATGAGTTTGTTCAATGGTGCAATGCTGACTTCTAAAACCAAATTGATGGCCCGGTATGAACTCATTATCAGTTAGAATTGGGGACAATTTTATCATGAGTAACTTTTCAAAGAGCTTTGACATTGTTGACAGTAAACTTATTGGCCTATATGACTCAGCCTTGGTAAGATCTTTGCCCGGCTTTGGAATCATTTTAACCCTGGCAAGCTTCCAGCTGTTTGGATAATATTCCAGACGTAAAATGGCATTAAAAATTAATAACAGGATTCTAATTGCAATACGAGGCAACTTCATCAGCATCTGGTTACTAATTTCATCAATACCCAGTCTGCGGATGGGAGGTAGTGGCATGTTCAGCATTGTTCAGCCTGTTTAATATTTTCATTAAGGTTGGTAATGTTAGATTCAATATCATTGGGTGTTCTTAGCGTAATATTTTCTGTGCAATGACTACTAAGATATTTTTTGAATCCCAGCCAATAACACGATTTATCATCTTCACATAAGGATGAGGTAAGTCACTTCTTAATGGGCTACAAATTGAAACGATCATGGGAGAGTGGTCGGACGAGAGATCTAGAGAAACTTCAACTTGAATTAAATCCCTAGAAATATTTTTCATGACGCCAAAATCTATAACATCCGGAATTTTTTGTATGTCAGTAGGCCAGTAAGTGGGCTCCCCACTCGAAATGACGTCCAAGCCCATTTTTGAAATTGTGTTGAACAACGCTCGACCTCTGGGTGTGATAAGACGCGAACCCCAGAACGTATGTTTTGCATTATAGTCCCCAGCTGCTACGAAACAAGGGTCAAGAGATTTGAAGAAATCCTCGTATTGATCTTCAGTAATTGCGAATCTGGGAGGGGAGTAAATTGATGATATTACAAAATTAGTGCAAAAATTTTCAATACAAATATTCGTTGCTTGTAGATGTTCTTTAGAAATGTTGTCAATAATATAATGCTTGAGTCTTGACCTTATTAGAATTGGTGATCCACCGCATGCTCTTCCTCTTGGGTCCTTTGAATCATATAGGGTGTAGCCAGAAATTTTAAAAAGACTTCTCGAAGTCAAATGACCATCATTATATCAATATTTTTTTCCGTGAGGAAGTGCTCAAGTTCATTTTTATGTTGGCGAATGCCGTTTGCGTTCCAGAAACATATTTTTAACGTGTTCATGGTTTGTTAACAAAAACTTGAAGCAATGTATTCTGCATTCGCAACATTTCTTGCATCATGCTAGTCATATTTTTGTAAAATTATTTATAGTTTGCACCAGATTATCAATAGTAGCTTCTAGGCGATTGAAATTAAAGCTTGAGTTTGTATTTGTTGAATTATTTGGTGGTGAAACATTTTGAGTAGGAATAAAATTTGTCTTAGCAGCATCGGCATACGATACACGGGAAGTAACTGGTTGGCTCACTTGCGCAATAGTGGTGGATAAAGCGTTTCCTGATGGGGCTGGAGCTAATTTAGGTTTTTGCCCCATAGTCTGTTTGACGAAAGAGTACACAGAAAAGCCTCTGTAGTTAGCGGTGTGATTACCTCCACAATTGCTGCATTTTTTATCACTTTGATTTTTTGGCTTATTGCAACTAGCAGTGCCGTGCAATTCGCCGCACACAACACAAACAGTAGGTAAATTGCAGTAAGTTTTAGTATGGCCATATTCTTGACAATTATGGCACTGTACGGGTCCAGAACGCTTATGTGGTTCTTCAACTGTTATTTTTCGGTATAAAAGATATTTTAGATTATAAATTGGATGAGTCTCATTTTTTCTCAATTTTATATCATTTGGCTCCAGTTCAACGCGAAATAGAGGTTGGGGGATCTTTTCCCTATTTATTATGTTCGATACATTTTTTACCTTAAATCCCTGGAGGACGAGTGCATCTTTTATTTCTTCGTGAGCGACATAGGAATCTATGCCCTTCAATACCATCTGCAGACCTTTAGCACTCTTGAGCTGGTATGTGTAGAAATTTGTTTTACTTTTTTCAAATTCAGAAACCATTGTGCGAAAATCTTTTTCTTCATAAATTTGAATTTTCGTTTCATCAATGCTACCACGTTTTATTGGAATAATGTGAAATTTATACTCACCAATTACCGAAATTAATTTTTTAATAAGAGCGTTTGATTTTTTTTTCTCTTAAATAGATTGGTGGCGGCTTGGAGGTTTTGTTCGCAGATTCAGCGGGTTTGTCGTTGTCATCTTGCAATATTTTAAAACGGTTTTGGCGATTAGTAGATGATGCGCTGTTATCCCTAGAGATCTTTGGAGCAGATGAAATTTTAGAAGATTTTGGGTTTCGCCCGCGTTTTACCACAGTTATATATCTGTCCATTCCGACTTGGACCTTGGGTTTTTGGCTACTCTTATCTATAGTGAAAACAGGGTTAAGTGATGACCACGAGCCCGAAGCGGATGATATCGCTGAGTTAAATGTAGAGGTACTAGGCAACGGTAATGTTAACGAATCACTAGTTGGCATTGAACAAAGCGAAGTTGATCGCTGACGAAAATGCGGCTTTGCCGTTAGAGAAAGTCTATCATCAGATTTTTTATTTTTATTGTTTTTATTAAGAGCTTCAGAACTCACAGTAAGTCTATCATCAGATTTGTGATTTTTATTGTTATCATTGAGAGCATCAGAACTCACAGTAAAATAGGCATTTCTGCCGTTATAACTCACTTCACAATTATTTGTATTTGAGGTACTCATATAGAGTATTCCTCAAGGGTACTTTGTCTGTGTTTTTTCCTTACGCTTTTTTTTTTGTTTTTGTTATTTATATATGTAAAAATATTAGCAAAGCAAAAAAAAGCTTATTTATCAAAGTTAATATGTACTACGAATATTTTTTTTAAGATTTTTTTTGTTAAGTATGTATGTAAGAAAAATTCCGCTATTACGTCTGTTCACTATGAAGGTACAACGCATATACAAATATGCGCATTTTTATGTTACGGTAAGGAACACATTAATGATCCTTCCGCAGGTTCACCTACGGAAACCTTGTTACGACTTTTACTTCCTCTAAATAATCAAGTTCCGTCAACTTTTGCGAAACATCCGTAACACACATGGCGTTACAGTGATCACGTCCGAAGACCTCACTAAATAATTCAATCGGTAGTAGCGACGGGCGGTGTGTACAAAGGGCAGGGACTTAATCAATGCGAGTTAATGAGTCACACTTACTAGGAATTCCAAGTTCATGTGAACAGTTTCAGTTCACAATCCCAAGCATGAAAGTGGTTCAGCGGTTTACCCGGACCTCTCGGTCTAGGAAATACACGTTGATACTTTCATTGTAGCGCGCGTGAATTATGAGTCCGAGGGTTCTTTTTTATATAAAAAAAAGATTTTTATTTTTATTTTATTTTGTTTTAACAATCATTAACTAAATGCAATACAATTCAAAACTAAACTGTTTTCTTAAGTTTACTTACAATATAAATAATTTAATTTTTCTTATTTAGCTGACGTTTGGGGAAAATGTTCATTTAGCAATTTTGTATAAAATTATTTGCGAAATAAAAAGGTCGGCAGTTTATTGAACTGGTAAATAGAGCGTTTTATTATTGTTGCTGATTTATAAAAAGTAAGTGTGTTGAAATACTGAAATTGTTGTTGTTGATTTATAAAAAGTAAGTGTGTTGAAATACTGAAATTATTGTTGTTGCTGATTAATGAAAATTGAGTTTATTGAACTAGTGAAATTATTATTGTTGCCAATTAATGGGTAAGGAATATGTTGGACTATTAGAATGGGTGGTTGACTTAACTCCTCCCTCGTTTGACTGAAAACTCTCCTGAGTTTTTATAATTAGTGTAGTTTTGTGATTTTTTAATTTTTTATATATGTAGAATATAGCTATTGCACTCAATGACAATAAACTGAATGTCAAAGTTAGGCCATTAAAAGCGTAGTTAATATTTTTATGAAATCTAATTTCTTCAATTTTCTTAATATTCTCGATTTGATTTGAAACTATTTCGTCAAACGTCAGCTGAGTTGTAATATTATTTAGAATAAGGTTATTGTTAATCAAAAAATGTTGTTCAAACTTATCATCATAATTACAATAAAGGTCTCCATTTATTTCTAATTTACAATCATTAAATGTTATCATTTGATTTCCTTTTAAATAAAACTGTCTATTATTACAAGTACTATTAAAAATGGAATTTACGTGGTTTTTTATAATTATTAAGCCTGGTTTTATTTCTATAGTTTCCATTTGAGTGTTTTTTCTTCTTAAACAACTGTTTGTAAAAATACATAGTTTAGATTTTTTTAAATTGCTTCTTTTTGCTTCGTTATTAAAATCGTACATTGTATTGTTTATCTTTAAAACTTCTCTATTTTCGAAGATAAGTTCTTCTTGGTTTTCATTAGGTATGGATACAAAAAATTATCGTTTTACTCTTCTTAAATCTTTGGGTATTTGAATTGCAAATATTATTTTATTTTCTTTATAGTGAGCTGCACTTACTTTGGTATTTTGTATCTTATAAAGATCAATATTGTAACGAATTATTTCTTCACTTGTTAATACATTATTGTTCATAGTGTTTGTTTTTGCAGCTAGAAGATTATTTTGTATATGTTCAACATTATCTAGCAGAATTTTAATTTTCAATAATATATCCAGATATAAGAGCTTATTTTCTAATATTTCATCGTTCTTAGATATTTGGTTTAATTTTGAAGTAATCTGTGTCCTATCGTTTTCTATTGCATCTTTTAGCTTCGAAATTGTGCTGTTAAATGCGTGATTTATTTCAATGCTTTTGTTTATGTCGTCTATTATTGCATGATTGTTGTCGTCAATAGTCTGTAAATGTCGTTCAATTTCTGTCCTGTCAAAGTCATCCATTGTGCCGTATAGCCATTTCATACCTGTTCCTACAAAGTTAATTAGTCCTCTCGGATGTCTAGTGGGGGTGATGGTTTGGAGTTTTGATTTTGTCTTTTCTAGTTCTACTTTCAAAAAGTGTTTGTCGTTGAGATTTGGTATTAGTTTTATGTTTTCTTCGAGTCCTTCTATAACGTGCTGTATTTCTTTAGGGTCAATTATGTGTAAGATAGTGCTGTAGCTGTACGTTATGTCTACGTCTTCTAATGCGATTTCAGCGAAACCGTTGGTGCTATTGATGTTTTCGACAATCAAGGTGGCATTGCTCACAGTAAAAAGCGTCATCATTATTGTCATTAGGAGCATTGTATGTACCCAAAAATTTAGTAATTCTTTTTATGTTTGTTGGGTGAATATTTTCTAGTTTCATGTTTTTGTATCTAGGTTCGTGTTTATGTCTAAGTGCTTTATAATTTTTTGCGTACCCTTCCTGATTTGTATTTTCGTATTCTTCTCTGTTTATGTTTAACTTTGTGATATGTCTTTCTTTGGTGTTTCGCAGTAAGTTATAAATATTATTTTTTTCAACTTTCCCATTTCCTATGTCTATTGGTCTTTCTTTTGTTACAGAATGAACAGATTTGTTGTACCATTCAGTACATTTATATACCTTTTCTTGAACTGATAATCCTGAATTTTCGATTTCTAACGTTCTAAATCTTTCTCCTAGGGTATTGTGAAATCTTTCGATATCCGCATTTCCCGTATGGGAATTTGGTTTTGTAAAGTGGATTTCTATTTCTTCTTGCCTAAGAAAGTCTTTTACATTTGTTGAGTTGAACTCATTGTCAGCAACTATACGTTTTGGTTTTGGGTTGAGAGAGAAATACAAACGAAGCTTTTCTATAAGTGTTATACTGTTTCTGTCTTCTAGATAAATAGTGGTGGCTTGTTTCGAAAATTTGTCTATGATAGTTAGAAAACTATGTTTCTTAATTACATAAGTATCCATGTGAATAATTTCATTCGTGTCTGTGGGAGTTTCTGTTATGAAGTATTTTGGTTTGTATGGTTTTCTGTCATATTTACTTCTACAACAGATATCGCAGTTGTTTATATATTTTTGAATAAGAGATTTAAGGTTTTTGAAATATATGGTGTTTTTTAATCCTTGATAGTTTTCGTTTATTCCAGCATGACCAGTTTCTTGTTTATGGTATTTTTGAATATATCTGAGGGCTTCTTCTTCATTTCTCATGTCTTTGGCTAGATCGAGTGTAGTGAAGTACTGTGATCGACCTAATTTTTCTAGTATGGTGTCAATATGTGGAATTGGGAATTTGTCGCTAATAGTAATTTCATTCAAGGCTCTGTAATCTATTACAATTCTCCACTTTTTTTTATCTGAATTGTCCGACTTCTTGGGTACAATCCATAAGGGAGAGTTATATGGAGATACGCTTTCTCTTATTATTCCTTGTTCTAGCATTTCTCGCATTTGCTTATTGATTTCTGCTTCATGAATTTGGGGATATCTGTATATTTTTGAATATACAGGTTTATTGCTAGTTGTTGCTATCTCATGTTGTACTTCATGAGTGTGAGTAAGTGAATTACCCTCTTGAAAAAATAGGTCAGAATTCTTAGAAATAAGTTCTGTTAAGAAATTCTCTTCTTCTTTATTCATGTCCTCATGTATTAATTTATTCAAAATGTTGTCTGATTGCGCCTCTAAAGTTTGTATTTCTTCTGAACTGTATGGGCAAGAGCCTATAAACTTGATTTTATTACCGTTTATCTGTAAAGAGTCTTCTTCGAGATTTATAATTGCTGAAAAGGCTTTTAATATATTTTGCCCTATTAAACCACCGAAATTTTTACCATTGAAGTTGGTTAGTTTCCAACACATAAGATTGTCTTCTTTAAATTCTTTGGGAAGAGGTGTGATAATTTCTTCGTCAATACAAAAGTTTCCATTTATTGTATAAAGAGATACTGGTTTATCTAATTTTGTTCTTTTAAATTCAGGTAATAATGTCTTGTTAAGCAATGAAGTTGTGGATCCTGTATCGAGTAAACATTTGAGGGTTGTGTTACCTATCCTTAGTTCAACTATCGGTAAACGAATTTTTGGGCTTGATACTGAAAATTTGTTTCTCCTGTATTATTGCTTTCAATATGGTCTACTTCCATTGGAGTAGGTCTGTTATTGCCTAGGGTTCGATTTAAGTATTGGCTACGCCTAGATTGTTGAGTGTTATTTGTGTTAAAAAAATTGTTATGAGAAAGAGTGGAATTATTAGTTTGTCGAGCTTGAGGAGGGCTATTATTGTATGAGTTTTGGAAAGTCGGTTTCTGTTGGTATGTCATGTTCTGTCCGTTTTGGTTGTAGTTTCTATGTTGTTGGTATTGTTGACGTGTATATGAATTTTGTTGAAATCTATTGTCATATTGTCTCAGTATTCCAGTCTCTTCCAAGACGTAATAAGCTTCTCTAAGTGTGGATATATTTCTACTATAAACTATGCTAGATAAATTTGGGTGGATACCATTCAAAAATGTTTTAAGTATAATTGATTCGTTAGTAAGAGGAGAAAACTCTAGTGGTTTATTAATATCAAATTCATATTTAGTGTTTAATTTATCTAATATATTTCTAAGGCTCTTAAAATAGTCGCTTACATTATTATTCTTCATGTTTATCGCCTGGTGATAGAGATAGTGGTACCCTTCTTTAATGCCGAAATTCTTGACTAGTTCTTCCTTAATTCGGGTCCATGTTGCTTCTGGTCCTAAAGCTCTCACTACCTGTAGAGCTGGTCCTTGAATTTTATTCTTCACGTACCTTTCGAAAACAAACCGCTGTAAGATGGAATTCTCCTGGAACAGTGGCAAAATTATTTCCACTTCCCTGATGAAAGATGATAGATCGTAATCTCTTGTACCGTGAAACTCCTTGATACGGGATGCTTCTTTTATAAGATCCGACCCGGATAATACGGCAGGTTGGATGTTATGATTGTTATCTTCTGTGGACATTTCTTATTATCAGATATAACTCGTGGTTTACTATAACACTTTTAGTAGTATATTGTTTTTAAACACAATTTTAGATTGTAATTTATTTTTATTTTGCGATTTAATTTCACTATAGCTCTTTAATGCTATATTGTCTTTGGACTTTGGAAAAATTTTCGCACAGTTTTTGGTAGTCTTTAGACTTTACTTTTCACTTTTTCACAAGGATATATATTTTATAATTAACGGTTTTAATGTTGTCCTTCAGGATATTCACTATTTTCCGTTATTAGGTTCCTTTACATCGACTGCGCCAATTATGAGTCCGAGGGTTCTTTTTTATATAAAAAAAAGATTTTTATTTTTATTTTATTTTGTTTTAACAATCATTAACTAAATGCAATACAATTCAAAACTAAACTGTTTTCTTAAGTTTACTTACAATATAAATAATTTAATTTTTCTTATTTAGCTGACGTTTGGGGAAAATGTTCATTTAGCAATTTTGTATAAAATTATTTGCGAAATAAAAAGGTCGGCAGTTTATTGAACTGGTAAATAGAGCGTTTTATTATTGTTGCTGATTTATAAAAAGTAAGTGTGTTGAAATACTGAAATTGTTGTTGTTGATTTATAAAAAGTAAGTGTGTTGAAATACTGAAATTATTGTTGTTGCTGATTAATGAAAATTGAGTTTATTGAACTAGTGAAATTATTATTGTTGCCAATTAATGGGTAAGGAATATGTTGGACTATTAGAATGGGTGGTTGACTTAACTCGTGCAGCCCAGGACATCTAAGGGCATCACAGACCTGTTATTGCTCAATCTTATTATTGCTAGACGCAATTTGTCCATTTAAGAAGCTAGTGTCCTTTATAATGGGGCAAACCAACAGGTACGGCTCCACCTTCATAAACACATTCAAACACTCACACATTTTACTGCGCTCATTAATGAAGGGTACAAAAGCTTCAAACACCATAATCCTGAAAGCATCTATTTAATATATTTGAGTCTCGTTCGTTATCGGAATTAACCAGACAAATCACTCCACGAACTAAGAACGGCCATGCACCACCACCCATAGATTCGAGAAAGAGCTATCAATCTGTCTTACACGCTTATGTTCGGACCTGGTAAGTTTTCCCGTGTTGAGTCAAATTAAGCCGCAGGCTCCACTCCTGGTGGTGCCCTTCCATCAATTCCTTTAAGTTTCAGCTTTGCAACCATACTTCCCCCGGAGCCCAAAAGCTTTGGTTTCCCGGGAAGCGACTGAGAGAGCCATCATAGTAGCTACACCCAATTGCTAGCTGGCATCGTTTACGGTTAGAACTAGGGCGGTATCTGATCGCCTTCGAACCTCTAACTTTCGTTCTTGATTAATGAAAACATCTATGGCAAATGCTTTCGCTTAAGTTAGTCTTACGACGGTCCAAGAATTTCACCTCTCGCGTCGTAATACTATATACCAAAACTGCTTCTATTAATCATTACCTCTTGTTCTAAAAACCAATGAAAGTAGAACAGAGGTCTTATTTCATTATTCCATGCACAAAATATTCAGGCATTTGGAGCCTGCTTTAAGCACTCTAATTTGTTCAAAGTAATTGTACCGGCCCACAACAACACTCGATGAAGAGCACTGAATCAGGTTTAAATAGGAGGAATATGTGAAAAATACAAGTACTTAACACATATAAGAACTCCACCGGTAATACGCTTACATACATAAGGTACAGCACAAACTACAATTATAGTTGTGCCACCCGTATGAAGCACAAGTTCAACTAAAAACGTTTTAACCGCAACAACTTTAATATAAGCTATTGGAGCTGGACTTACCGCGGCTGCTGGCACCAGACTTGCCCTCCAATAGGTCCTTGTTAAAGGATTTAAACTGTACTCATTCCAATTACAGGGCCTCTAATATAAGTCCTGTACTGTTATTGAACTAATTTCTATTTCTTTGGCTACAATGAGAAAATTCAATGTTGCCAGTATAATACAAAATGTTTAATAAATGATATCGTGTAATTATTTCATATTATTTAACAGAAATAATATCCAAAAATTGATGTAAAGCATAAATTGATTAATTTTTATACTTTTACATCATATAAGTGTATTTTGAAAGAGTAATTTAATTTTTGTTAATACGAAATATTTGAAGGTGGCAATAATGAACTATGTATTTAGACTTAAATATCAGGTGCAGATGGTGCTGCTGCCGTCTCCAAAATAACTAAGCAGCTGGCTACGAGGCGACAAATGCTGTTAGCGGTATTTTAACTCGTGTATTCGTGTAGCCTGCTGTTGGTGCCATAAGTAGTAGGGAACTGGGGGTTCTGGGTCAATTAAAATTGTTAAATTGTGGGCTGAAATTGTTAAATTGTGGCTGAAATTGTTAAATTTTGGGCTGAAATTGTTAAATTGTGGCTGAAATTTTAAAATTCTTGGAAATTTGTGAAATTTGATACCTACGTGTGTGTGTCCGTTCGTCCGTCTGTGTTTTTTGTTTACATTAGGAGTTTTTTGTTTATATTAACTTTTTTTGTTTATATTAAGTATATGTATGTATGTATGTATGACCGTGGGAACTTGTGCGTGGAATATTTTGTGGGAATACATTAAGGGGGTTTATAGCTTTAAGATTTTTATATTTGTATGATTTTTCCTAATGCCGACGGGAAAACATATTTATTTTTTTCGAATGCCGACCGGAAAACATGTTTATTTTTTTTCAAATGCCGACGGGAAAACATGTTTATTTTTTTCAAATGCCGACGTGAAAATCATGGAAATGATATTTCCTAATGCCAACGGAAAATTAGTGGGTGCGTCTTGCTGTAGGAATTGAAGTCTGGCTGTGATTGGTGGAGGGCGGGGTGTGTCTAGCTGTAGGAATTGAAGTCTGGCTGTGATTGGTGGAGGACAAGGTTTGTCTAGATTGTGAGACCTTAAGGCTGACCGTCATTTGGGTAGGTGAGGGTGTTTTGTAATATGTAACCGCGGGAATTCGGTGAAGTTTATGCTTGTTGGAATTTAAACCAAGCTGTGCTCGTGGAGGGGTGGGATGTATTTGCGGTAGATCGACTGGTGGAGGGCGGGGAGTTGTTGTAATATGTATCGGTGGGAATCTGTGTACATGTATGTATGTATATATGTATGTCTGTAAGAGTTTAAGGCTGTCTGTGATTTATCAAAGGTGAGGTGAGAGTGTTCATGTAATACGTATCCGTGGGAATCTGTGTATATGTATGTTCATAGGAGTTTAAGACTGATTGTTATTTGAGGTGAGGGAGGGTCTTGTTGTGATAGATAAATAGAATGTGCCTATGTGTGTATGTGTATGTATGTATTTATATATAGCAGTTTAAGTCTGTCCTTGATTTGAGGTAGGCGGGGGGTGTTATTGTAATATGTATCTATAGAAATTTGGGAGTTTATATGTTTGTAGAAATTTTTGTGTATGTATGTCTGTAGAAGTTTAAGACTGATTGTGATTTGAGGTGGGGGAGGGTCTTGTTGTGATAGATAGATAGAATGTGCCTATGTGTGTATGTGTATGTATGTATTTATATATAGCAGTTTAAATCTCTCCTTGATTTGAGGTAGGCGGGGGGGTGTTATTGTAATATGTATCTATAGGAATTTGGGAGTTTATATGTTTGTAGAAATTTTTGTGTATGTATGTCTGTAGAAGTTTAAGGCTGATCGTGATTTATGAGGGGCGAAGTGTTCATGAAATATATAACAGCGCAATTTGTGTGTATATCTGTAGGAGTTTAAGGCTGCTCATGATTAATGAGAGGTGAGGTGAAGGTGTTCATGTATATGTATACGTAACTGTGTGTATGTATGTCTATATGAGTTTAAGGCTGATCGTGATTTAGGTTTTGAGATTGATAGATTGTATGTTACCTTGAGATTTTGTGTATGTATATCTGTAAGAACTTTAGGCTGAGTGTGATTTGTGAGGGGAGGGACGTTGTTGAAATAGGTTTAATTTTTGGTAGATGAATTTTAGTATGTGTGTGTGTATGTGGTTTTCTCACCCTAGTATTTATATGTACGTAGAAATAAATTCATATGAACATTTTTTGCTAGAAAATATTATCATATATCTGAACTTCCCTAATCCTAGTATGTTTTTCATATTGGAGGATGAGATTGCTTTATATTTTATCAAGCTTAAATTTGTCCAGTGTTAAACTCTGTCGGTCAGAAATTTGTTTATATTTGTATAAATATTAATTTCAGATTTTGCAAAATTCTTGCGTACGATTGTGGTGATTTTGTGTGTGTGTGTGTGCATGCGCGATAGAGTTTGACTGGTCTGTGATAAGTTTGTTTATTTAAGCACATTTGTCTTCTTCGGCTTCAAGCGTCAATAGCTTGGAGAACGGTTTGTATGTTTTCATGATGTAGATATGTAAGTGTGATTGTTAAAATCCAATAAATACTTGAGCATGGGTAAGAAATTTGATAATATGTGTACATATGTACATATGGATCTACAAATTGATTTTATGTATGTATGTATGTACATACAAATAAGTCTGGGGCTCCCTGTTTAAATAAATTTTTTTTTGTCATGTGCTGTTGTTGCTGTTGTAAATATTCGCCTGGTCTTTTGTGTATAGATGTGAAATATCTCGATAGTTTTTTTTATTTGAAATTAAAAAAAGTTCTTTTAATTTTTAGATGTATTTACTTAAAAGTTCGTGAGGAGTTTCTGTTTTAAGTAAAATTTAATTCCTCTCTAGTTGTAGTAACTATAGTATAAATATTTAATATATTTTATTTCCATTTGTTTAAAGTTGATGTAGCCTATATAGTCAACGTTAGAAATTTTTCGTTGTAAAATTTTTTCCGACTATCATCTTTTTTCTTCACCTTTTTCATATATTTTAGAACATCTTGCATTAGCTTTAAAAAATGACAAACGCTTTGAAATGAAACTGATTCAGCAGTGCAGCTGAGGTGATGATAGTTTTTTTGTTAACCACTTTGCTTCTCTTTCCCTTTTTATTGATAAGCATTTAAAATCAAATGGCGGTTTTATAATGAAATTTTTATACTCATTATTGTTAAAAACATCCGTTACTTCTTTTTGTAATGAAAATCATTCGAAACCTTACTCGTCTATTAAAACCATTTTTTCATTCATATTACTTAATTTATAAGACTTTCAGGACTTTCTATTATTCGATCATCAGTAAAAATGCAGTAGCTGAGGTCCTTGCTTAGTGTTTCATATTAAATTTCTATATCAATTGGGCCGCTATTGAATAAAAGGAACTTTTATCTTAAACTTTAGTGCATTTGGAAGTGCTTGAGATTCTTTCATATAATAGCTTTGTTGGAATCTTAGATACGAGTACATATAATATAGAATTGCATAACGTTTATTTTTAGTTTTTATGTTAAGATCATCATCATTTAGATATGAGACTAAATTTAAATGTACTTTTAAATTAGTTAAATCATAATGAGGAAACTTGTTTTCTTCTTGAATAGCGATCAACAGAAAACGAAATCGTTTTCTTACAATTTAGGTCTGGCCTCTCAACGGTTCCTCTAGTATATAAGATGACTTTTTATGTCAACATATCTCTCTACTCTTTGTCAGCGTTAAGGGACAATTAAATGTTAAAATTTTAACTCCTCAAATTGTGTTACTTCATACTGATAATATGTTTTAATTAATAAGGTATATGTTTATATTATGAAGGTTACTCGCCTATGGCTTCTATTTGATGTTCTAGATGATTTTTTTCTCTCATTTTATTAAAGTTCAGCGTATTGTGCATATATTTCTGATATTTTTTTAGCGCGCCTTATTTACCTGTTAGACAAAGTGTACGTATCAGTTGATCACTCAGTCTCTCTTTTTAATAATTTTTTTCTTTTAATGTGTCACTAATATTTTTTCAGATTTTACTACTTGAAAAAGAGAATATTTATGTAATTTTTAAATGTATTCATATATACATATAGGTAAATATATGTATATATGTATAGAGAAATGACTTTATCTACAAAGAAATACATGTTTAATAATCAACTATTCTAGAAAATCGATCTCAAATAACGCAGTTACCTCCACCATCAATTCACCGTCGGTGTTTTTATAGTGCCAGAAACATTAGAATATCTATGTTTGAGAGAATTTTTACATCGAGTTTTTCTACATGAGGTTTGCTGGTTGAACTCCTTGAAGTTATTGTTGACGTAGGATGGGTTGTATCACATTCAGATGTAATCATTTCCTACTTAAAAAAGATCCTCATCACTATCAACTATATCTGTATACATTTCATTCATGAGTTGGGTTGATCCAGATACAATTGCTGTCTACAGATTAATGATTAGAAACAAGTTTCTCATCACCTTCTAACAGATTTATATATTTTGCTAGCATGCATGTCTTAGCATGCTTCTATCGATAGTGAAGTGAGAGTCCGACATGTAGTGGTGTTTCAATTAAAAATCTATACTATTAGATTTTACGATTTCGCTCTTTTTATTCTTTTACAAAGTAGATACATATTTATGTATTTCATTTAGCACAGAGTCATAAAATTTCTTTGCTTACAAAATTGTGTGACATTCTTTTAAATTTGCATGCTTAGGCATGCTTTCAATATTTTTTCTGTAAATTTATTTGATACTCATACAGATACAGATATAAAGTAAGATCTGCTTACATTGCATTTTACAATTTATGTATGCTTTAGCATGATTCCAGTTGAAGTCCATATTTATTCAGTAAGTTTGTTTGATACTAATTCATACACATATACATTCTTAAAGATTGGAAATCTAAGTCCAATTTATGTAGTTTATCTATATTTTCTAAAGATTTGATAGCTATAGAAATTAATAGAGTAAAGATCTATTATAATAGCCCATGGGCATATTTTAAAATTTCGCTTGCTAAAGCTTTCGAAATGGAAAATGTACAATTTTCACTATAAAAAGTGATAATATTAGGTGTTACTGAATATTACATTGTGTTGTAATTTATTTTGAACACTTAAGTTTTCACAATATTTCATACAGGCCAACAAGTTTAGAGAATTTCCTAATCATTCCTTCAAAAATACAAACCAAACTAGATTTTTCTTGTTTAATTTTATTTATTACTTTCATTAAATTTCAACATTTTGTTCATCTTCAAATTATTATATTTAGCAGCTTTTTCTCATTTGTTGAGTTAACTTTAATCGGAAACATTTAAATAGTGAGATGAACTTTTATATTGTATACGAGTACATTAGGTAATTCTTTGTATATTTCATTTATATGAACCATCATCACATAATTCCTTTGGATGATATATTAAATCATTCTACTATAGTAGTAGGGAAATGGGGATTCGGCCCCAATTAAAATTTTAAAATTTTAAAATTCTTGGAAATTTGTGAAATTTGATACCTATGTGTGTGTGTATGTGTGTGTTTTCGGCGGCGCTTTGATGTTTTTGTTTACATAAGGAGTTTTTTGTTTACATTAACCCTTGTGTGAACGGGTGATTTTTTTTTTTGTTAAATTAATTGTGTGAACGGGTGATTTTTTTGTGGGGGTGGATTAAGGGGTTTCATAAGATTAATATTTCATAAGTATACATGTATGCCGACGGGAAAATCATGAAAATGATTTTTCCTAATACCAACGGGAAAATCATGAGATGATTTTTCCTAATACCAATGGGGAAATTGTGAAAATTATTTTTCCTAATGCCTACGGGAAAATCATGAAATGATTTTTCCTAATGCCGACGGCAATGCTTGATTATTTTTCCTAATGCCGACGGCAATACATGATTATTTTTCCTAATGCCTACGGCAATGTATGATAATTTTTCCTAATGCCTACGGCAATGCATGATTATTTTTCCTAATGCCGACGGCAATACATGATTATTTTTTTTTCAAATGCCGACGTCAAAGCATGATTACTATATTTCTTAATGCCGACGGGAAAATGATTTTTCCAAAGGGAAAATTGTCAGTGTTGCCAGACTGTATAAATTTGTTATCGTAATACTATATCAGTAATATCAGAGAAAATATATTTGATGACTACTACGCGACTCTCATATGAATCGTGGGAACGTGGGAACGTGTATGTGTGATTTCCTCACGCTAATAATTTATTTAATTATTTTATTTATTTATTTATAAAATGTTCTCATGTATGTGAACACCCCTAAAATGTTCTCATGTATGTGAACACCCCTAATGCTTGTGTGTGGGTGGTCCAGCTTGATTGTCGCTGGTAGGCATATCTTTTGTTTATTTGTTTAAGAAATATATTTGTATGTATGTATGTATGTATGTATGAATGTATAAATGTATGTATGCATGTATGAATGTATAAATGTATAAATGAATGTATGAATGTATAAATGTGCGATCGTGAGAACTTGTGCGTGGAATATTTTGTGCTTGTGTAGAATACATTTATATTTTGCAACGTAATCATTTTCTTTGTCTACGATTATTTTAAAGCAGAGGATTTTCAACTAAGTACAGTCATCAGCAGAGAAACAAAAAATAAAAATTTGCAAGTAAGCAAAAAAGTTAACTTCTCCTCCCCCCCACTTCCTTCTATTCTCTTTATGTAGTTTGTATTTGAAATAAGAAAACACTTTTACATTTTTTTATTTTGTAAACATTTATTGTTTAAAATTTTATAAAATTTTATAATAATACATACAGTAATATATTCTTAAGTATAAATATTTTAAAAAGTGAAAAAGTTCATTTAAAACAAGATATTTCTTTGGAGAGTAAAATAGCATTTCTTAATGCGCAAACACCAAAATTATGATAATTACAATAAAAATATTCTGGATACTTGATTTCCATTTGTTTAAAGTTGATGCAGCCTATATCCTCAACGTTAAAAATTTTTCGGTGTAACATTTTTCCAACCATAGGCTTTTTTCTTCACCTTTTACGTAAATTTTAGAACATCTTGCGTTGGCTTTTAAAAAATTACAAACGCTATGAAATGAAACTGATCCTGCAGTCCAGCTTAGGTGATGATAGTTTTTTGTTAGCCACTTTGCTTCTCTTTGCTTTTTTAATGATAAGCATTTAAAATCAAATGGTGGTTTTATAATGAAGTTGTTATATTCATAAATTTTGAAAACAATCGCTACTTCTTTTGCGATGAAATCGTTTGAATTAGTTTTGAAACCTTGTACGTCTATAAAAATTATGTTATTTTCCATGTTATTCAATTTATAACACTTTTCGAACTTGTTCTTTGATGGGTATATATTCTATTATACGATCATGAATAAGAATGCAGTAAGCTGATGTCTTTGGTGCAATATTAGTTGCTGTTTCAAATTCTATTTTTATATCAATCGGTTCATTATTGAGTGATTCATTCTGATGACTGACATCTACTACAATAATAGGAGCTTTTGTCTTAAACTCTGATGCAGTTAGAAGCGGTTGAAATTCTTTCATATAGTAGCTTTGTTGGAATCTTAGATACATATCATATAGAATTGCATAACGTTCATTTTTGAACTTTATGTTTAGATCATCATACGGGTATGAGACTGAATTTAAATGTACTTTTAAATTAGTCAAATCACAATGAACAAATTTATTTTCTTGTTGAAAAGCAATCAACACAAAACGGGCGCGTTCTCTATTTGTAGCCAGTTTAACATTCCAAATATGGCTAGTTCCTGTGTTTAATTGTGGATTAATATGACAATCCCAACTGCGAAATGCCATGGGTATAGAAGCACCATTGTTAATAATTTTAATCATATTCAATTTGCTAAGGTCAGATAATTGAACATGAGGTATTCTCCATGAGATGAGTGAAATTGTAAGTTTAGCTTTTTCAGTAGAAACACTCGAGCGTACAAGATCTTCGTCGTTCTTATTGCGCAAGAGTATCAGTTCATGTTTTCCATTTAATATAACTTTGTTGTAGTCTTCAGCGAATCCTAGAAGCATTTTTAGAGGTACATAGAAATTGAAAAATCCATTTGCAAGAGTGACATCGTCAATTTTGTTCCATCCAGCATTTTGCATCACATTGCTTTCGTTTGGTGATAGAGAAACCAAGTTCTTTATGGTGCTCGTGGCTCCTAAATATCTTGTATGATCAATTTCAATTCCATTGAGCTCATAGCGAATTTCATCAAATAGATATGCTACAAAGTTGTTTTTTAATTTAAAGTTCTCTGAAGAAGAAGATTTAGGGGTATTATCATCGGCAACAAACCCCTCTACATAAATGTAGCTCTCACTGGGTAGCACGTATAAATCTTGATTTTGTATTGAAATTCCGATTTCATCATTATTGTTGTAAGATTGTAAGTATGGTACATATGTATGATAGTCCTTTTTGATTATATTCTCATCAGAGAAAGGTTTATCTAAGACATCTATTATTGAACTCATTTTGTCTTCAATTTAAAATTCAAGGACTTTAGAAAATTTTTATTTGATGTTGTTAGTGCTTTCTGTTGAAGTGGTCGCTTTAATGTTCTTGTTGTTGTTGTTACTGCTTTATTCTTCAATGTATTTGTGTTGTATATTACCATTATTTAGTTGACCTCAAATGTATTCGTATTGTAATTTCCTCTCCTCGAAAATTAATTAAATCACCGTGTTGATCAACTACTCTCAGCGTTAGTGAACTTATCTCTCTGGTGTTCACAGGTAAATAGATGAGATTTCTTGGAACCTCATCTATTTTATAGCCTGGAGGCACATTAATCGGAAATTCATGAAGTGTATGCGATTTGGAGTTATTCATATATGTGTTAATAGCGATACTACTTTCAATTCGCAAGAGATTCACTTTAAAAATATTAACTGGAAGATCTGAGTAATAATATTTGTTTGGTGTTAGGATTTTGCTATTGAATCCTAAAAGTTTTCCAATTGTGTTGTCTTTATTAAAATATGCAGGGTCTTTGGAACTATTAACTTTAACTTGCATTGTATTGTTATTGGCTTCAATAAAAATCTTATTTTCTGGAGAGAGTCTTCTGTATTGCTCTTGTATAAAATCTACAATATCATTCAATTCGTAAGATCCAATTGGTATTTCAATTGTATGTTCCCCTATATGAAACATATTGTTGTAGGTGTCTACATTTGGAATGCTGTTGTATGAATGAAAATCAGTTAGAGCACACTCAATAGGAGGAAAGTAACTAGCAGATAATTCTGATGAGTTAGAGCTCAGAGTAAGTGTTATTGACATTATAACTATCTGATTACAATAAAATAAAGTTTAGTACAACATATGGTTTATAAGCATGATTTACATATTTATTTCATTTTCTTATTTTAAAATTAACATTAGTTTCTTAATATTACTGCTATTGTTGTTGATGATGGTATTCAGCTATAATATTTCGTTCTTACTTATCCAAGAATTGTGTTGATAGAAAATCCCAACCATTTAACGTATGCCTCCTTTCCTTTAGTTTTAAGAACCTTTTCAACTAGATATGTATTTGGATATCTAGTTTTCGAAAGTTCTTCAGTATAGAATCCACCTTTAATAGGATTACCAAGATAATCTTCTAATATGAATGTTGTAGGATTTGTATTTTGAACTCTTGTAATTGTGAAAATTTCTGTGGTCCAATTTGGAGTATAACCTTTTTCAAATGTATGCTTATATTTGCTTATACGTACATGATCTCCAACATTAAATTTTGACATTTTGTACATCTTCAAATGACTATACTGTATTTAGTAGCTTTTCCTCATTTGTTGAGTTGACTTTAATCGGAGACATTTTAATGGTGCGATGAACTTTTCTATTGTATGCATTAATTAAATCTTTGTATATATCAATCCACTTATATGAACCATTAAAGCTAAATTCTTTCCACATCATTCCTTTCAATGTTCTGTTAAATCGTTCTACTATTGATGCTTTCATACTGCTATATGTTGAGTAGTGATTAATGTTGTATTTATCCATTAATTTTCCAAAGTGTTTGTTGAAAAATTCTTTACCATCATCTGTTTGCAAGTTTTTTGGTACTCATCCTAATTCGAAAATATTTTCCATCGCCTTGGTTGTTTCGAATGCAGTTTTAGTTTTTAGTGGTACTGCCCACGCAAATTTTGAAAATGTGTCAATTACAGTTAACAAAAATCGATAATTTCTGTTTTCTCTAGAATAGATCCCCATTTCAACTAAATCAGCTTGCCAAAGATCATCTATTCCTTTCATTACAACTCTACGACGCATAAAAACTTTTCGAGCTTGCTTATGTAGTTCGTTTACTAAATTTCTTTTTGAAGACATTAAGTTGTTTTACAGATTTTTTGGAGAGTGTTGTGATCTACTTGACGCACTTTCAGCTATTGATACAAACATGTAATTTTCCAATCTATAAATTTTCTCATTAAGCTGTTCAATTTGTTCTTCAAAGGATGTTTTAATTTGTAGAATGTCTTTTTGAATTTTATAATTTTCTTCTATATCTAATTTTATATCGCGTTGTAGCTCCTCAATTTGCATTTGAATATCTTCTTGAATTATAGTATTATCTTCCTTAAAGTATGTTAATAATTTCTCTTCTAATTTTTCGATTTGAGTTTGCAGAAACAATTTATTGATAACATCGTTTTCCTCCAGAGCTTTTGCAACATTTTTGATTCTTTTGTTTTGGACATCAATGTTGTTGTTCGTATCCATAAAGAACCCCAGCAGTTTAGGTGCATTTTTCAAAGAAATTATACTGCTAGTATCGTTTAAATAGTGTCCAAATTTATCAACAGACATGCTTTATATACTTTATTAAAGTTAATGTATTATATTTGCTTCACGTAGTTCTTCAATAATTGATACAATCTCGTTATTGTGATTAGTATGACCTGCACCTTGTGATGCAAGCAGTAGTCGAAGACGATCTACTAACTCATTTGGATCGTCCCAGTATATATAGTTTGGCTTATGAACGTTAAATTCCATCATTCCATCACCTAAATAACTACCTTTTGACTTAGATCCTGTTGATTCGTTTAAATTCTTCTGGGTTTTCTCGTCAATAAATTTCTTAATAATATGTTTGTATTTATATCCTCTAGTACCCTTAATTTGACCATCAGGTTTATAGTCCCTTCTATATGCATTAGTAGTAATTAAAATCTTTTTATAGATTTCAAGTTCAAATTTATCATAATTTTTTGGTATTTTATGAAACAGTAGAGAAAATAGTCCTGGTGTTAGAGCCCATATTTGACCACTAACTTGTATTTTATCTTCATTAAGTTTGAGGTTACTATCACCAAATTTCCATTCATTATTGAAATCTTTATGTGGACCATAGTTTGTATCTAATTCATTTCTTCCTTCCAAGGCTGATAAGTCAGTATAAGTATCTTCTGTATTGGAAGTCTGTGAGTAAAAATCATCTTCATCATCGTCATCATTCACAGTATTAGCATCATTAAATAAGATGGTATTACGAAGCTTTTTCTTCAAGACATTTCTTGTCAACACCAACTGTTTTAAAATTTTCTCATCCATGTTTAGCAAATAAGAGGTATCAGCTATTAGATCAGGTATTAGCTATCATATCAGGTTATCAGGACCTGGTCTGGTTTTTAGATCAGCTTATCAGGACCTGATCTTGTTTTCGGATCAGCTTATCAGGACCTGGTCTGGTTTTCAGATCAGCTTATCAGGACCTGATCTGGTTTTCAGATTAGCTTATCAGGACGTGGTCTGGTTTTCAGATCAGCTTATCAGGACCTGGTCTGGTTTTCAGATCAGCTTATCTGATTCAGATTGGGTTATCAGTTTACAAGTAGCTGACCATTTATAACATTTAGATGAATGCAGTTTAAGGTCAGATGAAAAACGAAAAAGTAAACTTATATGTAGTCAAATTCTCTTTTTTCTATAACGATCATCGTTCAATTCAATATAGTTGCTTATAATCAAAATCCATATTTATCCTTCCAACATGCTTTATATTTGTCTCATCTTACTTAAAAGTTATAATTCCATTATGATTATCTAGTATCAAATGTTTTGTGATTCTGGTATAAGTTTGACATCAGCAGAATGCATCAATATTCTTATCTCACTCCATACAAAAATATGTTTCTCACATCTAACATCGTTAAATATCATATCGGAATTACTTTTAGCTTTGTTAGGAGAAATAACAGATTCAGTATCTGTAAATGTGTATTATCCCATTCCTTTAATTAATGAAATTATGTAATATCTTTAAGTATCCATATTTGAGTTGATAGAGAGATTTTGAGTATTAATATGTGGATGTTTTAAAATTTTAGTTCATTAAGACTTTTTAGCAAGCCAATCATAATATATTATTATACCCTTCACCAAAAATGGTAAAGGGTATATATAGGTTTGTCCAGATTTTTGTAACTTCTACAATATTCATTTCCTGCCAGATAAAGTTAGTTATTCTGAATCCTTATGAACAGGAGATGAAAAAAAGACATGTCCGTCTGTCCGTCTGTCCGTCTGTCTGTACGGATTTTATATGGGTGGCGTGAAACGCGGTTTTTGAAGCTCCCAAACAAGTTAGAGAGCTCGGAGTTGGACTGAAACGACCGCACTTGCCTCAGCACAATTGGTTATGAAAATCAGCAAAAAAAAATAATCGGTTCATAAAATTTTGAAATACATGGTTTTATCATACATTTTTAAAATTTCATGAAAAAACTACCTACCGCGCATAGAACCAAGCATATTCAAAGTTCTAATCAACCACACTAGTCACTCTGCTGCTGAAGCTCGCTTAAATGCGATAAATATTTACTATACTTAAACATTTGCTTTAATTTGTATTATTTCGTATTAAACCCCTTTTTGTCACCAATACATATACTTTGCCTTATGGTATTTTTGCTTGGCACATTCTTTTTCGTATGCATGCATATGAATGGATGTGTATAACAATCAGTAGCCTCATGCAAAAAACATTATGTAGATATGTATGTATAAATATACGCTAGCATGAAGACCATTCCCTCGTACATACACACATACATATGTATGTGCATAAGAGTGTTCATATGAACAACTACAACAACAACAATATGCGACAAATAGTATTCAGAGAAGAATATTTAATTGTTTTTACGTGTGTATGTAGTCAACTCTACGCACAGCAACAATATGCTAGCAAACGTATTGAAAGAAGAATATTAAGTTGTTTGTGGTAAGAACTGGGAATTTTTTTTTGTATACAAATAAAGTATTGTGCTAATGAATGCGTGTTGATAAAATATATTAAATATATGTGCGCTTAATTATGAAAGTGGTCTAAGTCATATATTTCTTTCATCAAGATATTTAATAGATTACTTTGAAGAAATTAAAAAATATTTTTATATTATGCAACATTTTAATTTATAAATTCATAGAAGTTTATTTAATGTTTATTGAATTTTTTTAGAGATTTATTTCATATTTCGATGCAGAAACGCATATGACTTAGACCACTTTCATACTTAAGGGCACATATGTATGATTGTAAATACGTATGTATGTACATACATACATACAAAAGGGGATAGGATTGTTTGAATCTGTTTGATTTGCTTATTTGTTTTCTGAATATGTTTTGCAACAAAATGAATGGCTATCATGGTTAATAAGTTAGAAGTCGGCCTGTTATGATTCGTTTGTTGAGTTTCGAACTTACACTTGAAAGTTTTTTTCAATATACATACATATGTATGTATTTTTGCAAAATAAATTAATATGGGACCAAAAATAGTCATTATTTTCGAACTTTAAAAAAAAGCAATTGTATAGAAGGGAAACATCAAACAACGTGGACAACCACACCATTTTAATTGTTCTAAACTAGATTTTTCTAAACTTCAATGGGTTTAAAATTTAAATTTTTGTTTTTTAAGCAGAAATAAATGTTATTTCCGGATTTTTTGTTTTTAACCGGAAATAATTGTTATTTCTTGATTTTTCTTTTTTCAAGCAGAAATAATTGTTAGTGGTTTTGTTTTGTTGGTGTTTGTCAGAATATTTCCAATTAACTTTGGTGTTATTTGTTCTTTAAAAATTATCACATGTAATTTGGCTTATAAAGAGATACGAACTTTAGCCTACTTAAATTTTAATTATAGAAATAATTATTTTCCGATTTTTATTTTTTCGAGAATAAATCAAAGTCAATTTGTGATTTCTACTTTTTCGGACAGAAATTAAATTAAGTTACATTGTGGGAAAAAATACATATGCCTACATACATACACACTATGAACTTATAGGTACATATAGGATATAACTACTACGACAGGATCAACGTGTGGAGATTCCGTAGCCAAAAAACCTGGTAGCCGCCCCAAAGCGGCGAACCGATATTTTTCACACTTTTATGATATGGCTGTCAAATGATAGGGATTTTCCAATGGAAAAATCATGGTGAAATCATTATGAAAATTTGAACTCATTTACTGATATCTGGCGTTGTTTTAGTAAAAACACATACCTACACATTTTTAACCCTTATACCTACTTATGCATATCTTAGTCACATACATATATTCCCAATTTAATTCAAAAATTTTAAAATGTGTACATAGGTACATATTTATAAAATTTCGGTACTTTGTACACACAGCCATACAAGTAAACAATTATTTCAACACGTGTATTTGCTATAAATACTGCCAAAAAGGAACTTTGCAGTGAAACTCCTATAGATTATATAAACATAATATATTTTAATATGTATGTACGAAAACAGCTTAAACACAAATGCTTTAATCACAGAGAAATTTTGCATTTGCGTTTAAAATTACTGTGTTCGATATACTAAGGTACTTTCTTATTTTTGGTAGGTACATAAATAGCTAATATAAGTTTTGTAAAAGTTGAAATGGCACTTATGTAGCTCCTGCAAGGCATACATTTTTGGTTGTAAAATTATGCGGCTTCTTGAGTTATTGTAGGGTAAAATCATGTGTTTTATCGTTGTAAAAATTAAACTACCTATATCGACTCGCACTGAATTAGAGTGAAATTGTTTTTATAAAATTCAATTATTTATATATAACATACATACATATGTATGTATGTGTAGGTATAAATCTATGAAACGAAGATGTAATAAAACGAAAGCTTATGCTTGCTAACTTATAACTATTTATTAATTATATTCACAGACAGGTATACATACATACGAGTATGTACTTAAAGACTTATGTAAGTGCTATTTAAAATTTTACTGGTTCCAAACCTTAACTTTTACAGCTCTTGATTTCTTTGTAATTTAAACAAAAATTTTCGAAGATGCGTAAAAAAGCGTAACCAGTAATTACTAATGAAAACTGTTTGATTCAGACACGTACATACTTATTAAGTTGAACAGTTTCATGCATAACTAATAGGCAATTTTAGAAAATCCAACATGATTGGAAACAGTTTAAATCAATAAATACATGTCTGAATCAAACAGTTTTTCATTAGTAATTGCTGGTTACGCTTTTTTTGGCAGATGGCACACAAGAAATGCCAGATGTAAAATCAGCCTAACAAACTGCAAGAAATGAGCCGGATGGATCACACAAACCTCCAAAGTCTGATACATTTTCATTTATTTTTGCATGGACATAATATGTACTACATGTGATGAAAATTGCGCTCTTAAAAATATAAACTATTTTTTATAAATAAGGCAATTTTTTTAAAAATTAAGCCTTGCAATTATATATGTATAGATATTTATTAGCGCAATATTGACTTCAACATTTTGAAACATGTATGCGTCCCCTACAATTAAAAAATCGGCATCATTTGCTTACGCAGATTATTTGCAAGGAAATTGCATGAACACTTCTCCTAGTTTGTTTATATTTTTTGTTTTCGATATGTATATACATATGTACATACATACACATGTTTGCAAATACGAAATTCCCAATTACCCAGCGGGAAAAAGAAAGAGCAAGGATGCTTTCTAGAAGGCCGTTGTACTCCTTACTTTGGATGTACAAGGCCTACTCGCTCCATTCCACTCTTCCACTCTTATATCATTTTTGCTTTTCCCTCTCGCTTTTTTTGCCAGCCATTCTGAAAAGTCTTCAAATTAATAGATTTTACTTTTCGTTTGGTAAAAAAAAAATTGCTCCTCTTCCCCCTTCTCTTAAAAGGAAATGTGGAATGTGTATCTTATCTTTTATGCAAAAGTGTAGCGACCTTCTATAAGGCGTTCTTTAGCAGTAAGATAAAAATAGTAATTGATTTGATAAGACCTGAAGTAACAAGATATTCTGAGTTTTCCTGCTGGGTAGTAACGTGCTCGCTTTGTATCAAAGTAGTGGTTTGCGTACACATTGTACATGCATACTATTGTAAATACATCCAGTGTTGCCAGAAAATGCTGATGAGAGAATGCTAAATCGGTCAAAAAAATTCTGCTAAAATGTTCTACAGAAGAAAAGTATAATGCTAGATGTAAATGTAGAAAAAATTATTAAAATAGCTTTGAATTTTATGTTTATACAAACTCATTAGTATTTACATGAATTTTTATAGTACATAAAATAGTTAATAATTGGTGTGTTTTGGAAATGTTATAATTACGTTAAAAAAACTTTAACGCACTAATAATCTCAAATTATTATTTTACCCATTCAGTAAAATATTTGTTTATTAAAAATACGTACATTGAAATTGATTATTGAAGGGTTAGCTGGATGCTATGCGCATTTCACTGTTGCTAGTGCAGATCATCAGGGAACCTTTACCCTGAAATACATGTACATTTATGAGAAAAATCCTCCATACAGAAGAATTTTGTTAAGAAATTAAAATTTTTTATTTGCAACAAACTCTGCTAGAAAGCATTTAGCAGAATTTTTTGATAGTTAAATGCTGCTTAACTAATGGAAATTCCAGACCTAGCAGTGGAAATGCTAAAATGGCAACAATGAAACTATCCCAAGCGCTTTTTGTTGTCATAGTGGATTATTAGTTAAAAATTTTAAACGTAATTGCAACATTTCCTATAAAAATACCTGTAAATACTAATAAGTTCATATAAACATGAAATTCAAAGCTATTACAATAATTTTTCTACATTTAAATCTAGCATTATACGTTTCTTCTGTAGAACATTTTGTCAGACTTTTTTGACCGATTTGGCATTCTCTCACCATCATTTTCTGGCAACACTGGTTGTTGTGTTGAAACTTATGAATTTTTTTAAAGACATGTTGATACATACATACGAGTACATATATGTATATAAATATGCCCAAGTAAATATAAATGTGTCTGTATATGTATGTGAAAAAAAGTAAGCCCTTGCTAAAGATCATGGATGTCTTATAAATATTTTAAAGTGGACAAGATTGTTTGTTTGAGGGTGCTTGTTGTTGCTATTTTATTTCATTCATGTGGTTTTTGTTTTTTTTTTCAATAAATGTATTAAAAAGTACTTCTGCTTAGTTAAGCTGGATTGATTCGCTGGGTGAGTTCAATTTATGATGTATGTATGTATGTATATATGTACATATGTATGTAAATACCTATATTTTTTAAAAAAATATACAAATAGGTACATATGTATACTACTGTAGGTATCTTTTTATTTTATATTATTTTCTAAAATTCTTCAGAAAAACTCCTTTATAGTATATACATATTTACATATGTATGTATGTAAATACATACATATGTATGTGGTAGTATATGAAAGAAATATTTTTTAATACGTAGGAAAAAAAACATAAATGTTGAGATGAGAATATGAACTCACGTTCTCATATTTTCAGAACGAATGTTTTATTCACATTTTGTTTTATTGGCATTTTGCACTTATTTTAAAGATTTAAAACTTAGGTTAATTACATACATATGTATGTACCTATGTAGCTGCTTATGTACATATGTATATGTAAATAAATATGTATGTAATACCCAAGAATGATAAAATAATTATTTTATCATTCTTGTGTAATACCTACATGAATGTATCTTAGTATGTATATTATTGCAAATAATAAATTTATTAATGTTTTCCCCAGCAAAAAAATTAATGCGTTCAAAATTTAATAGTTTTCATGCTTTCTTTAGCATTTGTGCAAATCGTAATAAAGCTATAGTTTTTGAACTCATCATAAACGCATACGATATTGCTGGGTAATTAATACATTGAAATAAATATCCGCCGAAATAGCCATGTAAAAACGGAATTAAATCATCATATTGACATATTGTAATAAAACCAGTTTTATCTTCGTGATATAATAAGTACACAGTAGATCGATGGTAGAGAGTGTGTCTTAACAGTCTTAATAGCGGGGTTCGTATCCTGGCTGAGACAAATGTTTTTTCTTAGCTTTGTGAAAAACGTCATCGAATAAGGGAACTTTCATGGGTTCTAAGCACTCATTTCAATGACGAGCAGTTTTGTTAAATGTAAACACATGTTCGTCAATGACACGCCTGTGTTTAAATCTTGCGTTCTGCACCTAAATTGAACCCATGCATTAACTATTTCTTTTGCATGTCGTTTTTGCTGGGTCCGAAAATAACTTAATTATTCGATTGCTAAATAAACTTACCTATAGAGAAGTGTTGGTTTTAAAAAAAGAAAATTGCTAACTTTTATATCTAAAGCCAGTTTTTATTCCTGCATTTTATTGGTGCTTATGTTTAATCATTGGTAGAAGTGCAGCAGTAATGTTTAAAAAGTTTATTTTTAAACTGTCTTAGGTATTATAAGAACTTTCAACGGAACATAGTAGGCTAGTAGGTTATTTGCAACTTAAAAAAATACATACATATCTCTCATTTTCTAAAACAACATCACATATAAAAAAATGAGATTTTTGAGTTAATGATGCAAAATTAATCCTCATATTGATATTGTGTAAAAATTTCATACAAATATCTTGTATACTAAACTATCGAGAGAAAAATTAAATTTTCATTAAGTTGTGTGTAAATTGAATACTTTAAAGTTTAAAATGAACTATATTGAGGGGTAACAAAAACTTTTTTCAAGTGAGTCGCTCCAATGTACATATTTTAAAAAATTTATCGGAAGAGTAAATGAAAAAAGTTTTATAAACTAAAATATATTGGGGGCTATTCTGGAAAACGCGTCGAAAAAGTGAAACTTTACATTAAAATAAAAACAAATTTTCAAAAATTGTTTTTGTTTGTAATACATTTCTAAAATGAAATAAACGTGAGAATTTCAACGCGTTTCTCTCTCTTTTAAAAACGGTTAATTTTGTATGCGAAACAAAAAAATTTTTTTTTACATTTACACAGTTTTGTTTTTGTTTTGCATGTAACTTTCACCAATTCGACGCGTATTCCAGAATAGCCCCCATTGTGTCCTATATGTATATAAAACACATATATTTTAACCCTTATACCCATGCATATTGCTGCAAAGTGTCTATATTTCAGTTTCACTTGACTTAATTCATAAGGGCCTGTTCTGCAAATCACGACATGTCAAAACACGGTGATTTTAAAAAATTAATGAAAGATAAATAATTGGTTTTTTAAATTGCACGATTTACAGCGTTAGAAGTTGGAAGAAAATATTCTATTATAAATGACAAAAATACAAGTTCGCTGCTGAGCAAAATGCAGTTTTGCGCTGCATATTGCAGTTTAATTGCATGTTTACGTATCTACGTATGTATATATATACATACGTACATATGCACGCATGTCTTTTCTCTACATTTTATGATTTGTGAAGGGTATATAAGATTCGGCACAGCCGAATATAGCACTCTTACTTGTTTTTTATTTTATTTTTTTACAATTTGAGAGACCAACTATTTTTGCGCAAATAATCATAATCATTCACTGACAGAGAATGATGTTATCAGTAAATTGTTTCTGGAAACTCCAAACGATAAACTATAGGACAAATTAATAATATAGCTTAAGGAATTAATATAATTCAAGAATATATTAAAATGCAAATTGATAGAGTACAACGTGAAATACAATTAGAGATAGAAGATAGTTATAAAATTGATAAAATACATACTAAAAATCAAATCATCTTTTGAAAAAACAAATTGAACAGCTGAACGATAAAATTTATAGATTGGAAAATAAACTACATGATAGTATAAACAGCTGAAAGTGCATCAAGTAGATCGCAACACTCTCCAAAAAATCTTTATAACAACTCAATGTCTTTAAAAAGAAATTTAGTAGACGAACTCTATAATAAATCTCGAAAATTGTTTGTGCATTGTAGATATGTAATGAAAAGAATAGTTGATCTTTTATAGAGCTGATTTAGGTGAAATGGGAAACTATTCTACAGAAAATAGAAATTATTGATTATTGATTATTGTAGACTGTAAATGATTCATTCACAAAGTTTCTATGGTCAATACCGTTGAAAATAAAAGTTGCATTCGAAAAAACCTAGGCTGTGAAAAATATTTTTGAAATGTTATGAGTACCAAAAAGCTTACAAATGGATGATTGTAAAGAATTTTTTAATAGACACAGAAAGCATCAATAGTAGAATGATTTAATAGATCATCCAAAGGAATTATGTGATGATGGTTCATATAAATGAAATATACAAAGAATTACTTAATGTACTCGTATACAATATAAAAGTTCATCTCACTATTTAAATGTTTCCGATTAAAGTTAACTCAACAAATGAGAAAAAGCTGCTAAATATAATAATTTGAAGATGAACAAAATGTTGAAATTTAATGAAAGTAAAAAATAAAATTAAACAGGAAAAATCTAATTTGGTTTGTATTTTTGAAGGAATGATTAGGAATGATAGGTCTTAAGGAAGATAATTAACTTAATATACTGGAAATTCTCTAAACTTGTTGGCCTGTATGAAATATTGTGAAAACTTAAGTGTTCAAAATAAATTACAACACAGTGTAATATTCAGTAACACCTAATATTATCACTTTCTATAGTGAAAATTTTACATTTTCCATTTCGAAAGATTTAGCAAGCGAAATTTTAAAATATGCCCATGGGCTATTATAATAGATCTTTACTCTATTAATTTCTATAGCTATCAAATCTTTAGAAAATATAGATAAACTACATAAATTGGACTTAGATTTCCAATCTTTAAGAATGTATATGTGTATGAATTAATATCAAACAAACTTACTGAATAAATAAATATGGACTTCAACTGGAATCATGTTGAAGCATACATAAATTGTAAAATGCAATGTAAGCAGATCTTACTTTATATCTGTATCTGTATGAGTATCAAATAAATTTACAGAAAAAATATTGAAAGCATGCCTAAGCATGCAAATTTAAAAGAATATCACACAATTTTGTAAGCAAAGAAATTTTATGACTCTGTGCTAAATGAAATACATAAATATGTATCTACTTTGTAAAAGAATAAAAAGAGAGAAATCGTAAAATCTAATAGTATAGATTTTTAATTGCAACACCACTACATATCGGACTCTCGCGTCACTATCGATAGAAGCATGATAAGACATGCATGCTAGCAAAATATATAAATCTGTTAGAAGGTGATGAGAAACTTATTTCTAATCATTAATCTGTAGACAGCAATTGTATCTGGATCAACCCAACTCATGAATGAAATGTATACAGATATAGTTGATAGTGATGAGGATCTTTTTTAAGTAGGAAATGATTACATCTGAATGTGATACAACCCAGCCTACGTCAACAATAACTTCAAGGAGTTCAACCAGCAAACCTCATGTAGAAAAACTCGATGTAAAAATTCTCTCAAATATAGATATTCTAATGTTTCTGACACTATAAAAACACCGACGGTGAATTGATGGTGGAGGTAACTGCGTTATTTGAGATCGATTTTCTAGAATAGTTGATTATTAAAGATGTATTTCTTTGTAGATAAAGTAATTTCTCTATACATATATACATATATTTACCTATATGTATATATGAATACATTTAAAAATTACATAAATATACTCTTTTTCAAGTAGTAAAATCTGAAAAACTAGTAGTGACACATTAAAAGAAAAAAATTATTAAAAAGAGAGACTGAGTGATCAACTGATACGTACACTTTGTCTAACAGGTAAATAAGGCGCGCTTAAAAATATCAGAAATATATGCACAATACGCTGAACTTTAATAAAATGAGAGAAAAAAATCATCTAGAACATCAAATAGAAGCCATAGGCGAGTAACCTTCATAAGATAAACATATACCTTATTAATGAAAACATATTATCAGTATGACGTAACACAATTTGAGGAGTTAAAATTTTAACATTTAATTGTCCCTTAACGCTGACAAAGAGTAGAGAGATATGTTGACATAAAAAGTCATCTTAAATACTAGAGGAACCGTTGAGAGGACAGACCTAAATTGTAAGAAAACGATTTCGTTTTCTGTTGATCGCTATTCAAGAAGAAAACAAGTTTCATGATTATGATTTAACTAATTTAAAAGTACATATCCAAATGATAATGATCTTAACATAAAAACTAAAAATAAACGTTATGCAATTCTATATTATATGTACTCGTATCTAAGATTCCAACAAAGCTATTATATGAAAGAATCTCAAGCACTTCCAAATGCACTAAAGTTTAAGATAAAAGTTCCTTTTATTCAATAGCGGCCCAATTGATATAGAAATTTAATATGAAACACTAAGCAAGGACCTCAGCTACTGCATTTTTACTGATGATCGAATAATAGAAAGTCCTGAAAGTCTTATAAATTAAGTAATATGAATGAAAAAATGGTTTTAATAGACGAGTAAGGTTTCGAATGATTTTCATTACAAAAAGAAGTAACGGATGTTTTTAACAATAATGAGTATAAAAATTTCATTATAAAACCGCCATTTGATTTTAAATGCTTATCAATAAAAAAAGGAAAGAGAAGCAAAGTGGTTAACAAAAAACTATCATCACCTAAGCTGGACTGCTGGATCAGTTTCATTTCAAAGCGTTTATCATTTTTTAAAGCCAATGCAAGATGTTTAAATATATGAAAAAGGTGAAGAAAAAAGATGATAGTTGGAAAAAATTTTACACCGAAAAATTTCTAACGTTGACTATATAGGCTACATCAACTTTAAACAAATATAAATAAAATATATTAAATATTTATACTATATTTACTACAACTAGAGAGGAATTAAATTTTATTTAAAACAGAAACTCCTCACAAACTTTTAAGTAAATACATCTAAAAATTAAAAGAACGTTTTTTTAATTTCAAATAAAAAAACTATCGAGATATTTCACATCTATACACAAAAGACCAGGCGAATATTTACAACAGCAACAACAGCACATGACAAAAAAAATGTATTTAAACAGGGAGCCCCAGACTTATTTGTATGTACATACATACATACATAAAATCAATTTGTAGATCCATATGTACACATATTATCAAATTTCTTACCCATTCTCAAGTATTTATTGGATTTTAACAATCACACTTACATATCTACATCATGAAAACATACAAACCGTTCTCCAAGCTATTGACGCTTGAAGACGAAAGTCGAAAAAGACAAATGTACTTAAATAAACAAACTTATCACAGACCAATCAAACTCTATCGCGCATACACACACACACACACAAAATCACCACGATCGTACGCAAGAATTTTGCAAAATCTGAAATTAATATTTATAAAAATATAAACAAATTTCTGACCGACAGACTTCAACACTGGATAAATTTAAGCTTGATAAAATATAAAGCAGTCTCATTCTCCAATATGAAAAACATACTAGGATTAGGGAAGTTCAGATATAGGTTAATATTTTCTAGCAAAAAAGGTTCATATGACTTTATTTCTACGTACATATAAATACTATGGTGAGAAAATCACATACACACACACACATACTAAAATTCATCTACGAAAAATTAAACCTATTTCAACAACGTCCCTCCCCTCACAAATCACAGTCAGCCTAAAGTTCTTACAGATATACATACACAAAATCTCAAGGTAACATACAATCTATCAATCTCACAACCTAAATCACGATCAGCCTTAAACTCATATAGACATACATACACACAGATACGTATACATATACATGAACACCTTCACCTCACCTCTCATTAATCATGATCAGCCTTAAACTCCTACAGATATACACACAAATTGCGCTGTTATATATTTCATGAACACTTCGAGCCTCATAAATCACGATCAGCCTTAAACTTCTACAGACATACATACACAAAAATTTCTACAAACATATAAACTCCCAAATTCCTATAGATACATATTACAATAATGCCGCCCGCCTACCTCAAATCAAGGACAGAATTAAACTGCTACATATACATACATACACAAACACACACACATAGGCACATTCTATATATCTATCACAACGACACCCTCCCCCACCTCAAATCACAATCAGCCTTAAACTCCTACGAACATACATATACACAGATTCCCACGGATACGTATTACATGAACACTCTCACCTCGCCTTTCATAAATCACAGACAGCCTTAAACTCTTGCAGACATACATACATACATGTGCACAGATTCCCACGGATACATATTACAACAACTCCCCACCCTCCATCAGTCGATCTACTTCAAATACATCCCGCCCCCCCACCAAGCACAGCTTGGCTTAAATTCCAACGTCACAGAATTCCCACCTTTACATATTACAAAACACCCTCACCTACCCAAATCACGGTCAGCCTTAAGGTCTCACAATCTAGACACACCCCGCCCTCCACCAAGCACAGGCAGACTTCAATTCCTACAGCTAGACACACCTCGTTCTCCAAGAATCATAGCCAGACTTCAAATCCTACAGCTAGACACACCCAAAAATTTTCCGTCGGCATTAGGAAAAATCATTTCCATGATTTTCCCGTCAGCATTTGAAAAAAATAAACATGTTTTCCCGTCGGCATTCGAAAAAATAAACATGTTTTCCCGTCGGCATTTGAAAAAAATAAAGATGTTTTCCCGTCGACATTTGAAAAAAATAAACATGTTTTCCCGTTGGCATCAGGAAATCATACACATATAAAAGCCTCAAACCTATAAACCCTTTAATGTATTCCTACAAAATATTCCGCACACAAATTCCCACGGATACATATTACAACAACACCCGCCCCCACCAAACACAGGCTGCCTTAAAGATACACCCGCAAATTCCCACGGTTACATGTTACAAAAACCTCACCTGCCCAAATCACGGACATCAACAAATTTCCACAGTCTAACAACAATCATAACTTTCCCGTCGGCATTAGAAAAAATAAAGATGTTTTCCCGTCGGCATTAGGAAAAATCATACAAATATAAAAATCTTAAAGCTATAAACCCCCTTAATGTATTCCCACAAAATATTCCACGCACAAGTTCCCACGGTCATACATACATACATACATACATATACTTAATATAAATAAAAAAAGTTAATATAAACAAAAAACTCCTAATGTAAACAAAAAACACAGACGGACGGACGGACGGACACACACACGTAGGTATCAAATTTCACAAATTTCCAAGAATTTTAAAATTTCAGCCAAAATTTAACAATTTCAGCCACAATTTAACAATTTCAGCCCAAAATTTAACAATTTCAGCCACAATTTAACAATTTCAGCCCACAATTTAACAATTTTAATTGGCCCAGTACTGGGAGTTCCCTACTACTAACGAGTATTCCAATTCATACTGCATTTGCGTGAATCTCAAAATTTTTAATTTGGAAAAAGGTACACTTTTGTATTCAAAGCAAATTTTTGAATATTTTCCAAAATTCTTAAAATCAAACGGTTGCATCTGTATGATAACAAATGGGTTTCTGATGTTTACATTTTTCAGCAACCTTATGAGCCCCATTGGTGAAAAGTATTCATTGACTGAAAGATGTTTTTCAATCTGGCTATGTGCATTATCAACTTCTTGCAGCGCTGAGTGTCCCGGTAATGAGTATTTCATAGTAATACTTTCAACGTCGGGATGAGTTTTCATAAAATACTGCATTGCTAGGGCCATAATTGAATTTTTGTTTTGAGGCACACAGGAATCGCTCCATGTTATCAGTTTGGTGATATTGTTGTCTTCGAATACTTTTTCGAGAATTTTTTGTAAGGCTGATGCAATATCATTCCCACTTCTTCCGCCAGTATACTCTGTCCACAAAGCATAGTATACTTTTTTTGATGTTGACAAGTGTGCTGTTAAGTTATAAACGTTAAGTTTTGAATTGTAAAACATGGGCCCAATTTCAGCTCGGGGGTAGGATAACACATTTTCAAGATCAAAAGTTAATATTGGATCTCATTTTCTTCTTTCATTTCATTGGTCAAATTATTTTCTTTTTCAGCTACAGAAAATGCTTCGCACTTTCCACACCTGTCAGATTTGGGTTGATGAAAACCCAAATTGAAGTTAGTGTTAAAAACATACCTGTAGAAGCTTTCTTTGACAGGGTTTTGAACTATTTCTTTGTACAAGTTGTACATTTTAGTAATATTGAGATTTGGATCAAGGTAATGCTTCGAAGTTTTGGCACGGCAATAATGGGATTCTATTCTTGGGAATGATGTAATATGTGTTTTTACTTCAGAAACCTTGTCTTCACGAATTTGTTTTTCGGATTTCAACCCCTTTTCGCATTTTTTTCGCTACCCCAGTTACACTATTTTTCTTTTCGTGTGCGTTGTAAACTGGTTTTTGGGAAATCGCAAAAGTTCCAAGCCAAAATGGCTTACAAACTCGAATCATGTTTCCAGACAATTCTAAAAAGTACCTAAAAGAGTAGTTTCGTCGCGAATTTCCCGATTTATTGCTTTTTCGAACACTTTCAATTCTCTTAGTTGATTTCAAAATATAACTTGACTTTCCTTCTTGATTTAAGGAGTAGAAATCCTTAAATAGTTCCTCACGCTCGGTTTGTGTAACAACATTTTGACAGCCGAATTTACAGGTCGCGAAGCAGTTTTTTTTATTCAATATTTCTTTTCGTGCTACTTCTTTTCCTCGAGAACTTGTATAAGCTTCCCCTGCTTGGTGTTTTTTTTGTCGCACGTTTCGCTTCCAAGATTTTTGGTTTATAGCCCGTTTCAGCGTTTTTTGAGAGGTTGATGCAACATTTGGTTCATCCTCTACCACATAGTTTTCATTGGTTTCCAAATTACTTACATGTATTTCCTCAATGACTGCCGGTTCCAAACTAATAAAATTTTTCATAATGACCGCCAAATCTAGCTCAATGATATCGCCTGAGCGGACTGAAGATACCTTTGGGTCCATTTTCCTATTGCAAACACAATAATAAAAAGTAACTATATACGAGGCATAAAAACACATTTTTATAATACATTTACCTGAGTTTTAATATTACATAGTTTAATTGAAACCTCCGCGAACACTTCCACTATACAATATTAGAAATAAATGCACACGATTTACCGTTTTTTTTTTGCTTGACGTAAGCAACAAATCATGAGCAAAAGAAAAATGCAAAAAGAGAAACACAAAAACTTAAGCGAACTGAGCAGTAGGTATGCCTTTAAGCAACACACATTTTGTTTTGCTTTAATTTTTTTGCTGCACAATTCCAAAAAAAACGAGTAAAGATACGTGGCCGACTATATTATACCCTACCCACTCTGGACATGTGGTAGGGAACTTACTTGGAAATTTTGACCTATTATACCCAATAGCGATCCTTTTAATTTTTTTCGGTCTTTTGAGTGAGCAGACTGCGCATAAACATTTGGTTGAACATATTTTGCGAGCTCTGCTTAAAACATATATGTCACATTCCAGTTGGTTCTATTTGTACAATATACAATTTTAAATCTGAGCAACATGGTTCTATTTGCAATTAAAGTTTCCACATTGTTCTATCTGCAAAATAATATAGGCTTTCTCGGTTAACAAGGTTCTATCAGTCTGTTAGAACCATATTAACTGAATCTCAAACCAAAAACGCGTAGTTAGAACCTAGTTGTATTGAATATCTGAGAAACTGTAAGAGATAGAAAAAAACTGAGAACGCCAATCGAAAGAGCGTAGCCGGTTTAGAGCGATGCGATATATAACTCATTTTTGACAAAAATGTAAGTTAGAACCTTGTTGTCCTAAGGTCGCGATTTATTAGTGAAAAAAACATGGAGAGAGCCACAAGAGGAAAACGAGCCAGTGAAATTCAAAAAGAATTTTTGATAAATTTTTTAGAAGAAAATTTTGATGTTGCACAGGATAAGTAATTCAATAAAAAAAAGAAAATTTAACAAATATATTTAATTTTTAATAATATATATACAACACTACTAACGTAAAACATTAATATAGTTTTCTTACCTTTGCTTATCCCGAATTTCTTGCGATAATTCTATTAAAACCAATAATCCTGACATTTTTTTAATTTATTATTATTTGTTGTGTATTTGCATATGTAGTTTGACAGTTCATCAGAATACAAAGTTGATATGTAACCACCAACGGCGGTAAAGAATAAAAATTCAGCGACGTCTTAAAGCAAACGTACAGCCGCCTACAATATTTTTATGTTTTATCTATAACAACATTTTAATAAATCAAACTTTATTTTATCTTTTATTTTATATAATTTCACTATTTTTTAAAGCTTGTTTTAATTTAATTTTAATTTCGTACACCAAAGGTGAAAAGAAACCCTATTGTTTTAGCTTATATATCCGTCTGTCCGTCGTTGGCTGTTTTCTCGAGAACCGTATGAGCTACGGACCTGAAATTTTCACAGAATATGTAAATCTTTGGCCATTACAATACAATACAAACAAATATATGACACTTGAAAAATTAATGGGTGGTCTAAAGCGAGCAACGAAAAATGTTGAAATCCTAATGTAATACATAATTATATATGTACATATACATATATATACTTCAAAGTTATATTATTTTTATGTAGAACTGAATTTTACGTTAGCGTGTCATTGCAAAGAAGTGGTTTGTTTTTGCCAACCTGTGAGCGAATAAAATTAAATTTTTAATTGCTATATAAACTCTAAAATAAGGTGTAATTTTTTATTGGTGCAGTAAATCCAATATGTTATACAAGTAGGATGTGGTTAGTCTTTTTTTCCAAAACAGTTAAATTTCTGAATTAGGAAGTGCTGCTTATTCACTGATTTATTATCTCACTTGGAAAGCCTTTTAATACCTAAAATTGCGGGAAAATCCATTGCGTCATATTCACTTACCCTTTTTTCCAGCAAGTGTGCCTGTTTTATTTCACTTTTGTAAATATAATTTATTGTCTTATTTTTTTATGCAAAACAGGCAAAACAAAGTCACAAACAGCTGCATAGAAATAATCAAGTGGTGGTCCTATTATTCATCAAGAATTTTGTTTGCTAATTGCATAACAATAAAAACGCTGAATGCAGGTCCTACCTGCTTAAAAGGGTGATCTTCAGAAAAATATGCACAAGCAATTCTAACATTATTATTGTTGTTTCAGTATTTTTTTGAGTTTCACAACGATGTATGATTTTGTTGTTTGTTTTGAATAGTAACCATTTTTTTTTTCGAATTGCATTTGAAGTGCGAAATGCAAATTTTGTTGCTAAGCTCCTTGTTTTTGCTTCTTCCCTTTTCTCTTCCCTCTCGGTACTATATCTAAAACAAAGCGGCAGCAAAACCAACAGTAGAATTTTGTATGCTGTTACAGCACAGTTGACAGTCGTTCGTTCGTTTTTTGTTTTTTGCTCTCGCTTTGCTGTCGGCTTTGAAACTTTTGGCAGTCACAGCATAGTCAAAGCAAATGAAATAAAAAAAATGGAAGCACTTTCAAACGCTGATTATTTTAATTTATTAATTATTAAAACGTACAAAAAAAAATAAATACATGAGCCTCAAGCAGTTAAAAAAATCGTTTCCCGCTTAGCGCCAGTTCAAAACTGCTAAGCTTCGATATCTACATATGACTTTTATATTTTATTAACACAGATGCAAAAGTTTCACAGCTACAATGGAATGGAACACTTTTTCATTAAAAGAACGGGAATCGCAATTTGTGTAATTATGAAATTATAATATGAAAAGTTCTCATGAAAACGAAAATGAAAAGTTTTTTTCATCTCACATTATCACAGAACCAGAATCGACCCCCAGCACTTACCGATGAAAGAAATAAACGTAATCTGTCAAGTAGTTTATTTGGATCATCCCAATATATTTAATTAGATTTACGATTATCTGCAGTTTTAATAATAATCCATTACCTTTCTTTAAAACATTTGGTTTCGTAGTAAATAAATGTTTTATTATATTAACATCCAATATATTTAATTAGATTTAAGATTATCTGCAGTTTTAATAATAATCCATTACCTTTCTTTAAAACATTTGGTTTCGTAGTAAATAAATGTTTTATTATATTAACATATTTATACGCTCGCGTACCTTTAATTTGACCATTTGGTTGATATTGTCGTTTGGATGCATTTGTACTTTTTAAAGTTCTTTGTAATTTTTCAAATTATTTATAGTGTAATGTATAGGTTTTTAATGAAAACCTAATTCGAATAATCCTGGAGTAATTTTTCACTTTGTATTTCCTATTACAATAGAATTATCTGCATTAAAATTTAGTTCATTATTTGCATATCGTCAGTTTCCGCTTTCATCTATGTTGAATCCATAAACGATATATATTTTTTTATTATGCAGGAGCAGGTTTATATTTTTTACTAGTGAGGATTTATTATTATCATTTTCGGTTACCTTGTAGTTGTTTTTATCATCGTCATTATCATCGCTAACAATTTATAAACCTAGTTGTCTTTCTTTGGTTATTATGTAATTAATCATATTACCATCATAACCGTCAGCATCATCAAAGTTGTCAGAACTATCATCGGATGGTAGTGATGGAAGTTCTGAATCTGATATATCATTATTTGATTGATAAGAATCTGATTTGTTGTCAGGTGTTTTATTTATTTATCTTATTTAAAGGCTTTGCTGTAGGTGCATATGTATCTTTCAATAAATCACAGGATTGATAATCATCATAAATTTTTTTAATTATTTTATTCAGGGGTTTCGTTATTGGCTTAAATTTATCTTCCAATAAATTAAGTCTATCTACGTTAATTTTAAATTTTTTAGTTTTTCCTTAAATATCGTTCTTGTTTTAACAATATCTTTTAATAATTTGTTATTATTCATTTCGAACTAATTTGTATCTGGTTGTGAACTTCTTTGCATGTGATATTGATTTGGTTTTTATCTGCTTTATATCTGCTTTTATCTGCTTTATATCTGCTTTTAAACTGCTCTGTATCTGCTTTTGCTCTGCTCTGTATCTGCTTAGTAAACAACCTATTGAATTACATTTATCTGGTAATCAGTTTTGTTTACCTGGAACAAAACTTGAAAAACGTTTAGCAAGAGGAGACAAGGGGACAAATTTCTTAGATGTAGCTTGTAAAGAACACGACATTGCATATTCAGAAACAAGCATAATTAATAAAAGACATCAATCCGATCAAATACTAGCTAAAAAAGCGTGGCAACGAGTAAAATCTACAGATAGTGGCATAAAAGAACAAACACACGCTTGGTTCGTAACGAACCAATGAAAGCAAAAGTTAAATTTGAGTTAAGTATAAAGAATACTAAAAATTCTAAATAAATAAAATCGAAGAAGAGAATCCGTAAAAAGAGAAAAGCATGTGATACAAAATTGTTTTCAACTACAGTAAAAATTAAAATTGCACAAAAAGCCGTTACTTCAAACTTCAAAAGCAAAAAGAGTTCTAATATTCTTATACCAAGAGTTATACCAATACCAAAAATTGGTGGATTTCTTCCACTAATTCCAATCCTAACAGCTTTATCAGCACTTGGGGATTTAGCTACCGGTGGATCAGCTATTGTGAAGACTGTAAATGATATAAAAAATGGAACGCAACAGCTAGCAGAGGCTACACGATATAATAGACATATGGAATCAATTCATATGGGAAAGGTCTATACATTAAACCATACAAATCTGGATATGGCCTTTATAATAACCCAGCTCCAAAAAACTTTTCGATAGTCTAGCCAATCGACCATTAACTGATCTAGATTTAATGAAATGTTCTAAGCAACTCAAAAATTTTAGAGGTGTTTTTATGAGTGATCGTTTACCTAAAAACGCATTAATACAAGAATGTGGTATGGTTAATTTATATAGTTCTACTGGTCCTGAAACACATTGGGTATCCTATTATAAAAATCGTAATGATAAGGAATACTTTGATAGTTTTGGAAACTTAGATGCACCAGTTGAAATTACTTAAAAACACCAATTGAATATAATTATAAACAAATTCAATACATTTAATTGTGGACATATATGTTTAAAATTTGTATTCAATAAAAACAATTTGAAATAAAAACAACATTTTATATTTTTCTTTTTTTAATGCTCTCTTAATTTTACAATTGATTCTTATTATTTTAACAACTTTAGTTTAATTACATATCTATATATACATTAAAAAAAATATCATCATCATCTTCCATAAATTCTTCATACATATTTAAATTTGTTGTTTTTAGTGCTAATTCTGGTGTTGATATTGATGGATGGTAATTTAATATATAATGCCCCCAAGCATAAGTATCAACATCCTTTTTCCCGTACAAATCTCGTATCATCTAAATAACTTAATGTCAACTTACTAATGTACTGCGTATAAATATTATGCACCTTAGACCTAAATACATACATAGAATCATAAAATAACTGTTTATTTAATAAACAATCAAAATCATTAATACTTAACTTATCTGTAACACATAGTCTTGCACCCTTTATTTTTTATTTTTCCTTATCTATTTTTACAGAATATATTTTGGCTATATATATGAACTCTTTAATTAACTTACCATTGCATTCGTTCTTCATCATCCCTAATACTTTTTTATTCATCAGAGGAAAGTAGAATACATTATCTTCGGGATATGTAGATGTATCAGAATGCATTTTAATATCATTTCTTATATCATCATATAGGTAATTTAATTTCATGTCATATACTCCTATAAAGGAATCAGTATCCATATAATTAAGGTTAATATTTTCACAATATTTCACGAAAATTATACATTTTCCATTTTGATAATTCTAAGACAGCAAACCCAATGTAAATGGGTTTATTCAGTTCATACTATATTCATTTCAATGCCAAAAATTTCGTCATGAATTTTGAGGGAACTATGAAAATTAGGTCTAGCAATAAGAGCTTTTGCTCGTAATCGCTTACCTTTATTCTCCCATTCACATACTATTGTTATATCCTTTCTTTTATCGAAATTTTTCGTAGTTTTGCAATATACGAGTACAGCGTTACTTAACAGTTTAAAAAACTTTTGCTCAAATAAATTTTTAGCTAATGTTCTGTGATGATTATTTATATCAATATATTTTTTCCACCAATTCGACTGATTAAATTTAAGAATTTTATGAATTTTCTTTAAAATCAGACCATGTTTCATGAATTACTGAAGATTGCGATAACGTATTATATAATTGGTTTTATCATTTCAATCTGTTATTAAGTTTCATTGTTTCATGCTTTCAATTTTCTTGTTTTCTACACAAAATGGCAAGTCACTATGATAGTCGTGTAATGTGGCTGAATATTCTATATCTACTTCTAATATGTAACCAACTGCTGAATCTTCTTTTACATTATTTACATAAAATTGTTCACAGTTTTCAACTTACTTGAAATTTTTAAAGGGTAAGTATTGAGACATTGCATGACCATATAAGTTATTTACACCTAAATACATCAAGTAATTTGGTTCTTTTGTAGGATCATAATCACTGATGTATTTTTTATTTGCTATTGAATGTCGCTTACTGCATTGAACTATACCTCCTCTAATACCCCGCACAACGACATTATACATGTTAGTATCAGTTAACAATTCTAATTATATTTCTGTTGTTTTCAACATTGCATCCCAAGATAAACCCGGGGTAATATAATATTGACAGGGATCTAAATTGTAAATGTTTTTACAAACTTTACGAAAATTTTCAAATATATCACAAAGATATAAAATATCTACTTTTAAATATAATAACAGATACTCCAACATAGTGTTCGTGATCTTTAGCACTACACGACTCATTAGAGAGTTTAATAAAGAAGCATGAAAGGGGTGGTAGCTGCGTTTCTTGGAGACAATTTGCAGAATCTAGATATTCATACGGAAAGAAACCTTTACGCTTCATTAAATTGAATTCATTGTCAATGTGGTAGGTTGATTTAAACGTTGGCAAATCATCATCGGACAAAAACCCTGCTAGTTTTTTAAACTCGATGGCATAAGCCGACAAGAATCTAGAAAGCGCAGTTCAATTGTGTCTTTTTCATTAATAAAAATTCTCTTTGATATGGATACATATAATTCCTTATTTAAAGGAATTATATTTCTATCACCTTCAATAGATGAAAGTTCTTACACAAAAAAGTGACAATCATTTTCCGAAATATTGTGAAAAAATATGGGGATGAAGTTTGCGATTTGATACTCTAAATTGCACTTGTTATGTGCTGGACCCTTATATTCACTTGTTAAATGATAATGGTCAGCATAAACAGATAATTTTTTTTACAAATGTAACAAATCGTATCCTCATTTTGTCTAATCTGTTGAAGAGGTGTTACGGAATTCATTGGTTTAATTACACTTAAATATTTGTTATATATATCTAGAATATCCTTAACTAAATTAAGAAAAAAATGTTTTGGTGAGTTATCATCACTATATATTCTAAATATTTCTAAACTAGAATTAAAGGAGCATTTTATATAATAAATATAAACAAGTGGAATATGCATTTGTGTAGATTTCACATTAGATGCATTTTGAACATTAACTGATTCCAGATTACATTCAAAATCAGCGTACACCACAAAAGGCACATCCATTTGCTTTTTAAATTCCTAAAACTTGCTAAATTATTTTCTGCAGTTGGAATCCTAGTTACAATTTTTTTGCATTGCTCCTTATGAATTTTTAAGCTTCGTTATGGAAAGGAATAAGGCAAGTGTTACATATATACGAGTGTACACATTTACTGTGTTTTGTTAGTTGACTTTTAATCAATCTTTAATTAAATAAAAGAAGTCTAATATTTTTTTATTAATATATTTTAGTATATGTCAATATAAATATTAGTAACATACTTTGAAATATTTTTGATCCAGACATAGTGAAATCGTTCACCATCTTCCAAGAGCAGTAAATTGATGTGGTTGGTTTTTTCTTTTGTAGTAAAGTAGTATGGGCCTACTACATTATCATCTTCTAAGCCAAACACATTTACACTATAGCAGTGTTATTGATTTCATATTCTTTAATTTTGTTGGTCGACAGTGGAAAGTTCAATTTTTAAAAATTTAAGATAGTCTTGTTCTCCAATACTATAATTTCATCTCGTACGTTTGCAACTTTATATGATGTACATCTATTTGAGTTAAGTTCGACTGGATATAATGCCAATATTATGGCCCACTTGAAACAATACTCATTCTTTTTAGTTAATTTAATTATTATTATTCGAACTGCATTTGTTTCTATATTTAATGAATTGAACAGGCTAATGTTCGTATCGCCTTCTAAGTTAAATTACATGTGATAATTATTAATGAACAAATAACATCAAAGTTAGTTGTAAATATTCTGACAACACATAAGTAGTAGTGAAATGGGCATTCGGCCCCAATTAAAATTGTAAAATTTTAAAATTTTAATTACCCAAATTTTAAAATTCTTGGAAATTTGTGAAATTTGATACCTATGTGTGTGTGTGTGTGCGTGTGTGTGTTTTCGGCGGCGCTTTGATGTTTTTGTTTACATAAGGAGTTTTTTGTTTACATTAACCCTTGAGTGAACGGGTGATTTTTTTTGGGGTGACATTAATTGTGTGAACGGGTGATTTTTTTGTGGGGGTGGATTAAGGGGTTTCATAAGATTAATATTTCATAAGTATACAAGTATGCCGACGGGAAAATCATGAAATGATTTTTCCTAATACCAATAGGGAAATCATGAAATGATTTTTCCTAATGCCGACGGCAATACATGATTATTTTTTCTAATGCCTACGGCAATGCATGATAATTTTTCCTAATGCCGAAGGCAATACATGATTAATTTTTCCTAATGCCGACGGCAATACATGATTATTTTTTCTAATGCCTACGGCAATGCATGATAATTTTTCCTAATGCCGACGGCAATACATGATTATTTTTTTTTTTCAAATGCCGACGGCAAAACATGATTATTTTTTTCAAATGCCGACGGCAATGCATGATTACTATATTTCTTAATGCCGACGGGGAAATGATTTTTCCAAAGGGAAAATTGCCAGTGTTGCCAGACTGTATAAATTTGTTATCGTAATACTATATCAGTAATATCAGAGAAAATAGATTTGATGAATACTAGGCGATTCTCATATGAATCGTGGGAACGTGTATGTGTGATTTCCTCACGCTAATAAATTGTTTATAAATAAAATAAATTGTTTATAAATAAAATAATTGAATAAATTAATTCAATTTATTTAATTATTTTATTTATCAAATGTTCTCATGTATGTGAACACCCTAAAATGTTCTCATGTATGTGAACCCCCTAATGCTTGTGTGTGGGTGGTCCAGCTTGATTGTCGCTGGTAATTGTATATTGTGTTTATTTGTTTAATAAATATATTTGTATGTATGTATGTATGTATGTATGTATGTATGTATGAATGTATAAATGTATGTATGCATGTATAAATGAATGTATGAATGTATAAATGAATGTATGAATGTATAAATGTGCGATCGTGGGAACTTGTGCGTGGAATATTTTGTGCTTGTGTAGAATACATTTATATTTTGCAACGTAATCATTTTCTTTGTCTACGATTATTTTAAAGCAGAGGATTTTCAACTAAGTACAGTCATCAGCAGAGAAACAAAAAGTAAAAATTATGAATGCCGCAAGGCTACTGCTACTAATTTTCGTATAAATACGCCAACTTTTATAACCAACACATCAGTACTTTATTGTATTTACAAGTAGTATCATCAACAATTGTGTTAAATTCAAATATAAATTCTATAAACTAATTAAAAATGAGTTCTTCTGGATATATGTGTAATAGATGTCATAAGGTATATAAATACCAAAAATCCTTTTTGGACCATGTTAAAAATCATAGTGTGCAGGATCAAGAGATCGTAAGCCGGGACAGAAATCAAGAGCAACCGCAGACATCTCTTCAAAATCATCAACAGTAGCTAAATACATTTCATCATCAGCAACACCCTTCTCTACAATACTCTCAATATCAACTACCAATGAATCATCAACAATACGGCATGCCTAACTGTTACCCTACATCAATGTCATGGAATAATCAGTTTTTGGGATCAGGAGTACCAACGCAATATGAGTATCCAAGTTACAATTATAATCCCGTCACACCAGATAATCAAATGCAGCAGTATTCCAATTTAATGCAATGGCAACCTCTTACTTATCATCAACAAGAGCAGCAGCAGCAGCAGCAGCAACAACAACAAGAACAACAACAACAAGCTCAACAACAAGGTGTGGATATCCTTGGAGGGACCTTATACAACGATGCTATGGACATAACTTTACCGGAAAGTGATGGAGAAGTAGATGTAGAAGAAATAGGAGAAGAAACTCTGCCAACTCCAATGAGTACTCCCCATGTCAGGACAGAAGAAGATAATGTGAGATATTATAAAATATCGAAAGCCTTCAAAAATCATATCGCCACATATGCAATTCTAAATAAAAAAGACCAACTTCTCTTGGAAGAGTTTATTAAGGAAAACAAAAATATTTTTATGGAGAGACTTCAAATGAATTTAACTAAACATACAATAATTAAATTTCATGTGAGTATTGTGGCGGAGTATATAAAAATTGTGGGAGAGAAATTGGAGTTGTGCATAATATCACATGTAGCCAAAATGAGTTTACTGACAAAGGCAGACAATATAGAAGAAATATTACGTAAACAGGTTGAGGAAATTTCAACCAAAATGTCCGAATTCGAAGAGCGAGATTCTGGTTGGACCTTGTCACGCATAGTCCGAGCAGAAATCAACATCAACAAATCGTCGCTCGTCAAAGGCTCGAATTGGATATCCACACCTCAAAGATTAGAAGGAAGAAAGGCTTGCGTAAATATAGAAAACAGCGATGCATATTGCTTCAAGTGGTGTCTGATTGCTGCAATGGATACCACAAAATACGACCAGCCAAAACGTTGCAGTTCTTTACTTAAAAACAGATGTCCTCTTACTGACAGATATTTTCGAGAACTTTAGAAAAGTTTGCAAATGTATTTATGAGCTGGATCCATGTCAATATTATACAACACCTGGAATTTCCTGGGATGCAATGCTCAAATACACAAAAATTGAATTAGAATTATTGACGGACATAGACATGTACAATTTTATGAAAAAAGGTATACGTGGGGGAATCGTACAGTGTAGCCAAAGATATTCGAAAGCGAATAACAAATACTTGGAAGATTTCGATAAAGAGAAGCCCTCAGAATTTCTTGTCTATTTAGACGCTAACAATTTGTATGGTTGGGCGATGTCGGAATATCTTCCTCATGGTGGGTTCAGATGGTTATCGCAAGACGAGCTGAATCTGGATCCACACAGCATAGCTGATAATGGAACAGACGGTTATGTATATGTTGTCACGTTGAAGCGAAGTATAGCAAGTTGATAACTGATTTCTCTACAAAGCAATCATACGTGATACACTTTAGAGTTCTGAAACAGTGCTTAGAATATGGCTTAGTTTTAAAGAAAACTCATCGTATTCTAGCATTTAAACAATCTCCATGGTTAAAAGGCTATATTGACCTAAATACCAGACATAGGGCCACTGCTAAAAATGCTTTTGAAAAAATTTTTTCAAACTACTTAATAATGCAGTGTATGGTAAAACCATGGAAAATATGGATAAGAGGAGAGATGTTAAAATTGTTAATAGTTGGGAGCGAACGAATCGGAACCATTTGGATGCCCAAGATTGGATATCAAGCCAAATTTTCATAGTTTATCTATATTTTCCGAAGATCTGGTAGCAATCGAAATGACTAGAGTCAAAACCTGCTACAATAAACCAATTTACTTAGGATTTTGTGTACTCGAGCTGTCCAAATGGAAAATGTATAATTTCCGTTACGGGTACATGCAACCTAAGTTTAAGACAAAACTCTCATTGAACTATATGGACACGGACTCTTTTATATATTCAATAAAAACGGACGACTTTTACGCTGACATCAAAAATGATATACAAGAACAAGTTGATACATCGGACTATCCTACAGACAATATTTATAATTTTCCACTAGTAAATAAAAAAGTCATTGGTATGATGAAGGATGAAAATTGCGGTAAAATAATGACAGAATTTGTTGGGCTGCGATCAAAAATGTACTCATTCAGTGTACAAAATCAAAATGACGTTAAAAAATCGAAGGGGGTAAAGAGAGCCATATTAGATAAATATAGTTTAGCTACTTATAAAAATTGTTTATTTAATAAGACTAATGTGTATGATAATATGTTAACATTTAAATCTAAGCTACATCAGATATATACTAGTCAACTAAATAAGGTAGTCTTAAGTTATGGAGACGATAAGAGAAAAATTAGATCAAATAACATTAATACATATGCATGGTATCATTTTCGTATTAAGGAAACTAACCCTGAATACGAACTTGATATGTTGCTAGATGAGATTGCTAGAATGCAAGAAAATTGTTAAAATTAATTAATTTTTAGTTAATTTTTATATTGTAAATAAAATCCTATTCATTAAGAAAAATTGTTGTATATAAAATCCTATTCATTAAGAAAAATTTTTGTATATAAAATCATATTTATTTAATAAGAAAAATTATTGTAAATAAAATTCTATTTATTTTTTAAGAAAAATTATTGTAAATATCTATATGAATTTTTAAGAAAAAATTTGAAATAAGATATTGAAAAAAGAATGAAATGGTGTTTATTTCTTTATTGGCTTTACTTCGTTGGATCAAACAGTTTTTGTTTTTGCTTATATGTAAATTCTTGTTTTCATACTGAAACATGCACAGTCTTGTCTTCTTTGAGGTTCTGCACAAGAAAAATTGAATTTCACAATATTATGAAATTCCATTAAATTTCATTAGATACTTTCGTAAAGACCAAAAATTTAGATAATCGGATAAGTTCTTATATTTTTCACTACATACAAGTTTCTGTTATTTTGTATTCGAACAGATGATTCCTAATTTTCTTTTAGAAAAAATAATACAAAACAAGGAATATTTTAATAATACAATTTTATTTTATTTCTGTAAATAATACAATTTAATTTAATTTCTTTAATATTTTATTTATAATGATAGAAACATTTCATAGTATCCAATTATTAGATGTTCTAATATACTTTTCCGTAAAAAATATATTGTACATCTACAAGTATCAGGTCCTTCCTCACACTTCGGATCGTACCATGGGCAGTTTCCAAAATGCCCTTCTGTGTTGTCTTCGTCTTCTATTACGCCATATTCTTCGTTCTCATCCAGCATATTTTGGAAAAATTTTATCATCTCCCAATGATCGAAAAGCCTGAAGCTTTCAAAATCTCTTATAAATTGGTTTAGAGTACGTCTAATTTCGCTCATTTTATTTGCTAATAAATGAATGATGATGAATGTTGGAAGGTTTTTGAAAACTAATTTGTTCTTTAAATTTTTCAAATATCTATACTATCATCTCTATTCCATATTTCTTTTTAGCACTCTATCTCTCTCTAACCCTTTTCTCTCTATAACTATCTCTTTCTCTCCATCACTATCCTTCACTTATTCACTATTTCACCATAATTATTTTCGATTAGCCTTCTTGAAGTCATCATCGCTACTTTTAAGATCATTTCCAGTTAAACATTCAAAGTGAGAAGAACTAAATAAAAAAATGGACTCCACAACAAATCTAATTTTAAACTTTAATTCTCTAAACAACAAAACCTTAATCCATGTAAAGGAGCTTGACACGTCCATGAAATATACTATTCGAAATTTGAAACGTGTAACAACAAAATATGGAGCAACACTAAAAGTTGAAATGCCTAAACGATATAATACTTTAACAAATGACGATATTAAAGATCTCTCGAGCGGATCATATTGCCTAAGTAGAGAAGGTGAAGAAAACCTAATCGTTGAGAATGAGCTGAGTGAATTTCTAATTCAAAATTCCCAATATCCTGTCTGGCAATAAATTATATTAATTACGTTTTTTAAATTATGAATAAAAAGACATTAAAGAGTTTTCTAAAATATAAATGTTTGTGTTTTTATTTAATATTTTCAGATATTTCATAAAGAAATTTAAGACATAAATGTCCACAGGTAAATGTATTAAAATTCTGATGTTGATTATAGTTGTATTTTATGTTTGTACCAAGATATTTGACTAGTTCTGAAGGAGGTTGTAAGTTTCCAAAGCTGTCGAAATATTCATTTTAATTGATGTTTTTATAATATGCTACCCAATGTGTACCAGGTCCTGTTGATGCATCTAAATTGATTATTCCACATTCAATTTTCTTTGTTCGTTTTGGTAGAGTATTCAACATGAAAACTCCTCTAGGTCCACATCAGAAAGTGGTCTGTTGGGCAGAATCTCTAAGAGTTTTTTGATTCCTCTTTATGAACTAAACCATAACCCTTTTTATATGGGTTTAAGTAAAGTCCTTTTCCAACTACTATAGATTCCATCGCTCTATAATATCTAGTTGCTTCATCAAGTTGATTTACAGCTTTAGCTATGGCAGCACCTCCAGTTATTAGACTACCAATTGCACCCAGAGCAGTTAAAATCGGTACTAGAGGTAAAAAACCACCAATTTTTGGAACACGTATTACACGTGGTAGTATCATTTGAGACTTTCTTCCTTTTAATGACTTGTTAATAGTTTTTCGTGCAATTTTAATAGCTGAGTTAACATCTAATGGTTTTTCTTTTTTTTAGTATTTTTGTTGCAGCTCTAATTGATGTTCTAAATAGTGTTTTAACATTTAGTTTGTTCTTTTTAACATTTTTCTTTTTCTCCACACCCATACCAAATTTTGTTTTGGCTTTCATTGCGTTAGTAACCATATATGCAAATGATTTTTAAGCAAGACTACTATCTTTTGATAAAACTCGATCCCAAGCGGAGTTTTCAAGTATTTTATCAGCTTTATGTCTAGTACTTAAATCCTTATTTTTGGAATAAGCAATATCGTGATTTTTACACTGCAGAGTCCAATAAATTAAATCCTTTATCACCTCGATTTAAACGTTTTTGTAGTTTTGTTCCAGGTCCACAGTACTGATATCCAGTTAGATGAAGTTCAACAGGTAGAGAGTTTATTATTTTGTCTACTAGACCTCCTCCAACGACGGTGTTTTTATGACTAAACATTTTCTGATATCGTATAACCATATTATCTAATTTTTCCTCTATAAGAGGTAATATATATGAAATGCATTTAGTTACATAAATGCAGTTAGTAAAACAACATAAAAATATTTTAGTTCGTAATATTGATGATTCAGCGAACATCAGTTCAAAAATAAAGCGTAGTCCTCTCTTACCAAATTCTATTCGTGCTCTAATAGTGGGACCATCAAATTGTGGAAAGACTAATGTTATGATTGGCTTGCTAGAAAGTCCTAATGGACTCAAGTTTGAAAACATCTATTTATACTCAAAATCTCTCTATCATCCTAAATATGAATACCTAAAGAAACTAGTTTCACCAATTAAAGGCATGGGATATTACACATTTACAGATACTGAATCTGTTATTCCACCTGACGAAGCTAAAACTAATTCAATTATGATATTTGATGATGTTGCATGTGAAAAGCAGAATAATATACGTACATATTTTTATATGGGGCGACATAGGGATGTTGATTCATTCTACCTGTGTCAAACATATACAAGAATTCCCAAGCATTTAATAAGAGACAATGCAAATGTTATTATAATGTTTAAGCAAGATGAGACAAATATGAAGCATGTTTATAAGGATCATGTTGCCAGCGATATGAGCTATGAAAAGTTTCAAGAAATTTGTCGAGAATGTTGGAAGGATAAATATGGATTTTTGATGATAAGCAAAGATAACGAATTAAACGATGGTCGCTACAGAAAGCAATTTGACTATTTCATAACTATATAAGCAACTACTCATAAAAATTACCTCTAGTTATTAATCTAATTTTAAACTTGATATAACCTCATCTGATACCTGATAAGCTGATCTGAAAACCAGACCAGGTCCTGATAAGCTGATCTGAAAACTAGACCAGGTCCTGATAAGCTGATCTGAAAACCAGACCAGGTCCTAATAAGCTGATCTGAAAACCAGATCAGGTCCTGATAAGCTGATCTGAAAACCAGATCAGGTCCTGATAAGCTGCTCTGAAAACCAGACCAGGTCCTAATAAGCTGATCTGAAAACCAGATCAGGTCCTGATAAGCTGATCTGTAAACCAGATCAGGTCCTGATAAGCTGATCTGAAAACCAGATCAGGTCCTGATAAGCTGATCTGAAAATCAGACCAGGTCCTGATAAGCTAATACCTGATCTAATAGCTGATACCTCTTATTTGCTAAACATAGATGAGAAAATTTTAAAACAGTTGGTGTTGACAAGAAATGTCTTGAAGAAAAAACTTCGTAGTATAAAAACTGGTGAAATAGATACACGTGAACAACTAAGAGATACATTTAAACCTATAACAGAACCACTCAAAGAATTCATAAATAGTTCTAAAAATATTAAAAGAATTCCCATAAAAGAAGAAAGTAAAATGAAGACAGAAGTTGAAAACCATACAAGTTTTAAACCTGAAAAAACATCAGTCAAGATAGAGACAAGTACACCAAAGAAACTAGCAGAAGGAACAATATTCGATAATATCATCTTATTTAATGATGCTAATACTGTGAATGATGATGACGATGATGAAGATGATTTTTACTCACAGACTTCCAATACAGAAGATACTTATACTGACTTATCAGCCTTGGAAAGAAGAAATGAATTAGATACAAACTATGGTCCACATAAAGATTTCAATAATGAATGGAAATTTGGTGATAGTAACCTCAAACTTAATGAAGATAAAATGCAAGTTGGTGGTCAAATATGGGCTCTAACACCAGGACTATTTTCTCTAATGTTTCATAAAATACCAAAAAATTATGATAAATTTGAACTCGAAATCTATAAAAAGATTTTAATTACTACTAATGCATATAGAAGGGACTATAAACCTGATGGTCAAATTAAGGGTACTAGAGGATATAAATACAAACATATTATTAAGAAATTTATTGACGAGAAAACCCAGAAGAATTTAAACGAATCAACAGGATCTAAGTCAAAAGGTAGTTATTTAGGTGATGGAATGATGGAATTTAACGTTCATAAGCCAAACTATATATACTGGGACGATCCAAATGAGTTAGTAGATCGTCTTCGACTACTGCTTGCATCACAAGGTGCAGGTCATACTAATCAGAATAACGAGATTGTATCAATTATTGAAGAACTACGTGAAGCAAATATAATACATTAACTTTAATAAAGTATATAAAGCATGTCTCTTGATAAATTTGGCCACTATTTAAACGATACTAGCAGTATAATTTCTTTGAAAAATGCACCTAAACTGCTGGGGTTCTTTATGGATACGAACAACAACATTGATGTCCAAAACAAAAGAATCAAAAATGTTGCAAAAGCTCTGGAGGAAAACGATGTTATCAATAAATTGTTTCTGCAAACTCAAATCGAAAAATTAGAAGAGAAATTATTAACATACTTTAAGGAAGATAATACTATAATTCAAGAAGATATTCAAATGCAAATTGATGGAGTACAACGTGAAATACAATTAGATATAGAAGAAAATTATAAAATTCAAAAAGACATTCTACAAATTAAATCATCTTTTAAAAAAACAACTTGAACAGCTGAACGATAAAATTTATGGATTGGAAAATTAACTACATGATAGTATAAATAGCTGAAAGTGCATTAAGTAGATCACAACACTCTCCAAAAAATCTGTAAAACAACTTAATGTCTTCAAAAAGAAATTTAGTAAACGAACTGCATAAGCAAGCTCGAAAAGTTTTTATGCGTCGGAGAGTTGTAATGAACGGAATAGCTGATCTTTGGCAAGCTGATTTAGTTGAAATGGGGATCTATTCTAGAGAAAACAGAAATTATCGATTTTTGTTAACTGTAATTGACACATTCTCAAAATTTGCATGGGTAGTACACTAAAAACTAACTGCACTCAAAACAACCAAGGCGATGGAAAATATTTTTGAATTAGGACGAGTGCCAAAAAACTTGCAAACAGATGATGGTAAAGAATTTTTCAACAAACACTTTGGAAAATTAATGGATAAATACACCATTAATCACTACTCAACATATAGCAGTATGAAAGCATCAATAGTAGAACGATTTAACAGAACATTGAAAGGAATGATGTGGAAAGAATTTAGCTTTAATGGTTCATATAAGTGGATTGATATATATAAAGATTTACTTAATGCATACAATAGAAAAGTTCACCGTACCATCAAAATGTCTCCGATGAAAGTCAACTCAACAAATGAGGAAAAGCTACTAAATACAGTATACAGTCATTTGAAGATGTACAAAATGTCGAAAGTTAATGTTGGAGATCATGTACGCATAAGCAAATATAAGCATACATTTGAAAAAGGTTATACTCCAAATTGGACCACAGAAATTTTCACAATTACAAGAGTTCAAAATACAAATCCTACAAGATTCATATTAGAAGATTATCTTGGTAATCCTATTAAAGGTGGATTCTATACTGAAGAACTTTCGAAACTAGATATCCAAATACATATCTAGTTGAAAAGGTTCTTAAAACTAAAGGAAAGGAGGCATACGTTAAATGGTTGGGATTTTCTAATCAACACAATTCTTGGATAAGTAAGAACGAAATATTATAGCTGAATACCATCATCAACAACAATAGCAGTAATATTAAGAAACTAATGTTAATTTTAAAATAAGAAAATGAAATAAATATGTAAATCATGCTTATAAACCATATGTTGTACTAAATTTTATTTAATTGTAATCAGACAGTTATAATGTTAATAACACTTACTCTGAGCTCTAACTCATCAGAATTATCTGCTAGTTACTTTCCTCCTATTGAATTACATGGTGCATATGAGTGTGCTTTAACTGATTTTCATTCATACAACAGCATTCCAAATGTAGACACCTACAACAATATGTTTCATATAGGGGAACATACAATTGAAATACCAATTGGATCTTACGAATTGAATGATATTGTAGATTTTATACAAGAGCAATACAGAAGACTCTGTCCAGAAAATAAGATTTTTATTGAAGCCAATAACAATACAATGCAAGTTAAAGTTAATAGTTCCAAAGATCCTGTATATTTTAATAAAGACAACACAATTGGAAAACTTTTAGGATTCAATAGCAAAATCCTAACACCAAACAAATATTATTACTCAGATCTTCCAGTTAATATTTTTAAAGTGAATCTCTTGCGAATTGAAAGTAGTATCGCTATTAACACATATATGAATAACTCCAAATCGCATACACTTCATGAATTTCCGATTAATGTGCCTCCAGGCTATAAAATAGATGAGGTTCCAAGAAATCTCATCTATTTACCTGTGAACACCAGAGAGATAAGTTCACTAACGCTGCGAGTAGTTGATCAACACGGTGATTTAATTAATTTTCGAGGAGAGGAAATTACAATACGAATACATTTGAGGTCAAAATAATGCTAATATACAACACAAATACCTTGAAAAATAAAGCAGTAACAACAACAAGAACATTAAAGCGACCGCTTCAACAGAAAGCACTAACAACATCAAATAAAAATTTTCTAAAGTCCTTGAATTTTAAATTGAAGACAAAATGAGTTCAATAATAGATGTCTTAGATAAACCTTTCTCTGATGAGAATATAATCAAAAAGGACTATCATACATATGTACCATACTTACAATCTTACAACAATAATGATGAAATCGGAATTTCAATACAAAATCAAGATTTATACGTGCTACCCAGTGAGAGCTACATTTATGTAGAGGGGTTTGTTGCCGATGATAATACCCCTAAATCTTCTTCTTCAGAGAACTTTAAATTAAAAAACAACTTTGTAGCATATCTATTTGATGAAATTCGCTATGAGCTCAATGGAATTGAAATTGATCATACAAGATATTTAGGAGCCACGAGCACCATAAAGAACTTGGTTTCTCTATCACCAAACGAAAGCAATGTGATGCAAAATGCTGGATGGAACAAAATTGACGATGTCACTCTTGCAAATGGATTTTTCAATTTCTATGTACCTCTAAAAATGCTTCTAGGATTCGCTGAAGACTACAACAAAGTTATATTAAATGGAAAACATGAACTGATACTCTTGCGCAATAAGAACGACGAAGATCTTGTACGCTCGAGTGTTTCTACTGAAAAAGCTAAACTTACAATTTCACTCATCTCATGGAGAATACCTCATGTTCAATTATCTGACCTTAGCAAATTGAATATGATTAAAATTATTAACAATGGTGCTTCTATACCCATGGCATTTCGCAGTTGGGATTGTCATATTAATCCACAATTAAACACAGGAACTAGCCATATTTGGAATGTTAAACTGGCTGCAAATAGAGAACGCCCCCGTTTTGTGTTGATTGCTTTTCAACAAGAAAATAAATTTGTTCATTGTGATTTGACTAATTTAAAAGTACATTTAAATTCAGTCTCATACCCGTATGATGATCTAAACATAAAGTTCAAAAATGAACGTTATGCAATTCTATATGATATGTATCTAAGATTCCAACAAAGCTACTATATGAAAGAATCTCAACCGCTTCTAACTGCATCAGAGTTTAAGACAAAAGCTCCTATTATTGTAGTAGATGTCAGTCATCAGAATGAATCACTCAATAATGGACCGATTGATATAAAAATAGAATTTGTAACAGCAACTAATATTGCACCAAAGACATCAGCTTACTGCATTCTTATTCATGATCGTATAATAGAATATATACCCATCAAAGGACAAGTTCGAAAAGTGTTATAAATTGAATAACATGGAAAATAACATAATTTTTATAGACGTACAAGGTTTCAAAACTAATTCAAACGATTTCATCGCAAAAGAAGTAGCGATTGTTTTCAAAATTTATGAATATAACAACTTCATTATAAAACCACCATTTGATTTTAAATGCTTATCAATAAAAAAGCAAAGAGAAGCAAAGTGGCTAACAAAAAACTATCATCACCTAAGCTGGACTGCTGGATCAGTTTCATTTCATAGCGTTTGCAATTTTTTAAAAGCCAACGTAAGATGTTCTAAAATTTACGTAAAAGGTGAAGAAAAAAGACTATGGTTGGAAAAAATTTTACACCGAAAAATTTCTAACGTTGAGGATATAGGCTGCATCAACTTTAAACAAATGGAAATCAAGTATCCAGAATATTTTTATTGTAATTATCATAATTTTGGTGTTTGCGCATTAAGAAATGCTATTTTACTCTCCAAAGAAATATCTTGTTTTAAATGAACTTTTTCACTTTTTAAAATATTTATACTTAAGAATATATTACTGTATGTATTATTATAAAATTTTATAAAATTTTAAACAATAAATGTTTACAAAATAAAAAAATGTAAAAGTGTTTTCTTATTTCAAATACAAACTACATAAAGAGAATAGAAGGAAGTGGGGAGGAGGAGAAGTTAACTTTTTTGCTTACTTGCAAATTTTTACTTTTTGTTTCTCTGCTGATGACTATACTTAGTTGAAAATCCTCTGCTTTAAAAGAATTGTAGACAAAGAAAATGATTACGTTGCAAAATATAAATGTATTCTACACAAGCACAAAATATTCCACGCACAAGTTCTTACGATCGCTCATTTATACATTCATACATTCATTTATACATTCATACATTCATTTATACATTTATATATTCATACATGCATACATACATTTATACATTCATACATACATACATACATACAAATATATTTCTTAAACAAATAAACACAATATACAATTACCAGCGACAATCAAGCTGGACCACCCTCACACAAGCATTAGGGTGTTCACATACATGAGAACATTTTAGGGGTGTTCACATACATGAGAACATTTTACATCATAAAATGTCGGTATGATAAACAATTTATTAGCGTGAGGAAATCAAACATACACGTTCCCACGATTCATATGAGAATCGCGTAGTAGTCATCAAATATATTTTCTCTGATATTACTGATATAGTATTACGATAACAAATTTATACAGTCTGGCAACACTGGCAATTTTCCCTTTGGAAAAATCATTTTCCCGTCGGCATTAAAAAATATAGTAATCATGCATTGCCGTCGGCATTTGAAAAAAATAATCATGTTTTGCCGTCGGCATTTGAAAAAAATAATCATGCATTGCCGTCGGCATTTGAAAAAAAAAATAATCATGCATTGCCGTCGGCATTAGGAAAAATTAATCATGTATTGCCTTCGGCATTAGGAAAAATTATTATGCATTGCCGTAGGCATTAGGAAAAATTATCATACATTGCCGTCGGCATTAGGAAAAATAATCAAGCATTGCCGTCGGCATTAGGAAAAATTATCATGCATTGCCGTAGGCATTAGAAAAAATAATCATGTCTTGCCGTCGGCATTAGGAAAAATCATTTCATGATTTCCCTATTGGTATTAGGAAAAATCATTTCATGATTTTCCCGTCGGCATACATGTATACTTATGAAATCTTAATCTTATGAAACCCCAATCCACCCCCACAAAAAAATCACCCGTTCACACAATTAAAGTCACCCCAAAAAAAATCACCCGTTCACTCAAGGGTTAATGTAAACAAAAAACTCCTTATGTAAGCAAAAACATCAAAGCGCCGCCGAAAACACACACACACATACACACACGTAGGTATCAAATTTCCAAGAATTTTAAAATTTTCAAATTTTAATTACCCAAATTTAACAATTTCAGCCACAATTTAACAATTTCAGCCACAATTTAACAATTTTAATTGCCCCCGAATCCCCATTTCCCTACTACTCACATAGTTGAACGGAACAGCCAGCCGTTTTCGAAGGCCACTAAACCTTCATCATCAGCGTTCCTCTGTGTTTGGTCCACTGTGTGTGGTGTCAGTTGATGTAGATTTCTGCCTTATATACGAAACTTTTTTGCAAATGGAATATGTGAATTGGTTTGATTCATCGTATTTCAATTTGCTGAAATGTGTTTTGTAATGAAGGCCCAAATTTACCATCTCTAAATTTACAACAGTCTTACCATTGTCGTTTTTTCATTACTAATTATGCACATGTTAGTTAATTTGCTTATTTTTGTTATACTTAAGACAAACTTTTTTGTTTTATTACTATTAAGTATATTTTTATTTAATTTTTGCCGCAAGCCCATGACTATTAATTTTAGTTAATTTAATTATTATTATTCGAACTGCATTTGTTTCTATATTTAATGAATTGAACAGTGGACCAAACACAGAAGAACGCTGATGATGAAGGTTTAGTGGCCTTCGAAAACGGCTGGCTGTTCCGTTCAACTATGTGTTGTCAGAATATTTACAACTAACTTTGATGTTATTTGTTCATTAATAATTACCACATGTAATTTGGCTTAAAAGGCGATACGAACATTAGCCTGTTCAATTCATTAAACATAGAATACTCATTCTTATTTTGCACGTTGATGTATTGCAGGTGGTAGAGGAATGTATTGTGAACCTGTAATGGATTTGTATTCATTAACATTAATTTCGAGGTGTGATATTTCTATTACAGCTCATCCGCTATCACGCTCTTGAAATTCGTACATCTTTTTCAAAGTACTATTGCACTGGTCACTGTAACTTTGCTGAATATCATCTCTTGTTGAGGCTCTGTTAAGTATAGTCATTTTAGTTTGGTGTGGCTTTACGTTTATATTACATGCGTCTTGTTATTCTTTTATCAACACGTATTCACAAAACAGTTCAAAATTAAATTTTATGAAGCAATATTTTTGGACAATTGTAAAGGTTGAAGAGCAGGATCGTTATGTAAAAATTGAACATTGATGTGTCATGTAAGGGTTCAACTAGCATGTAATTTTAATGGATGTGTTTTCTAAGATTTGCTTTCATATAGCCCAATTATTGTTTTTATCCAGCTGTACAGGGAGTCCAGCTTATAAGTAGGCGTTCAAAGGAACTGCCAAAAAAACGAGAAGTCAATTCAAAACAAGGCAAGTTATTGCCGGATTGCGTTTACAAATTAAAGTCTGATTTTATTCATATTTTCCTCTACTTATATACTAGTTTTACAAATCTAAATTTGCCCTTCTAACTTACGTTTAATATTTACAATTATATTTTGTTTCTTTCTTTACTATGAAAATAGTAAGCATTATTTTATTAACCAATCAAAAACAGGGGATTTGGTAATAAGAAATTATATTGTGACTCAAAAGAATGTCACTCAAATTATTCTATTTAGTATTATTATTGTTTTGGGCTGTGTTGCAATGCTTGTACATTGAACTGCTATTAAAGCAATGCAAGTAATTTATGTTACAGTGCATTACTATAAGTGAGGTACACTACACCATATTCTTTAATAATTCAACCACTTGGGTTTTATTTTCACCCAAAAAGGTTTCAGGTATTAAGTTGTATTTATTGCTAAGCCATTGTCTAACATCTAAGCACAATTAATTTTAATTTTTTTCTTACATGATACTGATAAGTCGTTTTTAAAATATAATATCCACAATATTTACAATAAACACTAGTTTCTTCCATTTTTTAGGATGCTGAATTAAATGAGTGTGCTTAAAAAAATTCTTTACGGTCCTAGAAACGTATATTACATACGTTACACATTATTGATGAACCTTGATGTTGCATCCTCACATGACGTTTTAAGCAAAAATTGCGATTAAATGATTTTCCACAGATATCACAAGTAAAGATGACCATTTTTTTGATTTTATTTAATAATTTCTTTAATGACATGTTATAGACTTATGAAATTTTCAAAACAAGAATGAATTATATTAATATTTTAAGAATGAATTATATTAATGTACCTCTTGCAAGTCAATAAAAGAGAAAAAGATAAAATAAAGACAACCCTCAACAAAATTTTCATTGTAATATAATACAATTTAATAACGCACTCAAACGCAATAACTAGTGGAAATGGATCACTTGTTAGTGAATAAAATAGCAAACGATAAAATAAAGATAAGAAATATTTAAAAACTTCCCTTCAACAAAATTTTTATCGTAATATAATACAATTTCCTAATACGTATATTTATTTATTGTATCTTCAAAAATGATGACTCCAATTTTGAGTAAGTATTTGTTTGCGTATTTTGCAATTTCTTCAGTCACTAGTGGCATATTTAAATCACGATGTAAATTTGAGTTTCTTATGTACCATGGAGCCGATGTTATTAGTCTTAAAATTTTGTTTTGCCTTCTTTGGATTTTCTCTAAATTGGAAGCTGAAGCAGTGCCCCATAGCTGAATTCCGTAGCACCATATAGGTTTCAAAAGCGACTTGTACGAGTATATGTGTCGCATTTGTATTTTGTAACAAAAATAATTCAAAAATTTTGCGATATGTAGCCACTAGTAGTAATTTAAAAAAATGCAACCAATATGCTGAAAATTTCCCTGACGTCATCGCCACATATGCATGTGGCTTTTTACATGCCGTGTACTATAGGAATAAGGCAGGCTGTATTATCGGCAAATGTAGATGTATGGATATTACTGCTCGCAGGCATGTTACAAGTATAAATCAAATACAAAACTTGCACCAGTATACTCCCCTGTGGCACACCGGATGAGATTGATTCGGACACAGTCATGAAGTCTCCTTCCACAACAGTGAACTTCCGGGCAAGAATATAATTATGCAAAAGATTGAGAATGTTTATTGGTAGGTAAATATTCAATTTTAAAATTAGACCTTCATGCCACACTTTATAAAATGCCTGAGAAACATCAATAAAGAGGGCAGAACAATATTTATTTTCTTCAAATGTTCTTCTTATAAATTGAACCAATCTATTCGTTTGATCAATGGTGCTATGCTGACTTCTAAGCCAAATCAGTTAGAATTGGTGACAATTTTATATGAGTAGCTGTTTTGAAGAGCTTTGAAATTGTTGACAGTAAACTTATTGGCCTGTATGACTCAGCCTTGGTAAGATATTTGCCCTGCTTTGGAGTCATTTTGACCTTGGCAAGCTTCCAGTGATGTGGATAATACTCTAGTCGTAATATGGCAATGAAAATTATTAACAGGATTCTAATTGCAACAGGAGGCAACTTCATCAGCATATTATTAATAATTTCATCAATACCCGGAGCTTTCTTTGGATTGAGGTCAGAAATTAGTTTTTGTACAACACGCATCTTAAACTTTAAGAGTCGTGGGGGCATGCAACTACACATGGCAAATCAACAATGCCCGTGCATGTGCTTGGGGTAAATATCGATTTTAAATGCTCAGCAAATATGTTACCTTTTTCAGTATCGCTTCTTGCCCAACCTCCGGTAGAAGTGCGGAGAGGTGGTTTAAACTGAACGGGTGTTTTCAGCTTTCTCGCTGGTCGCCACAAAGAGTAATTAGATGCTGGGGTGTGACATCGAGGTTTTCTATATAATTTGTAAGAGATGCAGTTTTTTCAGATGCAGTCAACTCATGGAGTCGTTTATTGCACTCCTTAAACCTGATTTTGTGTTGGGGTGATTTGTGTGGTTGTCATTCCCTTTTAGCCATTCTTTTTTCACATACGAGACATTCAATATTATCGGATGTTCTTCGCATTATATTTTCCAATATATTTTGAATCTCAGCCACATATGAGTGAGTTAAATCTTTTCTTAGTGGGTTACAGATTGTAACGATAGTGGGAGAGTGCTCGGAGGAGCGATCTAGAGAAGCTTCAACATGAACTAAATCCCTAAATATATTTTTCATGACTCCAAAATCTATAAAAATTTTTGTATGTCTGTAGGCCAGTAAGTGGGCTCTCCACTCGAAATAACGTCAAAGCCCATTTTTAAAACAAGGCCCAAGAGATTTGTAGAAATCCTCGTATTGATCCTCAGTGATCAGTGAGGGGAGTAAATTGATGATATAACGAAATTAATTTTCAACACAAATATTAGTTGCTTGCAGTTGTTCTGCACATATGTTATCAAGAATATAGTACTTGAGTCTTGACTTTATTACAATTGCTGATCTACCGCATGCTCTTCTTCTCGGGTCCTTTGTATCATATAAGGTGTAGCCAGTTATTTTTGAGTCTCAGAAACCAACATTATATCAATATTTTTTCCCGTAAGGTAGTGCTCGAGTTAACTTTTGTGTTGGCGAATGCCGTTTGCGTTCCAGAAACATATTTTTAACGTGTTCATGGCTTATTAACTAATGCTTAAAGCAGTGTATTCTACATTCGCAGCATTTCTTGCATCATGCTAGTCATATTTGTTGTAAAGTTATTTATACCAGATTATCTATAGTGGCTTAATGGTGACTGAAATTAAAGCTCGTGTTAGCATTTGTTGAATTACGAGTATGTACCAGAGTCTGTTCAACGAAAGAATATACATGACTAGTGTTTCTTGTGGGAATCCCAAATTATTAATTTACTTATTAAGTAAAATATTTAAAATATTAGAATGACATAATTCTGCTAAAGTCCGATCCGAAATAGGGGTTGGGGGACCTTTTCACTGTTAATTATATTAGTAAAATTTTTTACCTTAAATCCTTTGTCGATAAGAGCTCATGTTACTTCTTCGGGGTCAACATATGAATCTATGCCCTTTAATACTATTTGCAGGCCTTTAGCAATTTGAAGTTGGTATGTATAAATATTTGTTTTATTTTTTTCAAATTCACTAACAATTTTCCGGAAATCTTTTTCATCATATATTTGGATCTTAGTTTCATCAGTATTACCTCGTTTAATTGAAATGATGTTAAAATTATTTTCACCAATCGCCGACATGTTTTTTCTCGACATCTTTTGCAATGATGCAGCGGGCTTGTCGTTATTATCTTGCAAAATTTGAAAACGATTTTGACGATTAGTAGATAATACGCTGTTATCCCTAGACATCTTTCGAGCAAATGAAATTTTTGAAGAATTTGGGCTTCGTCCACGCTTTACCACAGCTGTATATCAGTCCGACTTGGACCTTGGGTTTAGTGATACTGTTATCTGTAGTTATAAGTTTGATAAGTGATGTACACGAGCCCGAAGGGGATGATATCGCTGACTTATATGAAGAAGTACTAGGCAACGGTAGTTTAATGAATCACGCATTGAACAAAGCGAAGTTGATCACTGACGAAAAAGTGGCTTTGCCGTTAGAAAAAGACTATCATCAGATTTTTTATTTTTATTGTTAACATAAAGAGCTTTAGAACTCCTGTAGAATATTCCTCATTGGCACTTTGCGGTTTTTGTTTTTTTTTTGTTTTGTTGTTTCTTACTATCAAATTCTTTTATCTAATTTTCGACCTTTTTCAATATATTCAACTTGGTTAACCAAAGGTTAACGAAATATCGAATTAATAAAATAATAATAAATATTGACCTAAAGCTCAAAAAATTAGTTTAGTTGTTTCTTACTTTGTAAAAATATTAATACAGCAATAAGCTTATATTTATCGAAGTCAATATGTATTTCGAATATTTTTTGTATGTGTTAGTTTTTATTGTTTTTGTTTCGTATTTGTGTAAGAAAAACTCCGCTATGACAATTGCCTAATGCACACAAACACAATAACCAATGCAAATGTTTCATTTTTATGTGAAAAAAATAGAAAAAGATAAAATAAAGATAAGAAATATTTAAAAACTTCCCCTCAACAAAATTTTCATTTCAAATTATCTTCCCTTAAAAATAATCGTGATGAAGGTAAATAATACACCGGCCACACGTAGCATGATGTGCACTTTTACATTGATTTTTATGGGAGACGGTGATACCAAAGGTACACACAAATGAAATAAAAATAAACGTGCATGAAGGAAAATAACACAACGGCCACACCTATTATAATGTGCACTCTTACATTGATTCTTATGGGAGACTTTGATACACATATAAAATGGTATGAAGAAAAATTTACACAACGGTCACACCTAGCATGATGTGCACTTTACATTGATCTTTATGGCACATTTTGATACCGGAGGAACATAAACACACTGCCGTTCATTTTGCTTATAATACTATTACTTAAACAAATTTTGTGCTTTACATACATACGTATAGATATTTATTATGTATAGCTTACTGGTTAGAAGTTAAGGTTTAAAATAATGTGTGTATAAAGGAGATGAAATGCTTATGGTGCTAACATTTTCGACAGCTCTTCATCTTGAAGACAACCTTTTAAAAATTCTTCTTGCGTTAATTGACCATCATTATTTTCATCCATCTTCGAAAATATATTTTTCGCTCGTTCTTCAGCAGAATCTGCAGGTCGATTTGAGGAGCATGCACCAAGCATGTCATATATAGCCTAGAAATATATATCAAATGTGTAAGAAGTTTTAGTTATTGCAGTATGCATATACAAGTTATACAAGTGATTCACAAATATTCGTATTTGAATTGCCGAATATTCAGCCATTTGTAGGTAATCGTGTTCGTATTCGCCAAATTCAGGCAATTACGAATACGAATATTTTTCTAAAAAAAATAAATAAATAAATGCATAAATCTTAAACGAAATTTTAATAAATGGCTAAAAATATTAGTTTTTAATTATTTAAAAAAAATGATTTCAGTTAAATTCTTGTATCCAACTTAAAAACAAATAAAACAAACTTCTTGTACAATTAATATTAAAAAATGCAAAATACTTTTCTAAATAATATTTGTCCTAAAATTATTTCTCCATCTTAAAATACTATAAAATATTCTTTAAATATATTAAATGGGCCAACGGTATTGTTCCTAGATAACTGCTGTTTTCCAAAAATATTTTCTGTAGTTTGGTTAAATAAAAAATTAAAATAATATTCCTTTGAAAATACGTCTAAGTATGAAATTTTCCATAAAGAAATCTGTCACAACTTATACGATGTAGCCTCAAGATGGCCAACATCAATTTTAAAACTTTTAATTTGGTATTGTCATATATGTAAGAATATTTTTTTAAATGGCATTTTTTTGTCCATGAGAATAGGAATAAATATTTTCAAGACCATTTCGTTCTATGTATTTCTTACCTTTATTGGTAATAAATGTTTTAGTTCCATATGGAAATAACTTATGTATGTGTATTAAAAATATTTAAAAATGTAGATTTAAGAGAGATGAAGAAATGAAAACCATTTAAAAGTTTGACTGCAATTTGTCCCTAGATTGTTTGGCATAAAGTAACTTTAATTAAAAATTAAAATTTGTCGTACTGTGTACGAATGCATTCAATTTTTTATAGAAATTTGTGCTTTGTATCATTTTTAAATGCTACTTATTGACGATTAGTAAAATTTTGGGTAGTTTTTATTAACTTTAAAGTACGCCAACGCGCAGTGCGGAGAAATTAAAAAAAATGTGGTAAAAAGATCGCGCTTTTTGAACTAGTAACTAGTTTATAGTTTCCAAGTTATTTGACTTGAAATTTTTTTTTAATATTTGGCCCTGACTTTTTTTTTAATCATTAGTACATAACTTCTCTATTACTTGGCAAAAATCATTTAGTTTTGTTGTTTTTTAAAGAAAAATTCATTACAATTCATATATTTTTTTTGCTACATATGTATTTATTTATTGTATCTTAAAAAAAATTAACTAACAATAAATAATCAAATCAAGTCTAGATATAATAACGGACCCGACCAATGCCGACCAAACATTTTGCGATAGTAATTATTAATACAACAATGATGTACTAGAACAAAAATATTCTCAAAAAGTTTCATCTGCGGTAATGCGTATTAGAGCCTTAGTGTCCCTCATTTTTCAGCGGATGTATCCAGTAAAGTTCAAACTGTTACGAGCAAGGAGATTAGGATGAGACTCGAGTTTTATTAAATATTTGCCTGCATATTTTCCAATCTGTTCAGTCACTAGTGGCATATTTAAATCACGATGGAAATTTGAATTTTGATGTACCATGGAGCCGATGCTATCAAACGTAAAATTTTGTTTTGCCTTCGTTAGATTTTCTCAACATTTGAAGCTGAAGCAGTGCCCCATATCTAAATTCGTGTTTGTTGTACAGTTGTTTATAGTTTGCACCAGATTATCAAGGCAATTAAAATTAAAGCTTGAGTTTTTATTCGTTGAACTATTTGGCGGTAGTAGTAGGGAAATAGCGGTTCTGGGTCAATTAAAATTGTGAAATTTTGAAATTTTAATTACCCAAATTTTAAAATTCTTGGAAATTTGTGAAATTTGATACCTATGAGGGTGGTTCAATAAGTCCGATTTTTTGTTTACATAAGGAGTTTTTTGTTTACATAAGGAGTTTGTTTATTATTACTACATACGAGGGCGGTTCAATAAGTCAGGTTTTTTATGACCGTGGGAATTTATATGTATGTATGTTTGTGGGGTGGATTAGGGGGTTTCATAAGATTAAGATTTCATAAGTATATATGCCGACTGGAAAATCATGAAAATGATTTTTCCTAATACCAACTGAAAAATCATGAAAATGATTTTTCCTAATACCAACGGGAAACTTAATTTTTTCTAATGTCGACATGATAACATCTTTATTTTTTTCAAATGCCGACGGGAAAACATGTTTATTTTTTTCAAAAGCCGACGGGAAAATCATGGAAATGATTTTTCCTAATGCCGACGGAAAATTTGTTTATTTTTTTCAAATGCCAACGGGAAAATCATGGAAATGATTTTTCCTAATGCCCACGGAAAATTTGTGGGTGTGTCTAGCTGTAGGAATTGAAGTCTGGCTGTGATTGGTGGAGGGCGGGGTTTGTCTAGATTGTGAGGCTGACCGTGATTGGTGGAGCGCGGGGTGTGTCTAGATTGTGAGACCTTAAGGCTGACCGTGATTTGGGTAGGTGAGGGTGTTTTGTAATATGTAACCGTGGGAATTCGGTAACGTTTATGCTTGTTGGAATTTAAGCCAAGCTGTGCTTGGTGGAGGGCGGGATGTATTTGAGGTAGATCGACTGGTGGAGGGCGGGGAGTTGTTTTAATATGTATCCGTGGGAATCTGTGTTAATGCATGTATGTATGTCGGTAGAAGTTTAAGGCTGTGTGTGATTCATGAAAGGCAAGGTGAGAGTGTTCATGTAATACGTGTCCGTGGGAATCTGTGTCTATGTATGTTTGTAGGAGTTTAATGCTGAATGTGATTTGTGGTGGGGGAGGGTGTTGTTTTGATAGATAGATAGATAGAATGTGCGTATGTGTGTGTGTGTGTATGTATGTATATGTAAAAATTTAAGGCTGTCCTTGATTTGAGGTAGGCGGGCGGTGTTATTGTAATATGTATCTATAAGAATTTGGGTGTTTATATGCCTGTAGGAATTTTTGTGCATGTATGTCTGTAGGAGTTTAAGGCTGATCGTAATTTGAATTGTTGAGATTGATCGATTGTATGTGACTTCGAGAATTTGTTTATGTATATCTGTAGGAAACTTAAGGCTTATCGTGATTTATAACCGCGCAATTTGTGTATATATCTGTAGGAGTTTAAGGCTGATCATGATTAATGAGAGGTGAGGTGAAGGTGTTCATGTATATGTATCCGTATTTGTGTGTATGTATGTCTATATGAGGTTAAGGCTGATCGTGATTTAGGTTGTTGAGATTGATAGATTGTATATTACCTTGAGATTTTGTGTATGTATATCTATAAGAACTTTAGGCTGACTGTAATTTGTGAGGGGAGGGGCGTTGTTGAATAGGTTTAATTTTTTGTAGATGAATTTTAGTATGTGTGTGTGTATGTGAGTTTCTCACCTTAGTATTTATATGTACGTTCAAAAAAATTATTTCTCATATGAAAATTTTTTGCTAGAAAATATTATCATATATCTGAACTTCCCTAATCCTAGTATGTTTTTCATATTGGAGGATGAGATTGCTTTATATTTTATCAAGCTTAAATTTGTCCAGTGTTAAAGTCTGTCGGTCAGAAATTTGCTTATATTTGTATAAATATTAATTTCAGATTTTGCAAAATTCTTGTGTACGATCGTGGCGATTTTGTGTGTGTATGTGTGTATGCGCGATAGAGTTTGACTGATCTGTGATAAGTTTGTTTATTTAAGTACATTTGTCTACTTCGACTTTTGTCTTCAAGCGTCAATAGCTTAGAGAACGGTTTGTATGTTTTCATGATGTAGATATGTAAGTGTGATTGTTAAAATCCATAAATACTTGAGCATGGGTAAGAAAGTTGATAATATGTACATATGTACATATGGATCTACAAATTGATTTTATGTATGTATGTATGTACAGGGTGGGCCAAAAGTTACCATGGGACTTAAAAGTTTAATAACTTTAGTTTATTAATTTTTTTTATTTCTTTTTCTAAGATTATATAATATAAAAAATGGAAATTTTTTTACACTAAGTATGAAAAATAATGTCTCTTAAATGACCATCGTTTTCAGCTGCGCACTGATGGGCTCGTTTTAGAGCATTTTGCATAACATCTTTCAAAATTTGTGGCTGTAGCGTTCGAATTTCTGCAACAATGTTTGCCTTGAGTTCAAGGATTGTCTCTGGCTTGTGCACATACACTCGCTACTTCAAACAACCCCAAAGAAAATAGTCGGGTGCTGTCAAAACTGGCGATCGCGCCAAATTATTTCCGAATTTCTGGAAATTATTCGCTCTCCAAAAATTTGACTTAAACGTGCCATTGTGTCTCGGGCAGTGCGGGCAGTGGCTCCGTCCTGCTGAAACCACAAACCAGGTATGTTTTCAAGAGCAAGACGTAAAAAATTTTCTATCATAAACCGATACCGCTCTCCATTTACTGTTACAGCACTTCCATCTTCATTCTCGAAGAAGTAAGGCCCAATGATATTTTCAGATGTGATCCCACACCATATTGTACACCTAATGGGGTGCAATTGGCGTTTATGAATGGCTCTTGGATTTTAAGAACCCCAGAACCTACAGTTCTGCTTATTAACAAAGCCATTCAAATGAAAATGAGCTTCATCACTCATAATCATAATCGCCCATCAGTGCGAAGCTGAAAACGGTGGTCATTTAACGGCATTATTTTTCATACTTAGTGTAAAAAAAATTTCCATTTTGTATATTATATAATCTGAGAAAAAAAATAAAAAAAAATAAATAATAAACGAAAAATTATTAAACCTTTAAACCCCCTGGTAACTTTTGGCCCACCCTGTACTATGGAGCTCTTGGTAGATTTCAGAAACTCCTCCGGAAACAAGACACTCACATTTTTGTTGAGGAGGATATATGTCTCGATCCTCCCATTGAAGTTGCTTGCTCTTTTAGTGAGAAAATCTCCAATCCGTTCTTGCTGACAACTGTTTTTATGTTTTGTGGTTCTGACATGAGCCATATAACCAATTAATGGGATCATCTCATCACAATCCTCACAATATTTGTTTTGAAGACTTAGCTTACTAGTTCCTTCGATTGGTTAGCATATGAGTGCGTTTCCATATGCTGATTTAGTTTTGTTTGAGTCATAAAGACTTTATTGCAGATGGTACAACTTGTAGTATTCATTTTATTTAATTATTTATTTGTTTATTAATTAATTTAATTATTTTATTTATAAACAATTTATTTAATTATTTTATTTATAAGCAATTTATTTTAGTTATAAACAATTTATTTAATTATTTTTTATACACTATAAACTTGTTTAACAAACAGTAATTAGTTCTAGCACTTTTATAGTGTTTGGATTTCAATCACTTTAAAAATTTTGGTTGGGACAATAGGTTGTCACTTGTTGAGATATCAGAGCAGAATGATGACAATCTACATTATTTCTTCTACTTATATACTTTATATGAGAATCGCGTAGTAGTCATCGAATCTAATTTATTATGACATATAATGAAATTCATACACACACACACACACACACACACACACACACACACACATATATATATATATATATATATATATATATATACATACACACGCACATACACATTTCCACAATTATCTGTTGGTATTACGATATATGATGAAATTCATATACACAGCAACATTCAGAACAAAATCGCTAGCATCAGTTTGCAATATAAAGGTACGAGAAAAATCGGGACATGTGAAAGCTTCTACAAGTTTTCGCTGTATTTCTGCAAAAGCTATTTCCTATAATTGTTACATTAAAGTAAAATATACTGAAATAAAAATATCATTACCCTTTTCAAAAGCTCTTCTTATCAACCGGATTGGACTCAAAACATTTAACATCTGAAATTCACTTGTAGATATAAAACCTATGCCAACACAATATTTTCTATCTCCATAAGAATAGCAAACGTCAATAGCCTTGAAAACATATATACATTAATTTGTAAATATGCATGAAAAAGTGTTGATGTAATTCACACAAGCAATGATATTCTTCAAAGCAGAAATAGATACGATCACATACATGAATCCAGCAACATATACATACATTACCAAATGCATTCCCTCTCCACTTCCAACAGGGTTGCCACGCTCTGCAGCTATTAGATTATTGCCCCAGAGATCGCAAACATAATTGCATACATACAATAACCCTACATACGCATAGCAACGATAACTCAAAACAGCAAACCAAAGTCTATCAAATAACAACTACTACATACACACAAATACACAGATCCCTTGTCAGTACCCTGCAGTCAGACTGGGAGCAAGTGTCTTTGTGTCAACACTAAAATTCTAGTAACAATTTGGTATAATAAGTTTTCTTCTATCCGTCAGTGTAAGTAGCAGGGAACTGGGGATTCTAAATCAATTAAAATTGCGAAATTTTCAAATTTTAAAAACCCAAATTTTAAAATCTTGGAAATTTGATACCTACGAGGGTGGTTCAATAAGTCCGTCCAATTTTTTGTTTACATAATGAGTTTTTTTTATTACTACATACGAGGGCGGTTCAATAAGTCTGGTTTTTTATGACCGTGAGAATGTATATGTATGTATGTTTGAGGGGTGGATTAAGGGGTTTCATAAGATTAAGATTTCATAAGTATACATATATGGCGACGGGAAAATCATGAAAATGATTTTTCCTAATACCAACGAGAAAATCATGGGATGATTTTTCCTAATACCAATGGTGAAATAGTGAAAATTAATTTTTCCTAATGCCGACGGCAATGCATGATAATATTTCCTAATGCCTACGGCAAAACATGAATATTATTTTCAAATACCGACGGCAAAACATGATTATTATTTCCTAATACCAAAGGGAAAATTGCCGGTGTTGCCAGACTGTAGAAATTTGTTATCGTAATACTATATCAGTAATATCAGAGAAAATAGATTTGATGACTACTAGGCGATTCTCATATGAATCGTGGGAATGTGTATGTGCGATTTGCTCACGCTAATAAATTGTTTATAAATAAAATAATTAAATAAATTAATTTAATTTAATTAATTTAATTTATTTCATTATTTTGTTTAAATTAATTTAATTTATTTAATTATTTTATTTATGTTTAAAATGTTCTCATGTATGTGAACACCCCTAATGCTTGTGTGTGGTGGGTCCAGTTTGATTGCCGCTGGTAATTATATATTGTGTTTATTTGTTTAAGAAATATATTTGTATGTATGTTTGTTTATGCATGTAAAATATAAATATTTTTATTGAGAGACTTCAAATAACTTTGTCTAAGCATATAACTATTAAATTTTATGTGAGTATTGTGGCGGAGTACATCAAAATTGTGGAAGAAGAATTGGAGTTGTGTGTTATATCACAGGTAGCCAAAATGAGTTTACTAACGAAGGCAGATAACATAGAACAATTATTCCGTAAGCAGGTTGAGGAGATTTCAACCAAAATGTGTGAATTTGAAGAGCGCGATTCTGGTTGGACTTTGATACGTATAGTTCGAGCGGAAATAAGCATCAAGAAAGCATCTCTCGTTAAAGGTTCAAATTGGGTATCTACTCCTGAAAAACTTCATAAAAGAAAAGCTTGCACTAACATAGAAAACAGCGATGCATATTGCTTCAAGTGGTGTCTGATTGCTGCAATGGATAGCACCAAATACAACCAAGAACTTTGTAGTTCTTACAACATCCATGACATTACTGCAGAGACGATTGTTACCTGAAATGGTGTAGCGTTAAATTTCAACAATTTAAGGTTCCCATTAGCACTAAACAAAATCAAAGAGTTCGAGGTGAATAATCCTACAATAAGTGTTAACGTATTTGGGTATGATGAGGCAGCTGATGAAATCATTGGTCCTTATTATGTGACCAAGGACGAGAAAATTAACTACGTCAACTTGCTCCTTTTAGAGAATGCTGCAGCTCATCACTACAGTTTGATAAAGAATATATCAAGTTAAGTTAAAAAATTATACAACTCTTTAATTTAATGATACATATACTGGTTTTATATATTTTATAAAATATGTACATTTTACTTATTAATTTTTATCTATCTTTATTTTTTATCATTCACATACTTTTATGGAATCAGACTACCAAGAACAAAAGTAAGCTACACTTCTGCAACAGCTGCCTGCAGTATACGCATAGCGATAACGTCATGTCTTATCATAAAGCAGAATGTAGCAAGATAGTAACCACTATGCCAACAAGTGCGGATGCTGTTCTACAGTTTAAAGGGCATCAAAGAAAAATGGATGTGCCCTTTCTTGGTATATGCAGACTTTGAGAGTATATTAGAAGATATAAGTGATAGTGTAAGTAGTAAAACTAGCTTAATTAAAAAGCACACACCTTGTGCATTTAGTTTTTATATTAAGTGTCTCCATGACAAAAATTAAGATAAGTTAAGAGTATATACAGGCAAAGATGCCTCACAAAAATTTGTAGCATTTTTAACTCAAGATTGTGAGGAAGTATACAATAATTATTTAGTAAATAATAGGCAAATTCATACTTTATCCCCTTCTGATGTTTATAATTTTTATAGTGCGGTGAATTGTCACATTTGTCAAAAATTTCTAGGTAAAGATCGCGTTAGAGATCATTGTCACATTAATGGTAAATATAGAGGTGCAGCCCACAATAACTGTAATTTAAATTACCAAATCCCCAAGTTTATACCAGTTTACTTTCACAATTACTCAAATTATGACTCGCATCTTTTTATTAAAGAACTAGGTGAAATTTCTATGCAACTGAAAGTCCTCCCTCTCAATAAGGAGCTTTATATATACCTCTCCCAATTTTCAGAAATGAGTGATGGTAAGCTTGAAATAAAATTTCTTGATACAATACGCTTTATGGCTGAGAGTTTGGAATCATTGGCTTGCAATTTGTCAGATAATGATTTCAGCACTATAAGATCCTTATTTCAATCAGAAAAAGAGTTTCAGCTCATTAAGAAAAAAGGTATTTTTCCGTATGAGTACCTAAACTCATTCCAAAAACTAGATGAATATCAGCTCCCTTCACGCACTGATTTCTTTAATAAGCTGAACAATAAAGAGTGTTCTTTAGAGGAATACTCACATGCTGTAGAGGTATGGAATAATTTTGGTTGCAAAACAATGAAAGATTACATGGAACTTTACTTAAAAACAGACTTCCTCTTACTAACAGATATTTTCGAGAACTTTAGAAAAGTTTGCAACGGTATTTATGAGCTGCATCCATGTCAATATTATACAGCTCCTGGACTTTCCTGGGATGCAATGCTCAAATACACAAAAATTTAATTATAAACTACTGACAGACATGTAAAATTTTATGAAAAAAGGTATACGTGGGGGAATCGTACAGTGTAGCCAAAGATATTCGAAAGCGAATAACAAATATTTGGAAGATTTTGATAAAGAGAAGCCCTCAGAATTTCTTGTATACTTAGACGCAAACAACCTCTACGGTTGGGCGATGCCGGAATATCTTCCTTAAGGTGGGTTCAGATGGTTATCGTATGACAAGCTGAGTCTGGATCCAAAAAGCATAGTTGACAATGGAACAGACGGTTATGTATATGAGTATAACAATTTCATTATAAAACCACCATTTGATTTTAAAGGTTTATCAATAAAAAAGGAAAGAGAAGCAAAGTGTTCTAAAATATACATATGTAAAAGGTGAAGAGAAAAGGCGATGGTTGGAAAAAATTTTACACCGAAAACTTTCTAACGGTGACTATATAGGCTACATCAACTTTAAACAAATGGAAATAAAATATATTAAATATTTTTACTATATATTTATGATTTAATCAGGCTAAAGTTCATATCGCTTTGTAAGCCAAATTACATGTGATAATTATTAATGAACAAATAACATCAAAGTTAGTTGTAAATATTCTGACAACACATAGTTGAACGGAACAGCCAGCCGTTTTCGAAGGCCACTAAACCTTCATCATCAGCGTTCTTCTGTGTTTGGTCCACTGTGTGTGGTGTCAGTTGATGTAGATTTCTGCCTTATATACGAAACTTTTCTGCAAATGGAATATGTGAATTGGTTTGATTCATCGTATTTCAATTTGCTGAAATGTGTTTTTGTAATGAAGGCCCCAAATTTACCATCACTATATTTACAACAGTCTTACCATTGTCGTTTTTTTCATTACTAATTATGCACATGTTAGTTAATTTGCTTATTTTTGTTCTACTTAAGACAAACTTTTTTGGTTTGATACTATAAGTATATTTTTATTTAGTTTTTGCCACTGGCCCATGACTATCTATTTAGTTAATTTTTAATTATTATTGTTCGAACTTTCATTTTATTTATATATTTATGATTTAATCAGGCTAAAGTTCATATCGCTTTGTAAGCCAAATTACATGTGATAATTATTAATGAACAAATAACATCAAAGTTAGTTGTAAATATTCTGACAACACATAGTTGAACGGAACAGCCAGCCGTTTTCGAAGGCCACTAAACCTTCATCATCAGCGTTCTTCTGTGTTTGGTCCACTGTGTGTGGTGTCAGTTGATGTAGATTTCTGCCTTATATACGAAACTTTTCTGCAAATGGAATATGTGAATTGGTTTGATTCATCGTATTTCAATTTGCTGAAATGTGTTTTTTTAATGAAGGCCCCAAATTTACCATCACTATATTTACAACAGTCTTACCATTGTCGTTTTTTCATTACTAATTATGCACATGTTAGTTAATTTGCTTATTTTTGTTCTACTTAAGACAAACTTTTTTGGTTTGATACTATAAGTATATTTTTATTTAGTTTTTGCCACTGGCCCATGACTATCTATTTAGTTAATTTTTAATTATTATTGTTCGAACTTTCATTTTATTTATATATTTATGATTTAATCAGGCTAAAGTTCATATCGCTTTGTAAGCCAAATTACATGTGATAATTATTAATGAACAAATAACATCAAAGTTAGTTGTAAATATTCTGACAACACATAGTTGAACGGAACAGCCAGCCGTTTTCGAAGGCCACTAAACCTTCATCATCAGCGTTCTTCTGTGTTTGGTCCACTGTGTGTGGTGTCAGTTGATGTAGATTTCTGCCTTATATACGAAACTTTTCTGCAAATGGAATATGTGAATTGGTTTGATTCATCGTATTTCAATTTGCTGAAATGTGTTTTTGTAATGAAGGCCCCAAATTTACCATCACTATATTTACAACAGTCTTACCATTGTCGTTTTTTCATTACTAATTATGCACATGTTAGTTAATTTGCTTATTTTTGTTCTACTTAAGACAAACTTTTTTGGTTTGATACTATAAGTATATTTTTATTTAGTTTTTGCCACTGGCCCATGACTATCTATTTAGTTAATTTTTAATTATTATTGTTCGAACTTTCATTTTATTTATATATTTATGATTTAATCAGGCTAAAGTTCATATCGCTTTGTAAGCCAAATTACATGTGATAATTATTAATGAACAAATAACATCAAAGTTAGTTGTAAATATTCTGACAACACATAGTTGAACGGAACAGCCAGCCGTTTTCGAAGGCCACTAAACCTTCATCATCAGCGTTCTTCTGTGTTTGGTCCACTGTGTGTGGTGTCAGTTGATGTAGATTTCTGCCTTATATACGAAACTTTTCTGCAAATGGAATATGTGAATTGGTTTGATTCATCGTATTTCAATTTGCTGAAATGTGTTTTTGTAATGAAGGCCCCAAATTTACCATCACTATATTTACAACAGTCTTACCATTGTCGTTTTTTCATTACTAATTATGCACATGTTAGTTAATTTGCTTATTTTTGTTCTACTTAAGACAAACTTTTTTGGTTTGATACTATAAGTATATTTTTATTTAGTTTTTGCCACTGGCCCATGACTATCTATTTAGTTAATTTTTAATTATTATTGTTCGAACTTTCATTTTATTTATATATTTATGATTTAATCAGGCTAAAGTTCATATCGCTTTGTAAGCCAAATTACATGTGATAATTATTAATGAACAAATAACATCAAAGTTAGTTGTAAATATTCTGACAACACATAGTTGAACGGAACAGCCAGCCGTTTTCGAAGGCCACTAAACCTTCATCATCAGCGTTCTTCTGTGTTTGGTCCACTGTGTGTGGTGTCAGTTGATGTAGATTTCTGCCTTATATACGAAACTTTTCTGCAAATGGAATATGTGAATTGGTTTGATTCATCGTATTTCAATTTGCTGAAATGTGTTTTTGTAATGAAGGCCCCAAATTTACCATCACTATATTTACAACAGTCTTACCATTGTCGTTTTTTCATTACTAATTATGCACATGTTAGTTAATTTGCTTATTTTTGTTCTACTTAAGACAAACTTTTTTGGTTTGATACTATAAGTATATTTTTATTTAGTTTTTGCCACTGGCCCATGACTATCTATTTAGTTAATTTTTAATTATTATTGTTCGAACTTTCATTTTATTTATATATTTATGATTTAATCAGGCTAAAGTTCATATCGCTTTGTAAGCCAAATATAAATATATAAATAAAATGAAAGTTCGAACAATAATAATTAAAAATTAACTAAATAGATAGTCATGGGCCAGTGGCAAAAACTAAATAAAAATATACTTATAGTATCAAACCAAAAAAGTTTGTCTTAAGTAGAACAAAAATAAGCAAATTAACTAACATGTGCATAATTAGTAATGAAAAAACGACAATGGTAAGACTGTTGTAAATATAGTGATGGTAAATTTGGGGCCTTCATTACAAAAACACATTTCAGCAAATTGAAATACGATGAATCAAACCAATTCACATATTCCATTTGCAGAAAAGTTTCGTATATAAGGCAGAAATCTACATCAACTGACACCACACACAGTGGACCAAACACAGAAGAACGCTGATGATGAAGGTTTAGTGGCCTTCGAAAACGGCTGGCTGTTCCGTTCAACTATGTGTTGTCAGAATATTTACAACTAACTTTGATGTTATTTGTTCATTAATAATTATCACATGTAATTTGGCTTACAAAGCGATATGAACTTTAGCCTGATTAAATCATAAATATATAAATAAAATGAAAGTTCGAACAATAATAATTAAAAATTAACTAAATAGATAGTCATGGGCCAGTGGCAAAAACTAAATAAAAATATACTTATAGTATCAAACCAAAAAAGTTTGTCTTAAGTAGAACAAAAATAAGCAAATTAACTAACATGTGCATAATTAGTAATGAAAAAACGACAATGGTAAGACTGTTGTAAATATAGTGATGGTAAATTTGGGGCCTTCATTACAAAAACACATTTCAGCAAATTGAAATACGATGAATCAAACCAATTCACATATTCCATTTGCAGAAAAGTTTCGTATATAAGGCAGAAATCTACATCAACTGACACCACACACAGTGGACCAAACACAGAAGAACGCTGATGATGAAGGTTTAGTGGCCTTCGAAAACGGCTGGCTGTTCCGTTCAACTATGTGTTGTCAGAATATTTACAACTAACTTTGATGTTATTTGTTCATTAATAATTATCACATGTAATTTGGCTTACAAAGCGATATGAACTTTAGCCTGATTAAATCATAAATATATAAATAAAATGAAAGTTCGAACAATAATAATTAAAAATTAACTAAATAGATAGTCATGGGCCAGTGGCAAAAACTAAATAAAAATATACTTATAGTATCAAACCAAAAAAGTTTGTCTTAAGTAGAACAAAAATAAGCAAATTAACTAACATGTGCATAATTAGTAATGAAAAAACGACAATGGTAAGACTGTTGTAAATATAGTGATGGTAAATTTGGGGCCTTCATTACAAAAACACATTTCAGCAAATTGAAATACGATGAATCAAACCAATTCACATATTCCATTTGCAGAAAAGTTTCGTATATAAGGCAGAAATCTACATCAACTGACACCACACACAGTGGACCAAACACAGAAGAACGCTGATGATGAAGGTTTAGTGGCCTTCGAAAACGGCTGGCTGTTCCGTTCAACTATGTGTTGTCAGAATATTTACAACTAACTTTGATGTTATTTGTTCATTAATAATTATCACATGTAATTTGGCTTACAAAGCGATATGAACTTTAGCCTGATTAAATCATAAATATATAAATAAAATGAAAGTTCGAACAATAATAATTAAAAATTAACTAAATAGATAGTCATGGGCCAGTGGCAAAAACTAAATAAAAATATACTTATAGTATCAAACCAAAAAAGTTTGTCTTAAGTAGAACAAAAATAAGCAAATTAACTAACATGTGCATAATTAGTAATGAAAAAACGACAATGGTAAGACTGTTGTAAATATAGTGATGGTAAATTTGGGGCCTTCATTACAAAAACACATTTCAGCAAATTGAAATACGATGAATCAAACCAATTCACATATTCCATTTGCAGAAAAGTTTCGTATATAAGGCAGAAATCTACATCAACTGACACCACACACAGTGGACCAAACACAGAAGAACGCTGATGATGAAGGTTTAGTGGCCTTCGAAAACGGCTGGCTGTTCCGTTCAACTATGTGTTGTCAGAATATTTACAACTAACTTTGATGTTATTTGTTCATTAATAATTATCACATGTAATTTGGCTTACAAAGCGATATGAACTTTAGCCTGATTAAATCATAAATATATAAATAAAATGAAAGTTCGAACAATAATAATTAAAAATTAACTAAATAGATAGTCATGGGCCAGTGGCAAAAACTAAATAAAAATATACTTATAGTATCAAACCAAAAAAGTTTGTCTTAAGTAGAACAAAAATAAGCAAATTAACTAACATGTGCATAATTAGTAATGAAAAAACGACAATGGTAAGACTGTTGTAAATATAGTGATGGTAAATTTGGGGCCTTCATTACAAAAACACATTTCAGCAAATTGAAATACGATGAATCAAACCAATTCACATATTCCATTTGCAGAAAAGTTTCGTATATAAGGCAGAAATCTACATCAACTGACACCACACACAGTGGACCAAACACAGAAGAACGCTGATGATGAAGGTTTAGTGGCCTTCGAAAACGGCTGGCTGTTCCGTTCAACTATGTGTTGTCAGAATATTTACAACTAACTTTGATGTTATTTGTTCATTAATAATTATCACATGTAATTTGGCTTACAAAGCGATATGAACTTTAGCCTGATTAAATCATAAATATATAAATAAAATGAAAGTTCGAACAATAATAATTAATATTTTTACTATAGTTACTACAACTAGAGAGGAATTCAATTTTACTTAAAACAGAAACTCCTAACAAACTTTTAAGTAAGTACATACATCTAAAAAATAAAAGAACGTTTTTTAATTTCAAATAAAAAAAACTATGGAGATATTTCACATCTATATATAAAAGACCAGGCGAATATTTACAACAGCAATAATTTATTTAAACAGGGAGCCCCAGACTTATTTGTATGTACATACATACATACATAAAATCAATTTGTAGATCCATATGTACATATGAACATATTATCAAATTTCTTACCCATGCTCAAGTATTTATTAGATTTTAACAATCACATTTACATATCTACATCATGAAAACATACAAACCGTTCTCCAAGCTATTGACGCTTGAAGACAAAAGTCGAAGTAGACAAATGTACTTAAATAAACAAACTTATCACAGACCAGTCAAACTCTATCGCGCATACACACATACACATACAAAATCGCCACGATCCCCACAAACATACATGCATATAAATTCCCACGGTCATAAAAAACCTGACTTATTGAACCTCCCTCGTATGTAGTAATAATAAAAAAACTCCCTATGTAAACAAAAAACTCCTTATGTAAACAAAAAACTTCTTATGTAAACAAAAAATCGGACGGACTTATTGAACCTCCCTCGTGGGTATCAAATTTCACAAATTTCCAAGAATTTTAAAATTTGGGTAATTAAAATTTCAAAATTTCACAATTTTAGTTGACCCAGAACCGCTATTTCCCTACTACTGGCGGTGAATTTTTTTGTGTGGGATATATAATATATAATATATAATATATAATATATAATATATAATATATAAAATATAATATATAATATATAATATATAATATATAATATATAATATATAATATATAATATATAATATATAATATATAATATATAATATATAATATATAAGATATAATATATAATATATAATAAAAAGATATAATATATAATATATAATGTATAATATATAATATATAATATATAATATATAAAATATAATATATAATATATAATATATAATATATAATATATAATATATAATATATAATATATAATATGTAATATATAATATATAATATATAATATATAATATATAATATATAATATATAATATATAATATATAATATATAATATATAATATATAATATATAATATATAATATGTAATATATAATATATAATATATAATATATAATATATAATATATAATATATAATATATAATATATAATATATAATATATAATATATAATATATAATATATAATATATAATATATAATATATAATATATAATATATAATATATAATATATAATATATAATATATAATATATAATATATAATATACTAGCGTACCCTCGCCCGCTTCGCTGAGCGTGTAAATAAAATCTATTTTTTTTTACATACGACAAAACATTTTAATTGTGATTTATTTTCTTAATTTATTGTTTTAAAAATACTAAAATATGCCTATTCTAAAGCTTTTTGGTATACGACATTCTTTGTTTTTCCATCTGCCGTATAAATAAATAATGCTGATGGTGTACCTACTCGTGAGCACGCTACATAAAGTTGTCCATATGAAAAGCATGGATTTTCTAAATTTATTCCGCAGACTTCTAAAGACTGACCTTGTGCCTTATTGATGGTCATCGCAAAAGCAAGACGAACAGGAAACTGAAGTCGTTTAAAATGAAATGGTAAATCGGTGGGAATCATTGGAATTCGGGGAATTAAAACATCTTCGCCTTTGTATTTCCCTTTTAATATAGTCGCTTCGATAACGTTGTTCATTAGCCTTTTTACTGCAAGTCTGGTGCCATTACAAAGGCGCGGTTGGTTTATATTGCGAAGCATAATTATCGGAGCTCCAAATTTTAACTGTAGATTGTGTGGTGGAATTTCTGGCATATCAAGTGAATTTAAAAATTCAGTTGGATAATTTACAACGTCATCTTGATTCGTAACAGTGTCCACTGATTTGTATGTAACTAATTGGCCTGCTATATCTTTTTGTATAGCTTGGTTAATATCATTGACATCTTTGTTTTCGGCTGCCAATATTGCTCGTTCGCTCAACCAAACATGATTTTTGTATTGCTGCGCAATATTTGGGAACACCTTTTGAATTAATTCTTCTTTGGATTTTGTAATATTGCAAAACGTGGTTGGTAGTGTTATGAAGCCAGTTAAAATATCAACTTGTATTTTTCCATTTCCAATAGCCAGCAATTGCTTCGAAAACTTATTTGCTGATGGACCATTTTGCATTTGAACGAGCATAATTGTAGTGAGTTTGAGCGTTTTCACTTTTCTCCACAAATTTGAAGATTTCAAACACGCGTTTAGTTCATCGGCAGCAGTAGATCTAGGAATAACAGGTAATGTCTGCCGAAAATCACCTGCTAACAATATTGTGGCACCACCAAACAATTCTTGACTTCCTCGTAGATCTTGCAATGTTTTATCTAAAGCTTGCAAAGATTTCTTGTGGGCCATAGTACATTCATCCCATACGATAAGTTTACATTGCTGCAAAACCTTTGCCATTCCAGATGTGTTGGGGATGTTGCAAGTAGGGGTTTCGGTAAACTGCATATTCAGTTGCAACTTCAGTGCAGAGTGTGCTGTTCGACCGCCATCCAGAAGAGTGGCTGCAATTCCAGAAGAAGCGAGTGCTAATGCTATCTTCTGTTGCGATCGTATGTTTGCTAAAAGCAATGAGAGCAAAAATGTTTTTCCCGTGCCTCCAGGCGCATCCAAAAAATATATTCCACCTCTTTCGTCGTTAACAACTTGCATGACTGAATCGTAGGCTTGTCTCTGTTGTTCATTCAACTTTGGAATATTTGATTGTACAAATGAGCTCAATTCATTACAATTAAATTGTTGTTCGCGTTGCAAATCTCGAATAAATATGTCGTGCATTGGACGATCGGGAGTTATCATTCCTAATTGTGTTAAAGCTTTATTTGCTATTGCTAAACACATGTCTTCATGTTGCTGGTAATATTCAATGCTTCATTATACATTTCCTCTGTGATTAGTAATTCTGGATTTGACGTGGTGAGACGCATTCGATGCAAAATATCGTCTGTCATGTATTCTCGATATTTTATCCATAATTCAGGTGGATTTGACGGGAAACATGTTGCTATTATTATAGAAAACAATGTCCGTATTTGATGCGGTTGAGCCGAAATGGATGCGTCGGCAAGTGTTAGATCCCAATGAGTATCATCCTCGAGTAAATGCAATCGTGTACATGCTTCTCGATATGTTGCACACAATTGGCCATCAATGGTTCTCAAATTTTGGAACGATGTTGGTCCACGGACGTTAATCAACAACAAACGCAAGTAAAAACATTCAGCATTGTTTGGATGAACTGTATAAATGCGTCCTAAAGTCTCTGTTGAAAACAAATTTGGGTGACCTTCAACTGGTTTTCCCATTTTGCGTCGTTGAAAAACTTTCGACGATTGATTCCAAGTGTAATATTGTGGTATTTCTGAGTAAAGCAATGTTCTGGCAAATATATCATCTTGACACAAAATAAAAAATGCAGTCAACGTTGTAGATGGTGGTCGAGCTACTCTTTCCAATGCATTTTCAGTTGTGAAATAAACACGTTGACCGTTTTCCAGATGAACTTCTAAATGAACAACAGCAGGATATCTGTCATGTATTGGAAAAGAAAAAATCCGCCATATTGCTTCGTTACTACTAATATAACGCCCAATTTGATATTGAGTAATTTCATCTTTTCTACTTTCAGTAGATACTCCAAAAACGGCCATGTCATTTCCTTTATTGACATATTTGCAAATGTATTTTATTGATTTTACTGAATTGCAATACTCAACGTTTATGTGGGCTTTGTAAGTTTTTGACAATAATAGTGAATATGGCACGATCCAACGGTTGTCAACTTCTACATGTTGATTTTGAATTGTGACAGTTGTCGACCTGCCATTTTACGCAGTTGATCTACGTCGATATAACGGATATCCATCGTTGCCAGAAACAGTGTCAGTAGATTAGTAATGGCGGAGATAGTCCAAGTTTGGGAATTCAAAACCGGGAAAAAACAAAACTTTTGGCAACCCTGTTACGAATGAGGGGATTTTGGGCATTTGAGATTTCGTTAGGCTGGTTGTGTGTGTGTGTGAGTTTGATTCTTTATTTATGTGTATGTTTGTATACTTGTGTGCACAGCTTTTGTTATTGTAGAGAAACGTTGTGCTTACAGCGGATGGATATATAAATGGATGTTTGTATGTGTGTATGACAGTGTGTGTGTGTGTATGAGTATGTGTGTGTGTGTGTGTATTTACATGTTTGTTTGATGGTGTCCGATACTTTTGTTGTACTGGCAGACAATCATTATTATATCCAGTAGAAAATGTTGATGGTGAAAATATGCTGACTAGCTTTTCACTTTCACTTGTCACCAGTACTACCAGTCATTGAAAATCTACTAGTAACACTAAAACAATTGATTAGGTAGTGACTACGTAGTTCTTATGCGGTCATGAGACATACCAACGAGACAGTTAGTTACTAGTACATTTATATAATTTACGTACATACAAATGTATGTATATTGACAAGTTATTGACAATTCCACCACAAATACACCATATCTGTTTTTTCTCCTTCTTTTATACTGACGGATAGAAGAAAACTTATTATACCAAATTGTTACTAGAATTTTAGTGTTGACGCAAAGACACTTGCTCCCAGTCTGACTGTAGGGTAGTGACAAGGGATCTGTGTATTTGTGTGTATGTAGTGATTGTTATTTGATAGACTTTGGTTTGCTCTTTTGAGTTGTCGTTGCTATGCGTATGTAAGGTTATTGTATGTATGCATTTATGTTTGCGATCTCTGGGGAAATAATCTAATAGCTGCAGAGAGTGGCAACCCTGTTGGAAGTGGACAGGGAATGTATTTGATAATGTATGTATATGTTGCTGGATTCATGTATGTGATCGTATCTATTTCTGCTTTGAAGAATATCATTGCTTGTGTGAATTACATCAACACTTTTTCATGCATATTTACAAATTAATGTATATATGTTTTCAAGGCTATTGACGTTGCTATTCTTATGGAGATAGAAAATATTGTGTTTACATAGGTTTTATATCTACAAGTGAATTTCAGATATTAAATGTTTTGAGTCCAATCAGGTTGATAAGAAGAGCTTTTGAAAAGGGGTAATGATATGTTTATTTCACTATATTTTACTTTAATGTAACAATTATAAGAAATAGGTTTTGGAGAAATACAGCAAAAACTTATAGAAGCTTTCACATGGCCCGATTTTTCTCGTACCTTTATATTGCAAACTGATGCTAGCGATTTTGTTCTGGATGTTGCTGTGTATATGAATTTCATCATATATCGTAATACCAACAGAGAATTGTGGAAATGTGTATGTGCGTGTGTATGTATATATATATATAAATGTGTGTGTGTGTGTGTGTGTGTGTGTGTGTGTGTATATGAATTTCATCATATGTCGTAATAAATTAGATTCGATGACTACTACTCGATTCTCATATAATGTATATAAGTAGAAGAAATAATGTAGATTGTCATCAGTTACTTTGATATCTCAATAAGTCACAACCTATTTTCCAAACCAAATTTTTAAAGTGTTTGAAAACAATAAAAAAAAAAACTACAAAAGTGTTAAAACTAATTATTGTTTGATAAACAAGTTTATAGTGTATAAAAAATAATTAAATAAATTGTTTATAACTAAAATAAATTGCTTATAAATAAAATAATTAAATAAATTGTTTATAAATAAAATAATTTAATTAATTAATAAACAAATAAATAATTAAATAAAATGAATACCGCAAGTTGTACCATCTGCAATAAAGTCTTTATGACTCAAACAAAACTAAATCAGCATATGGAAACGCACTCATATGCTAACCAATCGATGGCTATGCTTGGAACTAGTAAGCTAAGTCTTCAAAACAAATATTGTGAGGATTGTGATGAGATGATCCCATTAATTGGTTATATGGCTCATGTCAGAACCACAAAACATAAAAACAGTTGTCAGCAAGAACGGATTGGAGATTTTCTCACTAAAAGAGTAAGTAACTTCAATGGGAGGATCGAGACATATATTCTCCTCAACAAAAATGTGGGCGTCTTGTTTCCGGAGGAGTTTCTCGCATCTGCAAAGAGCTCCATAGTACAACAACTCAATGAACGTAGTAGGATACATACTACATTTAAATTTAATATGGAGCTCACATGTGATTATATGAAGATGGTGAATGATGAGATGAATGTTTCCCAACTTGTACATATTTCGAAAATGATGTTGGTGACTTTGTCTGATGACATAGAGGATATGTACAAGAAACAAGCCGAGGAGCTAAGAGCCAAAATGGAAGAATTTCAAGAGAGGGATAGCGGATGGACATTGATTTCAATAAATTCCCTTGAAGTTAATATAAACAAGGCATCCATAATAAGAGGATCGAGCTTTATCCCTCTTCCAAAAAATATTGCAATGAAACGTGCATGCATAAATATCGAGAACAATGATATTTATTGCTTTAAATGGTGTCTCATTGCGGCTTTGTACACAAATAGCGGTCTGAATCCTAAACAACGAAAAAACTTTAAAAATTACAATATTACAAATATTTCTGATGAGAATATTAATACAGGGGAAATTGTATTAAATTTTAAAGACCTAGAGTTTCCACTCCCGTTGAAGCAGATAAAACAATTCGAGAATCAAAATGATGTGAGCATAAACGTATTTGGTCATAATGGAACATCACTTATAGGACCATACTATGTAACGAAAGGAGAAAAACAAATTCATATTAATCTCTTATTGCTCCAGTCCAATGAAAACTTCCACTATATACTCATCAAGGATATACCAAAGTAAGTTTCATTTATGCATTTATGAAAAATCTGCTTTCATCTCTATTTAAAAAGTTACTTCCTATTGTTATATTTATTTATATCGTATTGGTATTTTCTATATTTTCTTCATGTGTATAATCATCATAAAAATGTTTGTGTGAAAAAAGTCATCAGAATGCCAGAAGGTGAATATATTATCAAGTTTAAGAACTACTACAAACAGTTAGATGTACCATTTGTAATCTATGCGGACTTTGAGTCTATTTTGGAAAAAATTGATGATGCTATAAGTAAAAGTACCACAAATGTACAGAAACATCACGCTTGTGCATTCGGTTATTTTATTAATTGTAGTTTTAAGAGAGAAAATAATTTATATAGACATTATTTTGGTGAAGATTCGGCGAATATATTTATCAAAAAAATTGTTGAAGATTGTACAGATATTTATTTAAATTATTTACTTAAAGTTAAGAAAATGTTCATAACCCCAATAGAAATAGCTCAATATAATAATGCAAAAAATTGTCATATATGTAAGAAAATATTAAATAACGATAAAGTTAGAGATCATTGTCATCTTACGGGCAATTATCGTGGGGCAGCTCATAGCGAATGTAATTTAAATTATAAAACACCTCAGTTTATACCGGTTATATTGCATAATCTTTCCGCATATGATATACACCTATTTTTCAAAGAACTTTCTTCTATAAAATATTCTACAATAAAAGTGATTCCCCAGAACACAGAGAGTTATATTTCTCTTTCAATTTTCATCAGATTAGATGAAAAATATGGATTCGAAATAAGATTTATAGGTTCGTTTAGATTTATGGCTTCGAGTTTAGATACGTTAGCGAAAAATCTTGATAGCAATGATTTTAATACTATTCGGTCATGTTTCGTTGATGAAGCTCATTTCAACCTGATTAGAAAAAAGGGTGTATTTCCCTACTCTTACATGGATTCCATGACTAAGTTTAAGGAAATTAAACTGCCTAGTAGAGAAGAGTTCTTCAATATTCTAACGAATGAAGAATGTGATGTAGTCAAGTATGAACATGCTCAAAAAATATGGAGAGAGTTTAACTGTAAAACCCTCCTTGACTATACTGAACTCTACTTAAAGACAGATGTTCTTCTTCTAACCGACGTGTTTGAAAATTTTAGAAAAATTTGTAGAGATATATACGATTTGGACCCCTGTCACTATTATACAGCACCAGGCTTATCTTGGGATGCAATGTTGAAAACCACAGAAGTTTCACTGGAACAGTTCACTGATTCCGAAATGTATATGTTTATGCAAAACGGAATTAGAGGTGGACTAGTTCAATGCTCGCAAAGATATTCGAAGGCGAATAACAAATATTTGGAAGATTTTGATGCATCAAAACCATCAGAATTTCTTGTATACTTAGACGCTAACAACTTGTATGGTTGGGCGATGTCGGAATATCTTCCTTGCGGTGAATTTGAGTGGGTATGTGACACTGATTTTGATGTTAAAAAAATTTCTGATACTGCAGAGTATGGGTATATTTTGGAAGTGGATATAGATTATCCCGATTCAGTACATGATCTACATAATGATTTGCCATTTTGCCCCCAAAATAAGGCCCTGGGGGGATCCAAAATCAAAAAATTAGTTGCAGAATTACACTATAGAATTTTAAAACAAGCCATTTCAAATGGCATCATCTTAAAACAAATCCATAGAATACTCAGATTTAAGCAATCCCCTTGGCTTAAAAAATATATTGACTTAAACACATTTCATAGGACAAATGCTAAAAATAATTTTGAAAAAGATTTCTTTAAACTTTTAAACAATGCTGTTTACGGGAAGACAATGGAAAACATTGAAAAACGTAGGGACATTAGAATTACGTCATCTTGGGAAACGACAAACAGGAATCATTTAGGTCTCAGAACATTAATTGCGAAACCAAATTTTAAGAAGTTGACAAAATTTTCTGATGATATGTATGCGGTAGAGTTAGAAAAAATGGAACCATTATATGATAAACCCATATATGTTGGTTTCACAGTACTGGAGTTATCGAAGTGGAGAATGTATGACTTCCATTATGGCTTCATGAAGCCTAAATTTGGAGAGAACATTTCTCTCAACTATATGGATACTGACTCATTTATTTATTCAATTAAAACTGATGATTTTTATGATGACATTCGTAATGATATTAGTTTGAATTTTGATACGTCAGAATATCCTATAGATAATCAATTTCGTTTGCCGCTACTCAATAAGAAGGTTTTGGGAATGATGAAAGATGAAAACAATGGGGATATAATGACAGAGTTTGTTGGTTTAAGAGCAAAAATGTATTCTCTGTCGACTCTTCGCTCGGAATCTGTTAAAAAATCAAAAGGGGTCAAAAAGTCTGTAATTAAAAAGTTGTCCATTAATGATTACAAAAGTTGCTTATTCGAATCCAAAATTATCTCGGATGAAATGTTTTTGTTTAGATCTAAAACACATCAACTATATACCCAAAAACTACATAAAATAGCACTTAGCTTTTCTGATGATAAAAGAAATATAATGAAAGATAAAATAAAAACGCGCGCTTGGGGGCATTACATAGACCGAAAAAATGAAAAAATGGATGTAGAATGGAATGATTCCTAATAAATTGCATGTAAGATGACAACGAGAATTTAATTTTGTACAAATTGTATTTATTTATTAATGTATTTATTTAATTATTTATTAATTTATTTATTATTTACTTATTTGTTTACTAATTTAATTTAATTATTTCTTAACTTATTTATTAATTTATTTATTTTATTTACCCAAAAGCATGTTAAAATTGAATGGTTTAAAATTTTATCTTTTTACCTATACCTAAATTATTTGTAAATAAAAATAAAATATTAGATTAATGATGTATTTTTCTTTTTATATCTGTATATTTTTATTTATACATAGACTTGAATTTGTATTAGTACTAAGATTTTTCAGAAAAACTGTTAAATAAAATATTGAAAAAATAATAAAATATATAAATGGTTTTTATTTCAACTTAAATTTACTAAATAGAAATTTTAACTACAAATGTCTAAATTTTTATATTTTGCTTATCTATTGGCTTTACTTCACTAGATCAAAAAATTTTTCTTTTTGTTTATTTGCTAATTTTTGTTGTTTGTTTTCATATCGCTTCAACATGCACAGTTTTGTTATCTTTGAGTGGTTCTGGTTTTCAGATCAGCTTATCAGGACCTGATCTGATTTTCAGATCAGCTTATTAGGACCTGGTCTGGTTTTCAGATCAGCTTATCAGGACCTGGTCTGGTTTTCAGATCAGCTTATCTAATTCAGATGGGGTTATCAGTTTACAAGTAGCTGGCCATTTATAACTAAAGTATATTTTTATGAACAGTAGTTTATATAGTTATGAAATAGTCAAATTGCTTTCTGTAGCGACCATCATTTAATTCATTATCTGTGCTTATATTCAAAATTCCATATTTATCCTTCCAACACTTTACAAATTTCTTGAAACTTTTTAAAATTCATATAACTGACTACATGATCCCTATAGACGTGCTTAATATTTTTCTTATCTTACTTAAACATTATAATAACATTTGCATTGGCTCTTATTAAATGCTTACACCCGAATTCATAAAAATTTTAAACAACATTTCGAATGTTGTTTAAGCAAAATTCACTAAAATTGTATTCTTAATAGAATTTTAGCTTAAAAACGTTTTTTAAACCTTGTATAAACCACCAGATTTTAAAATTGACTACATCCATATTTAAAATAATTTTGAGTTGACCTTATTATAATTTTGCTTCATCTTTATTTACATTTTTAACTTTGCCTGTATGTATGTATGTATGCATGTGTGTATTAGGAGTTATGCTATAAGTTTGACACAAGTAGAATGAGTCATCATTCTTCTGTCGCTCCATACAAAAATATACACGTACGACTACATATGTATGAGTATTATTCTACTTTTCACATGCAACATCAGCAAATATCATAATTGAAATGCTTTAAGCTTCATTAGGAGAAAAAAAAAACGGTTTCAGTAACGATAAATGTATAATATCCCATTCTTTTAATTATGAAATTAACTTCTTCAGGTATTCATATTTGGCTTGATATAGATAACTTGAGTATAAATATATGTTTTCAAACTTGAGATAGTAGTAGGGAACTGCCAATTCTACCTCAATTAAAATTGTTAAATTGTGGGCTGAAATTGTTAAATTGTGGCTGAAATTGTTAAATTGTGGCTGAAATTGTGAAATTTGGGTAATTAAAATTTGAAAATTTTAAAATTCTTGGAAATTTGATACCTACGAGGGTGGTTCAATAAGTCCGTTAAATATTTTTGTAATACCGGCGGGAAAATCATGAAAATGATTTTTCGTAATGTGGACAGGAAAAACGTGAGAAAAAAAAATATTTATGTCATGCCGATGGGAAAAACGTGCAAATAAATATTTTTGTAATGCCGAAGGGAAAAACGTGAAAATTAATTGTTTCTAAAGCCTACGAAAAAATGTTTTGTTGTCTGTCTGTCTATGGGAATTTGAGTCTGTCAGTGATTTGGGGTGTGTAATAATTTGTGGGTGTCCTTCGTCGTTGTAATGGGTAATTAAGCTTTAAAATTTCAATATATGCCGTACGCCCAGTTCCCTACTACTATCTCAAGTTTGAAAACATATATTTATACTCAAGTTATCTATATCAAGCCAAATATGAATACCTGAAGAAGTTAATTTCATAATTAAAAGAATGGGATATTATACATTTATCGTTACTGAAATGGTTTTTTTTTCTCCTAATGAAGCTTAAAGCATTTCAATTATGATATTTGCTGATGTTACATGTGAAAAGTAGAATAATACTCATACATATGTACTCGTACGTGTATATTTTTGTATGGAGCGACAGAAGAATGATTACTCATTCTACTTGTGTCAAACTTATAGCATAACTCCTAATACACACATGCATACATACATACATACAGGCAAAGTTAAAAATGTAAATAAAGATGAAGCAAAATTATAATAAGGTCAACTCAAAATTATTTTAAATATGGATGTAGTCAATTTTAAAATCTGGTGGTTTATACAAGGTTTAAAAAACGTTTTTAAGCTAAAATTCTATTAAGAATACAATTTTAGTGAATTTTGCTTAAACAACATTCGAAATGTTGTTTAAAATTTTTATGAATTCGGGTGTAAGCATTTAATAAGAGCCAATGCAAATGTTATTATAATGTTTAAGTAAGATAAGAAAAATATTAAGCACGTCTATAGGGATCATGTAGTCAGTTATATGAATTTTAAAAAGTTTCAAGAAATTTGTAAAGTGTTGGAAGGATAAATATGGAATTTTGAATATAAGCACAGATAATGAATTAAATGATGGTCGCTACAGAAAGCAATTTGACTATTTCATAACTATATAAACTACTGTTCATAAAAATATACTTTAGTTATAAATGGCCAGCTACTTGTAAACTGATAACCCCATCTGAATTAGATAAGCTGATCTGAAAACCAGACCAGGTCCTGATAAGCTGATCTGAAAACCAGACCAGGTCCTAATAAGCTGATGTGAAAACCAGATCAGGTCCTGATAAGCTGATCTGAAAACCAGATCAGGTCCTGATAAGCTGATCTGAAAACCAGATCAGGTCCTGATAAGCTGATCTGAAAACCAGACCAGGTCCTGATAAGCTGATCTGAAAACCAGATCAGGTCCTGATAAGCTGATCTGAAAACCAGATCAGGTCCTGATAAGCTCATCTGAAAACCAGATCAGGTCCTAATAAGCTGATCTGAAAACCAGATCAGGTCCTGATAAGCTCATCTGAAAACCAGATCAGGTCCTAATAAGCTGATCTGAAAACCAGACCAGGTCCTGATAAGCTAATACCTGATCTAATAGCTGATACCTGTTATTTACTATTATTAAACATGGATGAGAAAAGTTTAAAACAGTTGGTGTTGACAAGAAATGTCTTGAAGAAAAAGCTTTGTAGTATAAAAACTGGTGAAATAGATACACGTGAACAACTAAGAGATACATTTAAACCTATAACAGAACCACTCAAAGATAACAAAACTGTGCATGTTGAAGCGATATGAAAACAAACAACAAAAATTAGCAAATAAACAAAAAGAAAAATTTTTTGATCTAGTGAAGTAAAGCCAATAGATAAGCAAAATATAAAAATTTAGACATTTGTAGTTAAAATTTCTATTTAGTAAATTTAAGTTGAAATAAAAACCATTTACATATTTTATTATTTTTTCAATATTTTATTTAACAGTTTTTCTGAAAAATTTTAGTACTAATACAAATTCAAGTCTATGTATAAATAAAAATATACAGATATAAAAGAAAAATACATCATTAATCTAATATTTTATTTTTATTTACAAATAATTTAGGTATAGGTAAAAAGATAAAAGTTTTAAACCATTCAATTTTAACATGCTTTTGGGTGAATAAAATAAATAAATTAATAAATAAGTTAAGAAATAATTAAATTAAATTAGTAAACAAATAAGTAAATAATAAATAAATTAATAAATAATTAAATAAATACATTAATAAATAAATACAATTTGTACAAAATTAAATTCTCGTTGTCATCTTACATGCAATTTATTAGGAATCATTCCATTCTACATCCATTTTTTCATTGTTTCGGTCTATGTAATGTCCCCAAGCGCGCGTTTTTATTTTATCTTTCATTATATTTCTTTTATCATCAGAAAAGCTAAGTGCTATTTTATGTAGTTTTTGGGTATATAGTTGATGTGTTTTAGATCTAAACAAAAACATTTCATCCGAGATAATTTTGGATTCGAATAAGCAACTTTTGTAATCATTAATGGACAACTTTTTAATTACAGACTTTTTGACCCCTTTTGATTTTTTAACAGATTCCGAGCGAAGAGTCGACAGAGAATACATTTTTGCTCTTAAACCAACAAACTCTGTCATTATATCCCCATTGTTTTCATCTTTCATCATTCCCAAAACCTTCTTATTGAGTAGCGGCAAACGAAATTGATTATCTATAGGATATTCTGACGTATCAAAATTCAAACTAATATCATTACGAATGTCATCATAAAAATCATCAGTTTTAATTGAATAAATAAATGAGTCAGTATCCATATAGTTGAGAGAAATGTTCTCTCCAAATTTAGGCTTCATGAAGCCATAATGGAAGTCATACATTCTCCACTTCGATAACTCCAGTACTGTGAAACCAACATATATGGGTTTATCATATAATGGTTCCATTTTTTCTAACTCTACCGCATACATATCATCAGAAAATTTTGTCAACTTCTTAAAATTTGGTTTCGCAATTAATGTTCTGAGACCTAAATGATTCCTGTTTGTCGTTTCCCAAGATGACGTAATTCTAATGTCCCTACGTTTTTCAATGTTTTCCATTGTCTTCCCGTAAACAGCATTGCTTAAAAGTTTAAAGAAATCTTTTTCAAAATTATTTTTAGCATTTGTCCTATGAAATGTGTTTAAGTCAATATATTTTTTAAGCCAAGGGGATTGCTTAAATCTGAGTATTCTATGGATTTGTTTTAAGATGATGCCATTTGAAATGGCTTGTTTTAAAATTCTATAGTGTAAGTCTGCAACTAATTTTTTGATTTTGGATCCCCCCAGGGCCTTATTTTGGGGGCAAAATGGCAAATCATTATGTAGATCATGTACTGAATCGGGATAATCTATATCCACTTCCAAAATATACCCATACTCTGCAGTATCAGAAATTTTTTTAACATCAAAATCAGTGTCACATACCCACTCAAATTCACCGCAAGGAAGATATTCCGACATCGCCCAACCATACAAGTTGTTAGCGTCTAAGTATACAAGAAATTCTGATGGGTTTGATGCATCAAAATCTTCCAAATATTTGTTATTCGCCTTCGAATATCTTTGCGAGCATTGAACTAGTCCACCTCTAATTCCGTTTTGCATAAACATATACATTTCGGAATCAGTGAACTGTTCCAGTGAAACTTCTGTGGTTTTCAACATTGCATCCCAAGATAAGCCTGGTGCTGTATAATAGTGACAGGGGTCCAAATCGTATATATCTCTACAAATTTTTCTAAAATTTTCAAACACATCGGTTAGAAGAAGAACATCTGTCTTTAAGTAGAGTTCAGTATAGTCAAGGAGGGTTTTACAGTTAAACTCTCTCCATATTTTTTGAGCATGTTCATACTTGACTACATCACATTCTTCATTCGTTAGAATATTGAAGAACTCTTCTCTACTAGGCAGTTTAATTTCCTTAAACTTAGTCATGGAATCCATGTAAGAGTAGGGAAATACACCCTTTTTTCTAATCAGGTTGAAATGAGCTTCATCAACGAAACATGACCGAATAGTATTAAAATCATTGCTATCAAGATTTTTCGCTAACGTATCTAAACTCGAAGCCATAAATCTAAACGAACCTATAAATCTTATTTCGAATCCATATTTTTCATCTAATCTGATGAAAATTGAAAGAGAAATATAACTCTCTGTGTTCTGGGGAATCACTTTTATTGTAGAATATTTTATAGAAGAAAGTTCTTTGAAAAATAGGTGTATATCATATGCGGAAAGATTATGCAATATAACCGGTATAAACTGAGTTGTTTTATAATTTAAATTACATTCGCTATGAGCTGCCCCACGATAATTGCCCGTAAGATGACAATGATCTCTAACTTTATCGTTATTTAATATTTTCTTACATATATGACAATTTTTTGCATTATTATATTGAGCTATTTCTATTGGGGTTATGAACATTTTCTTAACTTTAAGTAAATAATTTAAATAAATATCTGTACAATCTTCAACAATTTTTTTGATAAATATATTCGCCGAATCTTCACCAAAATAATGTCTATATAAATTATTTTCTCTCTTAAAATTACAATTAATAAAATAACCGAATGCACAAGCGTGATGTTTCTGTACATTTGTGGTACTTTTACTTATAGCATCATCAACTTTTTCCAAAATAGACTCAAAGTCCGCATAGATTACAAATAGTACATCTAACTGTTTGTAGGAGTTCTTAAACTTGATAATATATTCACCTTCTGGCATTCTGATGACTTTTTTCACACAAACATTTTTATGATGATTATACACATAATCATCATGTGTATGATATAGGCAGGTGTTGCATATCATGATCTTATGATTATGCGATGTTATGCTGGAACGAAGGAGTCTGAAGAAAATATAGAAAATACCAATACGATATAAATAAATATAACAATAGGAAGTAACTTTTTAAATAGAGATGAAAGCAGATTTTTCATAAACGCATAAATGAAACTTACTTTGATATATCCTTGATGAGTATATAGTGGAAGTTTTCATTGGACTGGAGCAATAAGAGATTAATATGAATTTGTTTTTCTCCTTTCGTTACATAGTATGGTCCTATAAGTGATGTTCCATTATGACCAAATACGTTTATGCTCACATCATTTTGATTCTCGAATTGTTTTATCTGCTTCAACGGGAGTGGAAACTCTAGGTCTTTAAAATTTAATACAATTTCCCCTGTATTAATATTCTCATCAGAAATATTTGTAATATTGTAATTTTTAAAGTTTTTTCGTTGTTTAGGATTCAGACCGCTATTTGTGTACAAAGCCGCAATGAGACACCATTTAAAGCAATAAATATCATTGTTCTCGATATTTATGCATGCACGTTTCATTGCAATATTTTTTGGAAGAGGGATAAAGCTCGCTTGTTTATATTAACTTCAAGGGAATTTATTGAAATCAATGTCCATCCGCTATCCCTCTCTTGAAATTCTTCCATTTTGGCTCTTAGCTCCTCGGCTTGTTTCTTGTACATATCCTCTATGTCATCAGACAAAGTCACCAACATCATTTTCGAAATATGTACAAGTTGGGAAACATTCATCTCATCATTCACCATCTTCATATAATCACATGTGAGCTCCATATTAAATTTAAATGTAGTATGTATCCTACTACGTTCATTGAGTTGTTGTACTATGGAGCTCTTTGCAGATGCGAGAAACTCCTCCGGAAACAAGACGCCCACATTTTTGTTGAGGAGAATATATGTCTCGATCCTCCCATTGAAGTTACTTACTCTTTTAGTGAGAAAATCTCCAATCCGTTCTTGCTGACAACTGTTTTTATGTTTTGTGGTTCTGACATGAGCCATATAACCAATTAATGGGATCATCTCATCACAATCCTCACAATATTTGTTTTGAAGACTTAGCTTACTAGTTCCAAGCATAGACATCGATTGGTTAGCATATGAGTGCGTTTCCATATGCTGATTTAGTTTTGTTTGAGTCATAAAGACTTTATTGCAGATGGTACAACTTGCGGTATTCATTTTATTTAATTATTTATTTGTTTATTAATTAATTAAATTATTTTATTTATAAACAATTTATTTAATTATTTTATTTATAAGCAATTTATTTTAGTTATAAACAATTTATTTAATTATTTTTTATACACTATAAACTTGTTTATCAAACAATAATTAGTTTTAACACTTTTGTAGTTTTTTTTTTATTGTTTTCAAACACTTTAAAAATTTGGTTTGGAAAATAGGTTGTGACTTATTGAGATATCAAAGTAACTGACAATCTACATTATTTCTTCTACTTATATACATTATATGAGAATCGCGTAGTAGTCATCGAATCTAATTTATTACGACATATGATGAAATTCATATACACACACACACACACACACACACACACACACATATATATATATATACATACACACGCACATACACATTTCCACAATTCTCTGTTGGTATTACGATATATGATGAAATTCATATACACAGCAACATCCAGAACAAAATCGCTAGCATCAGTTTGCAATATAAAGGTACGAGAAAAATCGGGCCATGTGAAAGCTTCTATAAGTTTTTGCTGTATTTCTCCAAAACCTATTTCTTATAATTGTTACATTAAAGTAAAATATACTGAAATAAACATATCATTACCCCTTTTCAAAAGCTCTTCTTATCAACCTGATTGGACTCAAAACATTTAATATCTGAAATTCACTTGTAGATATAAAACCTATGTAAACACAATATTTTCTATCTCCATAAGAATAGCAACGTCAATAGCCTTGAAAACATATATACATTAATTTGTAAATATGCATGAAAAAGTGTTGATGTAATTCACACAAGCAATGATATTCTTCAAAGCAGAAATAGATACGATCACATACATGAATCCAGCAACATATACATACATTATCAAATACATTCCCTGTCCACTTCCAACAGGGTTGCCACTCTCTGCAGCTATTAGATTATTTCCCCAGAGATCGCAAACATAAATGCATACATACAATAACCTTACATACGCATAGCAACGACAACTCAAAAGAGCAAACCAAAGTCTATCAAATAACAATCACTACATACACACAAATACACAGATCCCTTGTCACTACCCTACAGTCAGACTGGGAGCAAGTGTCTTTGCGTCAACACTAAAATTCTAGTAACAATTTGTTATAATAAGTTTTCTTCTATCCGTCAGTATAAAAGAAGGAGAAAAAACAGATATGGTGTATTTGTGGTGGAATTGTCAATAACTTGTCAATATACATACATTTGTATGTACGTAAATTATATAAATGTACTAGTAACTAACTGTCTGGTTGGTATGTCTCATGACCGCATAAGAACTACGTAGTCACTACCTAATCAATTGTTTTAGTGTTACTAGTAGATTTTCAATGACTGGTAGTACTGGTGACAAGTGAAAGTGAAAAGCTAGTCAGCATATTTTCACCATCAACATTTTCTACTGGATATAATAATGATTGTCTGCCAGTACAACAAAAGTATCGGACACCATCAAACAAACATGTAAATACACACACACACACACACATACTCATACACACACACACACTGTCATACACACATACAAACATCCATTTATATATCCATCCGCTGTAAGCACAACGTTTCTCTACAATAACAAAAGCTGTGCACACAAGTATACAAACATACACATAAATAAAGAATCAAACTCACACACACACACACAACCAGCCTAACGAAATCTCAAATGCCCAAAATCCCCTCATTCGTAACAGGGTTGCCAAAAGTTTTGTTTTTTCCCGGTTTTGAATTCCCAAACTTGGACTATCTCCGCCATTACTAATCTACTAGTGTCCGCAAGTAATGATCTTGGATAACGCTTTGAACATTTTCCATCAATCATGCATGGTGAATTTATGTTCAGTGCACCGCATGGGCCAGGGATCATATTATTTGTGACAACTTCAAACAATTGTGGATCGATCGCTTGATCTAGAATTTCTGCTGAGATTACATTATCAATTTCATCCGGTGCTATTTTATGAATCAACCAAATCAAAATGTGTGCATGAGGTAATCCTCTTTTCTGCCATTCGACAGAATACATCCAGCATTGTGTATCTCCAAATACATGCTCTTTAACGATAAAGTCCATAAGTGATTTAAATTTTTGCTTGAATACACGTGCCGTTATGTCATGGCGATCTGAAGGTGATTGACCGGCCTGTAAATTATTTCTAATTTCTATCCATTGAGGGTTACATGTAAATGTAATAAATAAATCAGGGCGGCCGTAATGACGTACGTACGACATTGCATCCTGTGCGTATTCATGCATATGCCGCAGACTTCCAGTATATGTTGCTGGTAATATTGTCATTCTTCCAATATCATTAACATTTGCATCATTATTTATTGCATCGCGCAGATGTATGTACTCTTCAGACCGAAGCTTTTTCTGGTTGAATCTAATAAAATTTAAACGTTCAGTCTCAATCTTCGCTTACATATCGACTGCATATTGTTGGAAAAGTCTTCGACATTTCAGGATGTGGTTGTCTTCATTATCGCGTATCATTAATCTATATGCGTAATAATTCATCGCGCTTACTTTTTTGTTTGTTTCCTCGCCTGCGGTTAAAAGAATTATAAATTTGGATCGTTGTGAGATATTTTTTTTTGAGAAATAAGTTTAGTTACCATTTGAAGGGTTAATCATTTTGATGTTAAAATGGTAGCCATCTTCCCCTTGCCAGAACAAAATCGGGTATTGCAAAGCATCATAAGAACGATGTGTTTCGGAGACTCGTTGAAGTTGAGCATTCCTGCGTTGAAGTACAATATCGCGTGATTGTAATTCTTCTCCAACTATTACTATAGCAACTTCGTCAATTGTCGGTGAGTTGTATCTTCTCAAGTGTTCCCCAGCCGGTGTTTTGTCAGCTCGAATAACAATTTTATGATCATCTGACGGCATTCGATCTAGTGCTGTTTGAAACAATCGAATTCATTCGTTTTGTTGATGAAATTAATTTTGAAGTTGTTCGAGTATTCTTCTTCTTGTATTGGAACCAATCTGACAACGCTGATTTACTTCATCAATTGAGTTGCCAATGAAGTAAATTTGCAGAAAACGGTAGTTTGCATCCGCGAATGGCAGCAATGATCCGGCTTGATGGTAAATCTGACCTTGAACCTGTAATGTATATGTACAATTATATGATGTTACCCCACATCACATAGGTGTTGATATCGTTATTCGTTATACCATGTAAAAAAATTACCTTAAAAGTAGGCATATAGTTGTCTCTGATTATATTCGTT